>JADRCH010000272.1:779615-968708 GCA_019843965.1 Rhynchomys soricoides | reverse complement strand
TCTCTCGCTTGGCTCTTCTCCTCCTGCTGTGACCAGGTGACCTGCTCTGTATCACTGCCTCAGCCCATCACCTTTTGGTCTTGCTTCTGGGGAACCCTCTGTGCGTTTCTCAGGTGATGGAGTCCCATTTCCTAAGTCATGTGTTTTCCTCCTCCTCGATCCATCCCTTCAACACACAGATGCACACCCTCCAGGAACATGCTAAGACATGCATGCATACGGGCTGAAACCTTGGAAAAGCTGCAGGCCTGTGCACTGCTTCCTTCTACCCCGGCCATTGGTGCTGTGTGGTACTCAGCTGTGTATTGGTTTGTAGCCTGTAAATCCCTTTTCATTGTGATTTCTGATGTCTCTCTGCTTCCTTCTGGCTTTCAGAGTTTTTGTGGACAAGAATGTAATGATTCTGATCCCCTATTCTTTGTATGTGAACTCTCTGCTTCTTCTCTGGCCTCTCTTAGGAATTCCTCCATTTTCCTTGTGCTCTGAAACCTCAGACTTGAAGTTAACCTTGTCACTGTGTCAGACAACAGGCATCACCTTGCTCCATGGGGGTGGGGGGGTATTTATTTCATGAATAATTTCTTCTGTTCTCTATTGTCGATCTTGAATCCCCAACAATCCCTGAACCTCCCAGACTGGGCCTATCTTTTCTCTCTTCTTTTCTCCTCTCTCTCTCTCTCCTTCAACTTTAACTTTCAACACTTCTTTTGATGTTGAACTTTTTCTTGTTTTCCTAGTTTTCATGTCCAAGGCTCTCTGCTCCCCTGATGTCTCTTTTTCAAGGCTGCAGCATCTTCTGCCAATCAAAGGATCTGCTCGTTGCCTGAGTTTCTATGTTCGTTTGTTTGTGTTTTCCATGCCAGAAAGCTTCTTCAAGTGTTAGCAGATTTCATGCTGAAATGCTGCTTGGAAGCTCTGTCTATGGGGACAGCTCTGTCTGTGGGGACAGCTCTGTCTGTGGGGACAGCTCTGTCTGTGGGGACAGCTCTGTCTGTGGGGACAGCTCTGTGGGGGGGGGCAGTTCATGTCTGTGGCGTCCAGCCTACCCACCATGGATCTTTTACTGCCCTTCTAGACCTGTTATCTCAGAAGCCAACAGCTCAAACACATTTTCCTTTCTCCTTTCTAGCCTCTTCTAGGCTTAGACAAGCAGCACACAGTCGAAGACACCCTCACCTGCAGAGCCCTTACTTCAGTTATTTCAGGACCTCGACACATTGTCCTTTGGGTTTCTGGAGCTTTCGTTCCCACCCTTGACCATCTGTGTGCTCTTCCCTCAGCACAGCTGCCTTCTCTCACAACAGGACACGAGTGCGCAACTACCAACTCACTTCCTCTTAATTTCTCATTGGCAGGTACTGGACCATCCAAATCCAAGGTTTCCCTCAGGCATGGCACAGCTGTGACCCACTCGCCTTGCACACTCACCTGGCATTACTGCCCCTGCTTCTACTCTGCGTCAACTCCTGCAGTCTGCCTTTGTCAGCTTATTCTTGGCTTCTGTTGTGAAAATTCATCCTCAAATTATTGTTGCTAATAAGTGTACGTCTTCTCTTCATTCTCACTGCCATTGCCTTAGTTCAGAATAATGTTAGTGGTCTTTTGAGTTCTTATCTCTCTTTTATACTAGAATCTATCACAATACTGGGCATAGTTAAGGATCACAGTCAATGGAAGGACAGACTCTGGATACACTCACTAAGCTAAGGAGCCATACAAGCAAGTTTTGAGGGAAACTGATGCATTAGTCTTGGGATATATTTATTTTGGGGTGCTTAAAGCAATGTAGGTGAAAACATAGAGCAATCAGGGGTGGCTTGCCATAAAAGAATTCAGATAGGACAATTCCTATTTGGAAAACAAAGAGGATCATGATGAAATTTCTAATGCAGGATCTGGAGAAAGCACAGAAAGGGCTGGGGCTGGGAAGATAGCTCAGCAATTAAGAGGTCTGGCTGCTCTTGCAAAGGACCTGGGCTCAGTTCCCAGCATCCACACAGTATCTCACAACTCCCGGTTACTCCAGATCCAGGGCATCTGACACCCTCGTCTGACTTCTGTGGCTTTTTGCACACACTCCGTATACATAAACTCACTCAAATGCACATAACAATAAAGAATAAGTCTTTTTAAAAAGAAAGAGGAGAAAAGGCTAACAGGGCCAAGAGCATAAGGAGTCCCAATAAGAGATTAATGGAAAGAGAAGGATGAACAATCAGGAAGAAACACCCAGAAAGAAAGCAAGAGAATGAGGTGAGATGCACACCATGACTTCCCGTCCTAGAGAACAGCGAGAAGGGATGAAAACTAAGCCTTCTGAGGACAGAAAACTTGAATGTCACTGAAGAAGGTCTAAGTGCTTTGTCCCTCGAGTCTGACCGTGCTTTACAGCTCAGACCCAGCCCAGGCCTCTATGTGTTGGACTCATTTCTAATTTCAGATGGTAATTCTGCAAAGACAGACATTAGTCTGGTGTGCACATAACATCAAAACCAGCACAAGAACTTTTACGTTATTTTACCTGTTTATTGAAAATACACATTTAGAAAAGTATACATATTACAAAATGTAAGAAGCGAGGATAAGGACCGAGTACCTGACTCAAGAAACAACATTAGCAGCATCCAAAAAGGCCCCACCTGACTCTCTCTCTCTCTCTCTCTCTCTCTCTCTCTCTCTCTCTCTCTCTCGTTCCCTGGCATATTTCCTCACACACCATTGTTGAGTTCTTATAACATATATTAATTTTGATTTTATTTATAAAAATGAAATAAAGAGGTCTGTGCCCATTTGTGGGTGGTGTTGTTGTTTGTTGCTTGTTTATTTGAACATCTTTCTAGGTTCCTGAGATTCCTCTCTGGTGTTTCATGAAGCTGCAGATCTGCCAGGCTCCTTGCTGCAGAGGGAAGTACTATAGCTTTTTGTCTTTTTCTTTTTGAGCTACTTGTGTGGGTTCTTCGTGGGTTCTTCTCCTGTCTCCTAGCAGTGCTTTCTCTGTCCCAGCTCAGCTTCTCCTGGCTCATCTGTCACTGTCTTCTCTTCTCAGTCTGCTAGCCCGATCCACTTTCAACTGCCTCCTGTTCTCACTGTGCTCACTCCCTCTCTTCTCTGGCCCCTACTCAATCTTTTCTCTTCCAGAACGAACTGTCTTCTCTGAACCTACTCTCTGACCCTACTCCCCTGTCTCAGGGACCCTACCCTTCTCTTACTCTCCCCTCTCAGCCTCTGCTGGCTTTTTATATCCCCTCCTGTTCCCAGAAGACCAAGAGGCAACTGAAGGTCAGAGTCAAGCAGTTCTTCTACCAGCTAAGCATTCCCAAAGAGTCGGATGATTAGCCATTGGGGGTTCTTTAAAGGGCCGGGCACACAAAAATAAATCATACTGCAAGGTACCGTTTACCCACTCTGCTATCGATAAAGCCTGCAGCATCAGTAAATAGACGGTAGGTTTCATAGATAAAAGTGCAACCGTGGGGTGAAAGGTTGCACATACCCAGCTTGGGCGGGTGCTGCTGCCACTTTCTAAAGCAGTTTTATCAATCTGTCCTTCCTCCAGTAGTGAAAGGGTCTAACCCTGCCTCTCTTTGTCCACTTTCTCCCTAATGCTTAGCACTTTTCCTTTTTCTCCCCCTTTTTTACTAGCCATCCTGGTGGGTATGTGATGCCCTCTCTAGCCATCCTGGTGGGTGTGTGATGCCCTCTCGACTGGAGTTCCTTCCTGTAATACCAGAACTCAGAAGGCTGCGGCAGGAGGATCACTGTGAGTTCAAGGCTAGCCCAGTCTACAGAGTGAAAAATTGTCTTTAAAAAAAAAAAAAGCCCTCCTCTGAAAGTGCCAGGGATTTACCTTTCTCAATTAGATGCACATCTGACCTAGATTTGCATTTGTATTGGGATCAGGTAGAGGCTGGGGTAGAAGCTTCCTTCCAGCCAGCCAGGACCCTGCCATTTTAGAAGCAGCTTAGCCAGTTTCACCAGGAAGCCTGGTGAGGTTTTTATTGGCATTGTATTGAATCTATAGATTAATTTTAGCATTAAAAATCTGGTTAGTGGTCACCCCATGGGTTGATTGAAATACTGGATTCTTCTACCCACTAACTTCCATCCTTTGCACTTACAAAAGTCCTCTTTGCTGCAGTAGTGGCCTGTAGTTTTCAGTGGTGAACTTGTGCACCTTGTTTGTTAGCTTTACTCCGAGGCACTTCATGTGCTTTGTTCTGTGTGTCTCAGTGCTGGCATAGGACGTAGGTCCTAACAAACATATACTCTATCGCTGATCTACACCCCAACCCTTCGGTTTATTCTGTTTATTGTTGTTATTGGTATCATTTGCATGTATACACGATGTGTGCTTGTGGCCACATGTACCTTGGCATACACGTGGAGGTCAGAAGACAAGTTTATAAAGTTGGCTCTTTCCTTCCACTTTTGCCTGGGTTCTGGGGATCAAACTCAGGTTACCAACCAAGCCATCTTGTCGGCCCCTTCATGCTTTTAATTTAGTTGTTGTTGTTGTTTTGTTCTGTTTTGTTTTTTGAGACAAAGTCTCTCAGTACAGCCCTGGTTGTCCTGGAGCTCACTGTGTAGAACAGGCTGGTCTTGAACTTAACTTTTTTATTTAATGCCATTGTAAACACCTAGTTTTAGTTTGCTCAATGAACCCATGACATTTAAGTTCGTATTTTGAAAACCAGCCCTCATCGCTGGTTTCATCTCATGGCTCATCGCTGTCCATTTTATTTTACATTTATTGTTTTATTTTATTTATTTCAGATCACCAGGCTATGCATGCTGCTGCTCAGCATGAAATTGTTAAGACCTAATTGTCCCTCCAGTAAAACCAAGCTCAAATGTTTATGTAAAGGATCTTGCCGAGCTCTCCAGTGCCTGCCCCACCCCCTGCTTAGCTCTCTTCACAGTCTATTTTGGTAAATGACTTTTGTATCTTTCTCTGTTCAAGGGGAAGGGGGAACCCATGAAAGCACAGACTCTGTTCAATCCCTGTGGTATAGCCCCCAATAGCTTCATCAGGATTAGGTCACGCCCATACTAAGCATGTTATCTTACCAAGTTTCTTGTTCACATCACTCTGAGACTTCCTGGTGGTCTTCTCAATTTCTTCCACAAGCCTCTGGCTCTCTGCCACCAGGCGTTCAGATCGGGACCTTTGGGCCTCTGCTCTATGGTACTGGCTTTTGTTAGCAATATACCACTCTGCAGGAAGGAACTTAGGTGGAGACTGCAGTAGCTTGGCCATGTAGAATTTCCAAAGTCCTGAGCAAATACAGAGTGTTTTGCATGAAATGAAAAAGCAAGTTTCCGCCATCATTGCTATCATCAATTTGTGACACTCAGACTAAAGTGTGTACAAATCATCATCTGAACCAAGCACGTCTGCTTAGCCAGCTCTCAGATCAAGAAACAATGTTACCAACATGCCAACCCTTTTTCTAGTCTCTAGTTGCTACTCCCAGCCACACAAGGTGGCCACTAACCCCATCTTTAATGCTACCTGTAAGTTCCTTTGCTTTTTAACCATACACAGTGTATTCTTTAGCAGCTGGTGGCTTTTATTTAACATTGTGTTCATAAAAGTGGTCTTACTGCTTATAATGTAGCTTGTCCATTCTCATTGCTATGTAATGTGCCAGTGACTATATAAAAATCAACCTTTTCCTGAACATGTGTACTACTCTCATTTAGGGCTATCACAAGAATGCTATTAATACTCTCCTATGCATATTTCGGAGACATGAAGTTCTCGTGGCACTCAGTGAGTCATAGAACAGTGTACTGGCTAGTCTTATGTCAACTTGACACAAGCTAGAGTTATCTGAAAGGAGGGAACCTCGCTTGAGAAAAATTGACTCCACGAAATCTGGCTGTGTGATATTCTCTTTATTAGTGATTAATGGGGAGGGCCCAGCCCATTGTGGGTGGTGCTAATCCTGAGTTGATAGTCCTGGGTTCTGAAACCCAGGAAGGAAAGAAAGGAGATTGAGCTGGGCAGTGGTGGGGCACACCTTTAATCCTGGCACTAGGAAGGCAGAGGCAAGTGGATCTCCATTTAAGACCAGCCTGATCTACAGAATGAGTTCCCGAAAGTCCTGGCTACACAGAGAAACCCTTCCTTGGAGAAGGGGGGGAGGGGGAGAGAGAGAGAGAGAGAAGAAGAAGAAGAAGAAGAAGAAGAAGAAGAAGGAGGAGGAGGAGGAGGAGGAGGAGGAGGAGGAGCAAGCCAGTAAGCATGCCATTCATACCCTCTGCATTAGCTCTCCTGCCTCTAGATTCCTCTCCTGTTTGAGTTCCTATCCTGACTTCCTTCAATGATGAACAAGCAATATGAAAGTGTAAGCCAAATAAGACCTTTCCTCTCCAACTTGCTTTTTGATCATGGTGTTTTGTCACAGCAATAGAAACCCTAAGACAAGCAGTATTCTTTCAAATACACGAACCCAGACATGCTGTGTAAGAAATTATCAGGTGTGACATCTGTAAGCCAACATCTGGGCATTGGGACTACGGGATAAAGAAGAGGAACATGGGAGAAGGAAGCCTCTGGAGACAGTCATGGAAAGAAAAATATGATCCCCTGACTCTGAATGACCATCACATCTGCCTTCCATAGGCAAAGTTGAACTCTGAGGGGCTCCAGCTCTGGACCCTATAACCCTAGCACTTACCCTAGGGGCCTCTGAAGCAATCACAGCCAAGGATGGATTCAGATCGGGCTGAGCACCAGACCCCATATAACCCCTTCAGACACTCCTGAGCTCCACTGTTCAGTCCCTCCTATGGTCTCTCCCTAGTCTGTCTCAGCGTGGTTCCCTGAGATGTAACTTTGGACAAGTGTGAATAGTCTCGGAGAGTGGACCAATATCAGGGCTAACGGCTGATACAAAAGACACACCGCTGTGGGTAGGGAGAAGGGGTAGGTGAGGTGGGATCGGGCTCACTTACCTCAGTACATCAAAGAACACAAGCTTATGTAGGGCACTCCTGACTGCAACGGGAGCTCCGGGTTCTGGGAGAACCAGGAGGGAAAACTGCGGTCTCTATGGCAACCGGACGCAACGTTGCCTTAGTTAGAAGATTGCGCAAGCGCGCAGAGCGCTAAAGGGTGACGCGAGCAAACAAGACAAAGAAAGTGGGTGGTCCGAGGTCTGATCCTGCTGGGAGAACTTCAAAACACAGAGCAGGCGATTGGGTCACTCGGAGTTCCCGGTCCCAGAGTCTCTGACTCCACAGATGTACTGCAAGTCGGTCTCAGCGCTGTCCTGAGCTGCAGATAGCCCGAGATCACCCAGCTACACACACTGCGTTCCGCGTGTGGTCGCTGCTTCAAACCTGGAGAGAAGGACCTGCAAACCTAGCGACACACACGGTGCATGGGTAGCTCCAGACAGGGGGTAGGCAAGAATGGATTTTCAGCCAGGAATCTTCTCCCAAGACATAAAACTCACCAAGCAATGAACTTTTCCTCAGTTAAGATCGCACTACTCAGTGATCTTGAAACTGTTGTCGATTAGGTTAAAATTATGCTTTCGGGACGCCAGCCATTCGGTGACAAGGTCATGAGTTTAACATAGCCATACACCATCTTCAAGCACGTTCATTTTATAAGCAGCACGTTTATTAAAAAAAAAAAAAAAAAACTACTTGAAATGGAAAATTAGGGCTGTCGGTGTGGTGGAAAGCAATCAGAAGGTGAATACGATGAAACGAAGGCATAAAATTTAAATCAATGTAAAGGTAGTGATGAGGGGTTGGAGAGATAGATGGCTTAGCGGTTAAGAGCACTGACTGTTCTTCCGGAGATCCTGAGTTCAATGCCAAGCACCCACATGGTGGCTCACAACCATCTGTGATGAGATCCAATGCCCTCTTCTGGTGTGCATGAAAACAGAGAAATCCTAGTCATAAAATAAATACATAGGCCGGGCAGTGGTGGTGCATGCCTTTAATACCAGCACTTGGGAGGCAGAGGCAGGCGGATTTCTGAGATCGAGACCAGCCTGGTCTACAGAGTGAGTTCCAGGACAGCCAGAGCTACACAGAGAAACCCTGTCTTGAAAAACCAATAAATAAATAAATAAATAAACAAACAAATCTTAGATAGAAAGAGAGAGAGAGAGAGAGAGAGAGAGAAAGCAGTGATGAACTGGGTGTATCAGCTTATCCCTGTCATCTCAGCATCCAGAAAGAGACCCTAAAGCTGAGGACTCAAATCTGAAAGACCTATTAGAAATTAACGTCCACCTTTCATGTATCTATATTTTTAATTCTGGTATTAATATTAATTATCTTAATTCAAAGATTAAAGTTGGCAGGGTGGCTTAGCAAGTAAAAGTGCTTCTCCAGAAGGAAAGAATTGACTGCCACAAGTTGACCTCTGATCTACACACACACACACACACACACACACACACACACGGGAGAAGGAAGGGAGGGAGGAGGACAGAGAGAGGGAGACGAGATGATGATGATGATGATGATGATTAATGTTGATGATTGATGATGTAAAACTGAAAAGGTTTCTTTGCTAAAATGATAATAACCAAAAACAGGGTTGTGGGGAGTAGATCATTAATTTGATATCCAGATTTCCTGCTATCTCTAATTCCAGGACACCATCATTCCTTTCTGTTGAGGTGAGTGAGCTGAGAGGCACCTGCATCTATGAGTGTTCAAACCTCCCACCACTAGCAACTTGGCATCCCACACACACTCACAACTTGTTGGAAATACACATTCCTGAGCCCTGCTCAGGCCTACTGCATCAAAAAGCTTGGGTTAGCCCTACCATGTGAAGTTAACAAACACTCCTCCCCACCCCAAGGTGTGCCTGAGGCTCAAGTTCTGGGAGGAAATCTCCAGGGCTCAGAATGTTAGGCTCCCCCGTGGTCTTGTTTAGAACCTACACGGCTAACAAGGGGACATTGTTTTTCTATTAGAAGAAATTCTTTTTGGCCCTAGGAGCAGCCATGTTGAATTCTATTCAGAAATAAAAATGAAGGAAGAAAAGTAAGGGCTGAAAGCTCATTCTTTAACTCTGCCAACTTACTGAGATGAGGGAGAGCTGACAGTACCATGCCCACAGTCTCACAGGCAAGTTGGCACTAGGCCAGGAGCAGACCTCTCATCTCCTCATGTTCAAGGAAGACTTCAAAACAGTTGATTGCATCAGCCTAGTGGGAAATGCTGGGACAGCTATTGAGCAACATTTAAATGATCTAAGTCTATGGAATGACTAGATCAGACCCACTGAAGTCTGCTGCTCTTGCACTGCCTAGCCCTTCACCTTGTGGCTTTCAGAAGATGAAGAAACATTCCTAAGCTAAGGAGATGGCTTCATGGATAAAACACTTACCATACAAGCGTGAGGACCTAAGTTCAGATCCCGGAGCCCACATAAATACAAGGAGGGCATAGAAGTGAGCCTGTAACTCCAACCCTCCAAAGGTGAAGATGGGAGATCTCCAGAGCACACTGGCTGGCTAGCCTAGCCCAGTCAGCAAGTTCTGAGTTCAGCTGAGACTCTATCTCCGTGAAAGAGGAGACCAGATATCAACTTCAGGTCTACACACACACACACACACACACACACACACACACACGAGGTGGCGGGAGGGGTGTTCCTAGTTTTCTTTCTTTTCACACTGTACACTTGAATTCCTAAATAATCCCCTCAATCGAAGGGGAAAATAAGAAGTCCGAGTGGCTTTCTTTGTAACTGAATGCTAGGACAGCAGAGGTGATTCCGAGTGTCCAGCAGAATCTATGATGATGTGGAACACTTGCTTCCCAATGCTTGGCTACATATTCCTCAACTCTCAGTTCTTCATCCATTAGGTAACTTGAGTCAAAAGTGTTGGAAAGTGAAGGGGGCCTTTTCAAATTTGCTCAAAAGACCAGTATTAGACCTGACCATTAACCCTTCCAAGAAAGATGATTTACCTTTGACTCAAAGAGTAGTCATGGTTTTTTATCATTCTTACTTGTGCTTTGTTTCTGGAAAAATCTTGAGTAAGAGACTTTGAGGTGACATCAGCCTGAAGCAGCAGCAGACAGATCTGGGACCGGACCATGCACAGTGAAGCATACTAGCAACTTGCTGACAGAGGGATGGTGAAGGGCGGTGGCAAGATTGGTGGCAGTTAGAGGGAGGGGGTTTATCTTGTGGCCAGGGCAAAGTGACTTTCATCCAAGCTGCAGCATATGAGAATTAAATTAACATCAAAACTTCTAAGCAGGTTCTTGGTGCCGGGGCCAGCCACAGAGTGTTCCACACCATGCTATCTAGGTCTACTGAAAAGCTAGGTAGGAAAATGGGCCAGGGACACCTGGGGAAAATGACCAAAGGCATCCATTACTCACTCTCAGGCTGCATCCCTAAACTTACGAGGAATAAGATAGAAAACTCCGCTGTTCGTTCCTTGCTTGGTTTACTCTATAGTAGCAGCTCTTGTCTTCCAGTTCAAGTGTTTGCAGTGTGCAGTCAGGACTTGAATGTGGTAGGGTTGGGATATGTGGTTCAGACAATAGTTCCCAGATCTGGAAGCTCAGGGTCCCTGTCACAAACTCTGCATTTGTTCCCCGAGTAGGATATTAATTGTAAGAGCAACCACACTATGCGAGTGTTGTCCTAGCAAGTTAATAACTTCAGCCCCTCGGATAACGGTTGGAGGATACACAAACAAGGGGGGGTTTGCTCAGATTTTAACTAATAAGGTTGAGAGTGGGGGGAGGAAGAAGAGTGGGGAAGGAGTGTGAAGGACCTGACCACATTTGAAAAGCAAATAATTGAAGTGATAATGTAGCTGGGAGGGAAAGTTGGGGTACTGTTATCGCCCACAGATTTTTAGAGATTATTAAACGTATGGAAATTTGTAATTGAGAAGTAAAACTATGAGGATGTATGGATGAGAGAAAGAAAAGACACAGTAATAAGGAGCAGGGAGTAGACCTGGAAAGAAGGCTCAGCAGTTAAGAGCACCCACTGGCTGTTCTTTGAGAAGAACCAGGCTCGATTCCCAGCACCCACGCAGTGGCTCACAACCGTCCGTAACTCCAGTCCTAGGGGACCTGATGCTCTCTTCAGACCCCCATAGGCACTGCATAAGGTGGTGCTCAGACATCCGTGCAGGCCAAATACCCATACACATAAAAAAAAACTTTAAAAAATCAAATAAGATGGGGGAGTGTGTGAGACAGGGTGGAGTAGAGAGAAGAACGTGTTTCAGTAAACTGTGTAAAGAAACATAAGCGACAGTCCTGCCATCTAGCTGAGCCATGCACAAGGAAGAGCAAAACCAGCATGACACATGCATGCAAGAGTGAAAGATGGCCGTAATTAGGGAATAAATACAAATAATGCTTAGGAGGGAATTGCTGCCACCACTGTGCTGAGCTGAAGACCAAGCTCCTCCTGCCTCTGACTGGCTTCATGTGCTACTGTTGAGAACCTCACCGTATGTTTTGAGACAGAATCTCTCACAGAACCTGGAGCTCTTAACTACTGAGCCTTCTCCAGCCCAAGGAAAAACACTCTCCTTTCTAGTTCTATAGAGGAGGAGGATAGAAAAGAAAGGCAAAGAATTCCTTCTAAGGCCCTTGGTAGTGGTAATGGCGCACGCCTTTAATCCCTGCACTTGGGAGACAGAGGCAGGCAGATCTCTGAGTTCAAGGCCAGCCTAGTCTACAGAGTGAGTTCCAGGACAGCCAGGGCTATACAGAAAAACTCTATCTTGGGGGTTAGGGGAGATTTCTTCTGAAATGAATCTTCCTTTTATTAGTCATAGGGAACTGTATCTCATACAGTCAATATATTATTATTTTATATAATCCTATAGATCTAATTATTAGATTAAATATATTTATTAAATCAATAAAATTAATTTATTAAATATAACAAATTGATAAATAAATTAATAAATCATTATACTCACTGAACATTGCTTTAGAGACGGTAGTTAGGCCAACATTGAGAAGAATACCTGGCGTAAAATGGACAACTTGTAATGTTTTAAAATTAATGAGCCAAATTTAACACAGAGAAAGAGAGAGAGAGAGAGAGAGAGAGAGAGAGAGAGAGAGAGAGAGAGAAGGTTAAGCAACTATATTTGGGGATTTTTAAAGGTTTTTTTTTTTTTTTTTTTTTTTTGAGACAAGGTTTCTCTGTGTAACCCTAGCTGTCCTAGATCTGTAAACCAGGCTGGCCTCGAACTCAGAGATCTGTCTGCCTCTGTCTTCTGAGTGCTGGTATTAAAGATATGTGCCATTACCTCCTGGCTAAAGACTTTTTAAATGTGTAATGTGTGTGTGCCTGCATGACTTCGCATGCACCATGATTGTGAAGGTACCCTTGGAGGCCAGAAGAGAGCATTAGAGATCCTGTGGAACTGGACTGACAAGCAATTATAAACTGCTTAATGGGGGTCCTGGAAATGGACCCCAAGACCTCTGCAGAAGCAGTAAGTGCTCTTAAGCACCAAATCCTGTCTCCAGTCCATCCTTTTGTTGGTTTTTGATATAAAGTCTCATTATGCTTCCTTGACTGGCCTGGAGCTTTCCATGTATATCAGGATGGTCTTGAACTCAGGGAAATCCACCTCCCTCTACCTCTCAAGTACTAGAGTTTCAGGTTTGTGCTACCATACCCAGCTCTGGGCTGTATTTTATAATGCAGATACCTGAATCTTCCAGGAAAAAAAAAATTTGAGAGTCTTTCCCCCCCTTGAAGAATTTTTTTTTTCACATGAAGTTCATGTCTAACAAATCTTTTTAAAAGAAATCCACACTTAAAAGTATGTCTGGAGATAGAATTGTCCTCTTTCTTTGTGGAGAAATTCTCTCTGGCACATTGACCAGACCCAAAGACTGGGTTTCCAACAGATCAAGATGGTAGTGAATCCTGGTATGGATCAGGCTCGTCTCCTAAAGTTGAAGCACAGTGTGATCTCTAGAGTTGTGAGAGGTATTTTAACATCAGAACTTCATGGTAAAGGTTACATGCTAATTATTGCCAGTCATCTTAAACTAAAGATGCACTGGCTGCATAAATCAGGACTGTTTGTGATATTCTATGTTAAAGTACTACTCAGGATGTTGAGCACATGCTCTTAGTAAATACATGTCTCCTGGCACTCACATGGGCCAGGCAGTCTGTGGTCCAGACCATGGAAAATACAAATATGTGTCTTCTTGTGCTGTTTGGCACGCTCTTGTGTCTCCTGACAGCCTTGAAGGGCCTGCTGCTGAACCTTGGCAGCATCTCTCTGAAAGGAGGCCGGAGATCTGCATCTCAGCCCTAGGCTGCTTGTCCCAGACTTCACTGCATACCTGCCCAGGCAAGCTCCAGAATGGAGCTCACTCTCTCCTTCCTGTGGCCTCCCTTCCCTTGGGTTTCTCTTTGCAGTAGGGAACAGAACATGAGTCTAAGATTGTCTTTGCACTTAGACCCATTTCCTTTGCTGATGGGATTCAAGAACGGTGGTTTGTGCTGTGACTGAGTGGCCGGTGAATAGATCCCTTGTGTTTTAGAAGAAACACGGTGCCTGGTTGCTCATCATCACTGTTGGCCCTGGCAGCTCCGAGGGGAACCCAGCTTGGATTTCAGCCTTGGGGATTAACATCTCAGAGGCACATAAAGCTGCCTGAAAGTCAATATGAGGCAGGGTAACGATGCATTGGTCGGTTTGTATGGGCAGTTTGTCTTTTGCCATTTATGGGGCACAGCAGCTGAGGCTGATGAAGTACAAACAGCCAAAAAGTAGAACCCACTGAGAGAAGCTTCCCTGGAGAGTGAAGGCCACTGCCCCACCCATAGTCAGCTCCACACATGGGATCATGGAGAAGGAAGTTTATCTCCTTCCCTCAGTGACTGGGGAACCTGGGAATTATATTGTAAAAGGAAAAACCATATAATTTGTTGGTATTAATGTAATATTAGCATGCCTGGAAGCTACACATACACAACGTCAAAGCCAGACATGAATCTCAGCACTTAAGAGGCTAAAGCAGAGCCAGGCCGTGGTGGTGCACACCTTTAATCCCAGCATTCAGGAGGCAGAGGCAGGTGGATTTCTGAGTTTGAGGCCAGCCTGGTCTACAGGGTGAGTTCCAGGGCAGCCAGGGCTACACAGAGAAACCCTGTCTCGAAAAAAAAAAAAAACAAAGGCTAAAGCAGGAGAATCCCGAATTCAAGGCCTGCCTGGACTACATAGCAAGGTCCTATCCAGTCTAAACTACATAGTGACACTTGTCTTAAAAATATAAATCAGTAAATCAAGACATTGATACTCTCTCTCTCTCTCTCTCTCTCTCTCTCTCCTTCTCTCTCTCTCTCTCTTACACACACACACACACTTTAGTAAATAGCACTTAGACTCAGAGGGGGTGGGGGAGTATATCTTTTTCACAGAAGGCATTGTTACAAAGTGACTAGCTATAGGGAAAGGGATAGGGACCGTAGGACCTCCTGGGAAACATACTGGAGAAAGCATGGAAGACAAGAGCTCTGTCATTGAGCTCTGTTTATGCAGACACATCTCAGGATGACTTCCCTGCACAAGCAGGAGGGGTTCTGACTGGCTGGTCAGGAGAAATCCTCCTGTTATCCAACAGGGAAGAGAGACATAGAAGTTAACTGTACTACAGCTCCTCCACAGTGTGGTTCAAAATAATCTGCCATGGTGGCATATTGAGGTGAGGGTGGATCCTGATTGTCCTCTGGAACTTTAGCACATCGTCCAGCTTGAAAAGACTGGGCTTGCCCAAAGGGATGGATGCTCGAGGGACATTTTTGTTGGCACTAACAGTAACTCTTAGAGAGGCTGCTCTCTTCACTCCTACACTACTGGGGAAACTTGTGAGCCTGCAGGACAGTAGAGTGATAGAGCCCACGTACCCATTATCTGATGGGTGAAGAGCTACTTCTGTAAGAACAGAATATTGGTGACACTCAGACTTCACAGTGCAAGCGGCTGAAAATAAGATCATTTTTAAAGAGCCTTGTTATGTAGCAAAGTTGTATCTTCCAATGAGTCTGATAATATGAATAACAAATAATAAATGGAGTCCTGGTCATTCACCCACTTCCTCATTAGTCTCCAGAAGTCAAGTATGAAGAGAGCAGCCCCTGCAAGGGTTACTGTAAGCCCCAACAAAAATGCCCCCAAACCATCCTTTTGGGCCAAGCTATCTTCTTTCCATCCAGTTGTGCTAATTAATGATCCAGAAGAGAATGAGGGGATGCCTCCTCCAAATGCAAGGAAATCACTACGATTCACTAGAGGGCACTGTGGTAACTAGTTTCTAATCCCCTTTCAGGAGCACAAGAGGAAGGAAATCTGTAATCAGTATTTTTGTGATGAGAGCCACCCAGAAAAACAAGCATCAAATACCATCCTAACTACGACAGGTGTCTCGATGTGATATGAAACTAAATGTTTCAGAAATGGTTTTTAAATCTCTAGGATAGGTTTTTAAAAAGCGAGCTGCCAGCCTCTGAAGGCAGGCCAGCTGTATTTGGTTGTTGCTCTGTTGCTATGCAGTGTAGTAGAAGCTACAAACAAAATCAAGATCATATTTCCTCTGCCTCAGCCGTTGGAAGAGCTTCCCACACATAGGGAGCATCACCACCTGTGGTGCCTGGAGCTCCAAGGTTTGCAGGGGGGTTAAATTGGGAAAGAGGACGACCGTGGTGGTCAGCTTTCTTGACCATGGTGGTCAGCTTTCTTGACCATGGTAGTCAGCTTTCTTGACCGTGGTGGTCAGCTTTCTTGAACTCGATACAGGAACGGTTACCTCGTCAATTCTCAGAACAGCTCAGTGAGTTTAGATGTTATTAGTGTCACCTTCATCTGACAGACGAGGAAACTAAGCTCTTAGAGGACTGTTGGCCCACTGGACACAGCCATCTTCAGTGGCAGAGTTGAGATTTAAACTGGTCTGTTGGGAGCTGAAGAAATGACTCAGCAGTTAAGAGCTCATAACTATTCTTACAAAACATCAGAATTCGATTTCAACCTTCCACATCAAGAGCTACCAGCCTCCTGAAACTCCAACTTCTAGGGGATTCAGTGCCCTCTCCAGTCTCCGTGGGCACCTGCACTCATGTACACACACACACACACACACACAAACACACACACACACATTTTTTAATATTTTTTTTTTAAACCAGCAGGATGAAGCAGCTGTGGTGGCTCATGCCTTTGATCATAGCACTGAGAAGGCAGAGGCAGGCAGATCTCTGAATTTGAGGCCAGCCTGGTCTACCTAGTGAGTTCCAGGACAGCCAGGGCTACACAGAGAAACTCAGTCTGGGTGGGAAGCCCGGCTGGATGAACTGTGGGTATTTAGGCAATTAGTAACGAGGAATAGCCCAGTTATCTTTGTTACAAGTTAAAGAGATTTTTAACCTTGTAAAAAGATGCGCTGAGATGAGTAGGAGAAAAATTTAAGGGGGAAAAAATGGGAAAAAACCCTGATGATTTGGGAAGAGACAAGTTCAAGTCAAGGAGTGGAAACATTCCAGGTGAAGTTTAAGCCAATTAGCAAGTGAAACAATGTAATAGTCGCCAACACCCTGCGAGAACGGACTTTCACCATGGAATCCTCAGAGTCCTGAGCATCACTGACTGGTGAACTTCCAAAACAAACACACAAATGACAAAAACTAAAAAAAACAAAAAAACAAAAAAAAAAACCAAACCAACAAACCTGCAAAAGGCTGCTTCTGGCTTCAGGGCTGAGTCGTCTAAGATACACAAATCCCCAGAGTTCTTATGTTCATCCCAGGATTTTAAGAATCATTACAATTACTGTCACTAGAACAGCCAGATGACAGGCGCTATGCAAAGCATTTCATTTGGATTAGTTCGTGATAACTCTATGTAGTGGGTGCAGTACCTATCCCTGGGAGTGTCAATGGGTTGACCCATCTCCTGGGAGCTTTACCATGGAAGGCATGTACAGACTTGAGTGGGAAGGTATATCTTGCCCATCCTTTGAGCAAGACAATCAAATCTGTTTTTAAAATGCAACTCTGGAGCATGGGGTCCTGGATGGAGGTGTTGGAGAAGGGACTGAAGGAGCTGAGGGGGTTTGCAGCCCCATGGACAGAGCAACAGTATCAACTGGCCAGACTCCCCAGAGCTCCCAGAGACTGGACACCAACAAAAGAATACAGATGGAGGGACCCATGGTGCTGTCCACATATGTGGCAGATGAGGGCCTTGTTGGCCATCAGTGGGAGGAGAGGCCCTTGTACCTGAGGGTGTTCGATGCCCCAGCGTAGGGGAATGCTAGGGAGGGAAGATGGGAGTGGGTGGGTGAGCACCTTCATAGAGGCAGGGGAAGGGGATGGAATAGGGAGGTTCCGAAGGGGAGACCTGGAAAGGAGAAAACATAAACATATACACATACCAATAAATTAAAATTAATAAATAGAAAAGTTCATCAAGGACATGTGCCAACAAAAAAAGAACGTAAACTAAGATTAGATGGATGAAGGATTTCTGGGTTATCACACCAGAGAGCATTGTCATCCTAGGATGACAGCAAAGCAACCAGTCCAGAGGGGCAAGAAGATAGCAAATACCAAGAGGGAAGATCCCAAGGGATCCAAAAATTGTCCTGTTGGAGTATAGAAACTTGTATCCAGAAATGTTTAAATAACCTCAGGGTGGAATGAGCAACTGACAATAGATTTCTAGGTAATTTGTTAAAGCAATAAATAATTTGGGAAAAACAGGCTGAGATTTACTCACACTTAGGACCTAATGAAACAAACAGAATTCATTGAAAGACTGTCAAGGGGGAGAGGCTGGGATAACTGAGGAGGGTAGATGAGGCAGTAAAGTCAGAGATCCGAGGGGCCTGATGTGGAGGCCTTGCAGACCATCGTGAGACATTTTCTGAGATAGGAAATGCTGCACTTGTGTTCTGAGGACTGATGTATCTAACTCACCTGTTAGCAGGGCAGCCATTCCTGAGGTGTTTAGAATGAACTCTGAGAGGGGCTGGGAGGTAGTGGGTGCTGCAGCAAAAAGTTACCTCAGCCGGATGATGGCCGCCTTGGACTAGCTAGCATCAGAGGAAGTGCTAGCATTGGTGCGAGTGAGAACAGTCGACTGTCGATTGACCTTAAAGTCAGAACCAGAGCATTTCTTAATGCATCGAACGAAGGAAGAGTATGAACAAAAGGGAGAAATGAGGGTGCGTATGAAAGAAAGAAACCAAAGACGGTATGAGCAAAACGAAGGAAGGTGCCGCCGCAGAGAGCAATGGGACCTTCATTAGACTTGCTATTCCTGTTACCTGTGGACGAACCAATCGGAACTGGGTAGCATGTGATGGAGTAAGTGGTGGCTGAGGTTAGTCCCAGTGGTCATGCCAGATGATGGAGTTCAGCTAGACACTTGTCAGAGGAAGTAGGTCCTCTCAGAGCCTTCCTCAGTCCCATATCTGGTGCTTCCACCAGTGAGTCTGAGAGCTGAAGGTAGGCCAGGCTCCTGGAGTATCTCTCAATCTTCGTGTGATTTCGGCCATCACATCTCCAGTCTGGTGGCTTCCAGAGAACCAGACTTCTTCCCACTGACTCGGAACTCCAAACCTTTTTTGACCTGGTGCCCATTGCGACAGGATTACTTCAGAGAGATTCTGTCCCTCAGCATCCTGTGGCTCTGTTGAAAGGAGGGGACCAGATTCCCCATCCAGATGGTGAGCAGGCACAGCATATGTGGTTGTGTTTTTAAACCAGCAGCCGCAGGTTTGGGGAAGAAGATAAGATTTCAGTTGTAGGACATTTTGCAAACTCGGGATAAAGCAAACACTGTCAACTGAACCAGTGTCCCGATAGGACCACACTGTGGGGAGCTGGATAGAAGGAAGTGATGGGGTCACAGTGTAGCAGAGCCAAGCTCTCATCCCCCACAGCAGGAAACCAATGGGTGTCTACAAAGGAAAAACTGAGAAACGCCATTAAAACAACATCAGCTGGACACACGATTAACTACAAAGGGAAACACATAAAAAAAGTGCTTCTAGGACCAAGATGGGAGAAGGTGAGGTAAAGAGAGTAGATTAGCATTGGTCAGTGTCTTAAGGTTCTGTTTGACATCATCTATGCTCACGGTAATTTTGATAAAGGAACCATTTATTTTGTTTTATGTATGTGGGTGTTTTACCTACATGTACGTATGTGTGCCTGGTGACCAAGGGAGGTCAGAAAGGGGTCAGAAAGAGTTACAGGTGGTTGAGAACCATTGTATGGGTGCTGGGAATCGAACCCTGAACCTCTGAAAAAGCAGCCATTGTTCTTAACCCCTGAGAAATCTCTCCAGCCCCCAAATGCTTAGTTTTTGAAAGGATGAAAATTTTGTCTGTGCATTGATACTGTAGTTGGGTGAGAGTTTTAGAGGTAGAGCACAAGGCATTCGTGAGGCCTTGGACTTGATTCCCAGCACTAGCAACAAAAAAGTATAAGGGAAAAAGGTACCCTGCCCATTGGACAGATGTAATGTTTGCAGACAGCCTAGCCTGGCCTCCTCTCCAACATTGCACTTGCTTTTGCATCTCTGGCCTGAAAGAGGGCTCAGAATACAGGGAGGCCACCCTGCACACACAGGGATTCAATAACCGTGTGATCCCCCAGTGAGGACCGACGCCTTTCCAAGCCCCTGAGCATCTCACCAACACCTCCAGCCAATCCTGGAGGCTGGTCAGGCAGGGCCAAGGCTTGAGCCTGGTAAGGCAGGGCTGAGGCTCATCACAAAGAGGAGGAACATTGGCTCCATGAGTTTACACCCCCGTTAGAAGTTGAAGAAGAGACCAGCAGCCTGGCCTCCTGGTTAGGGTGTTATGATTCTTCTACAATCAAAATGGTGGCTGTCATCACCAGTGGGGCAGCCAGGAGGGCTGGTGAGGGTGGTGTTCTGGAAGGGAAACCTAGCCTTCTAATTTCAGTGGTCTGTTTTTCCTGAATAAAAACACACCTGTCCTGAAATCCAGGGCACCAAAAAGACACTTGATCCAGCACCGATGATAGCCCCTGGCTGAAAATACTCCCGTTTCCCTTAGTCACCCTCTCCAAGCAGCAAAAGCCTGCTGGATAAAGTAACAGACAGAACCCAACAGATGTCCGGTGGAATGAAAGGCCTTGGCTAAGCGGGACTTTGGGGGGGCAGGGTGCAAGTGGGTGGGATCTTAGCAGAGCTTAGAGTTTTTCCCTTGCCCTCCGTATGACACAGCTCTGAGGCCTAAGAACCAGATGCTAGTGGGGGTAGCCTGGGAGGGCAGAAGGGAAACCTTGTGGCTGAGACAAGATTGTCCCAGTGCCATTAACCCTTTATAGACCAGGAACCACACCACTGAGCCAACTCATTCTCTGATTTGTAGTTAGCCATGCCCCAAATCCTGTTCTAGTTCTGACAAAGCCCATTTAAAGTGACTTCGGTGGCCTAGCAAAGGGTGTCTCACTGTTGCCAGGTGGGACAGTCTTACGGGTAGAAGAGACAATCACACTACAGTGCAGGTCCTGGGATCCACTAAGCAGCCCCTCTGAACAAACTGGGTTCAAGGCCCCAGTGGGCAGACATGAGCAAAGTCCATGCCCTCTCCACACACTGGACTCTATAGAATGAGGCGCCATCCGTGAGGTAGTGGCTCCAGGTGTGGGCTCTGAGTCTGTCACGTGACCCAGCTTGCTTACTGGGCTAGGCAATGTTCTGCTCATGAGAAAATACTGGGGCTAAAGAGATGGCTCGGGGGTTAAAAGCAGTGGCTGTTATTCTAAGAGGACCTTGGTTCAATTCCCAGCACCCACATGACAGCTCACAATCATCTGTAACTCCAGTCTCTGGAGTCTGATACCATTTTCCAGTCTCCTCAGACACTACAGGCAAGTGGTGCATGGGTATACAATCAGGCAAATGCTCAAAAAATTTCAAGAAGGAAGGAAGGAAGGAAGGAAGAACATGCTATGGTTCTTTAAGGTGTGTGGCGTCTGTTTTCTGGCAGACTGTAGTGGCTTTCAGAAAGGTCTCTTACCAAACTCCTGTTCTGAACTGAATTTGATTTTCACTCCCTCATCCAACCTCATAATAATGATTGATGGGAGCAGGACTGGCAGTTTCTATGGTGACACTAATTGTACCTCCTGTCCACAGCAGTGATGCTGCACTTTGGAGCTGAAATCTGAACCACTTAGCCAGTGGGGCTTCTGCTCAAGCACTCAGCAGCTAAGTCAGCTACTCACCCTCAACTCCACTCACATACATTTGCCATGATCCACTCTGATCCCAGGAACAGCTCAAAGCTCTCCAGCAATTGGGAAGGAAGCAATATTGAACAAGACAGTCACACCGAAAAGAAACTAGGTGACACAATCAAAACATCTCATTCATTCATCCCTCCTCCTGCTGTTACCTGGTGCCCAGCAATCAGCTGAGGGGAAAGCATTGGCCATCTGTGACCCACTGGTTAGAGAACTAAGCAAGGATAGTTCTTGCTGCCAAACCTGATGACCTAAATTAGATCCCCAGGACCCACATGGTAGGAGGAAGAGACAGCTCCCACAAATTGTCCTCTGACTTCCAGATGTGCTCACTCACATATGTAAGTACACACACACACACACACACACACACACACACACACGGATGAATGAATGAATGGATGAGTTAGTGAATGAAAAGTGCTTAAGAGGCCAGCCAAGATGGCTCAGTGTAAAAGCCAATGCTGAGCTTGCTGACCTTGAATTCCTAGACCCCACATGGTAGAAGACTGATGCCTCCACATGTGCACCCCGGTACATACACAGGCACACACACACATGTGCAAACGCACACACACATACATATATACATACATACATACATACATACATACATACATTTCACTTTTGACATTTTTATTTTTTTACATATATGAGTGTTTTGTCTAAATATATGTCCATACATGACTGGCCAAAAGAAAGTGTCAGATCTCCTGGAACTGGAGTTACAGATGGTTGTGAGCCATCATGTGGAAAAAGAGCCAGTGCTCTTAACCACGGAGTCATCTCTCCAGCCTCTTGTGTTTTAAGACAGGATCTTTCTATGTAGTCTTGCCTGGTCTGGAACTCACTCTGTAGACCAGGCTGACCTGAAACTCACAGAGATCCTGCTGTCCCTGCCTCCAAAGTGTTAGGATTAAAGGGGTCTGCCACCACACCTTGCCTCTAACTATAATTTTTTTAAGTAAGTGTACTTTTAAAATTTGAAGAAAAAAAAAAATCTTAGAATCCCTTGCTAGGCCACATTGTGCCCTCAAGAAGCTTCAAGTCCTGGAATAAAACTAAGCCATGGAATAACAAAGCCCATGGCACCTGGAAGCAGGTGAGAGAGATCAACAAAGACCTTCCCAAGGATGTGAAGTTTAGCCCTGAAGTGGGAGGATTGAGGAAAGGGGGTGGGCGGGAGTTGGGGATGGGAGACTCCTGGCTTAGTGAGAGGATTTTCAACACCCTGCTAAGGAATTCATTACCCCCTGGACAATGGACATCCATCCAGTGGAGATGACGCACAGATTAGCAGCTTGAGATCATTTTTTGATGATATTGATACCGATGAGCTGGTAAAGGCACTTGTCATCAAGCCTGACAGCCTAAATTCTATCCCAGTCACCTGGGATACAATGATATGGGATACAATATACAATGGCCTCCCACAGGCTGTTCTCTGACCTTCTCCATGCACAAGCTGAGGCATGACCACCCCCTCCCAAATAAATGTTTAAAAACAAATAATAAGATCACTCGCTGTAACCCTAACACAAACAAGAGGCCAAGGTCAAACAAAGAACAGGAGACCAAGAGGAGGAGATAATTGTTCTCCAATCTGAGGGGTGGTATGGGCCAGATCAGGTGACAGGCAGTGTCTTATTTGGCTCTCTGTTGCTAAGATAAAACAGTAACCAAAAGCAGGTGGAGTGAGGAGAGAGTTATTTGGCTTACAGTTTACATTGTCTCATCCAAGAAAGGCAAGGCAACAACTCAAGATGGGAACATGGAGGCAGCAACCAAAGCAGTGGCCAGGGAGGAATGCTTGCTTCTACACTCACACTTTCTTACATAGCCCAGACCTACCTGCCTGGGAATGGTACCACCCACAGTGGTCGAGGGGCCGAGAGGCCTTCCCACATCCACCAGCAATCAGAAAAGTGCTCCCCAAGACATGTCCACAAGCCAGTGAGGTAATCCCTCAGTTGAACTCCTTCCCAGGTGACTCCAGGTTTCTATCAAGTTAACTGAAGCTAACTAGGACAGACAGCATAGAGGGAGGGAGCAGAACGCAAGAAGTACAGAACTTTCCAAATATAAAAGAGCCTTGGGGGCCGGAGAGATGGCTTAGTGGTTAAGAGCACTGGCTGCTCTTCCAGAGGTCCTGAGATCGATTCCCAGCAACCACATGGTGGCTCACAACCATCTGTAATGGGATCTGATGCCCTCTTCTGGTGTGTCTGAAGACAGCAATAATGTATTCATAGGCATGAAATAAATAAATAATTCTAAAAAAAAAAAAAAAAAAAAAAAGCCTTGAATATCAAAACCATGGACAAAAGCAAATGATTCAAAAAACAAAACCCACAAATATCTCATATACATGAATCTTGGGTTTCAGATCTAGAACAAGGAGTTGAGGAGCATATTTTACATACCAAAGCAGACCAGGCTTCCAGGTTTTCCCAACACCCTTCTGTCCCTCCCTGGCATACCCTGCCCCCGCCCCTGAACTTTCCAGCCCAGAGGCTGGGTTTCCCTTCTCCCAGATGCTCTTCCCTATATAACCCAGGCATTTTGGTCTCTCTCCCTCTTTTTTCTTCCCTCTCCCCCATCTCTCTTTGCACCCTCTTTCTTTCTCTTCACCCTTCCTTCTGTCTCCCTCCCCATTGCTACTTCGGGCCTCATTCATAGGACCAGTGAACTCACCCAATAAACCTGAACATATATATATATAATTTATTTTTATTTTATATGCATTGGTGCATTGGTGTTTTGCCTGCATGTATGTCTGTGTGAGTGTGTTGGATCCTCTGGAACTGGCAGTTGTGAGCTGCCATGTGGGTGCTAGGAATTGAACTCAGGTCGTCTTCTGGAAGAGTCAGTGCTCTTAACCACTGAGCCATGTCTCCAGCATACACACACACACCACATATATTTAGTTTGGCTTCGGTTGACTCACTTCCACCAGCGGAGAAATAACTTAACAATAAAAACACACATAGGTGAAATACAAACGACTATGCTGAACCACCCATCAGCAGCAGACCTGGAAACAGCCACCACAGAGGGAAACAGACTCTATGCTACTGGTAAGAGGCCAGAACAGTCCATCTCCTGTGGAGAGGAATCTGATACCATCTAACAAACTACTCAATTTAGGAAGCTAAACCTGAAGCCTTCTCCTACAAACACAAAACAACAAATGCAGGAGGCTGCTCAGCTCTGAACTGTTTGTCTGGTAGAACATTGGAAGCAGGAGCTGGAGAGATGACTCAGTGGTTAAGAGCACTTGCTGCTCTTCCAGAGGACCCGGGTTTGTATACCCAGCACCCACATGGTGGCTTGCAACCTGGTCTCTGTAAACATACATGTGGTGCACAGACATAACAGCCATACCAAAAAAAAAAGGAGTCTCTGAGATGAGGGGCTCTTTTGTCCTCCAAGTCAGCCCTGCTGTGATATGCTGTCACCCAAAAACAGTAGTACCCACTGGCCATGAGCATTAGCCATGGGCTAAAATCTTATGAAACAATCACTTACACTTTATGAGTTGATTTCTCTCTGGCAAATCCAACTATAGGAATTCAGTTGTTGGGGCTGGAGATGGCTCCGTGTTTAAGAGCATGTGCTGCTCTTCCAGGGTCTGAGGTTTAGTTCCCAACATCCATGTCAGGAACTCACAACTGCCTATAACTCAAGCTCCATGGGATCCAGTGACCTGACCTGGTTGGCTAGGGCAACCACTCTAATGAGCATATATTCACATGTAGATTAATATTTATACATACAATTAAAAATGAAACAGACCAGTCAACCTTGGTGACCCTGGGGGGTTGAATTTGTTCTCTTCAGATCCTCAAAATCCACAGATCCTTATATAATTCCTTATACTAGACGGGGTAGCATTTGCCCATGACCTGCATATACCCCATATACTTTAAGTTGTCTCTAGATTCCTTTTACTATATAATATCATGTTAATACTATGCAAATAGTTATATCAATGTGCAGCAAGGGGGGGAAGCTCAAATATGTTTGGTACAGATGGAATTTTTAAAACTATTTTCCACCCATGCTTGTTTTAATACATGGATGTGGGTTTCACTAGTGTGGCCCACTGTATGTGTGATTTTTTTTTAATAAAGTGAGAGAGAGAGAGAGAAGAGGGAGAGGAAGAGAGAAGAGAAAGACACAGAAAGAATAAACCAGAGATAAGGCAGGAGGAAACGGAGGAATGTGAACACAGTACTCCTGATAGCACTTAGACCTTGGAGGGAGTAAAGAATTTACACACATACACAAAGTAAATGATAGAGGCAATCCATCAGCAGAATAAATGGACACAAATGAACTTAACTGCATACCAAACTCATGACTTCCAAGAGAAAGAAAAGTTTTAAATCCACTATCCTGTGAACCCTTAAGTAAATAGTCTAAGGGAGTCAGGAAGCTATAAAGAAGCCCCAAACTTCACATAGTAGGTGTGCTGTTAGCAGTCTATCTGTTTAAAAGTTCTGACAGTAAACCAGGTGTGTTCGTGCAGGCCAATAAATCAGACTTGGGAGACTCAGGCAAGAAGACCATGAGTTCAAGTCTTGCCTGAGCTACCAAACAAGTTCAAAACCAGCCTGGGTCATTTATCAAGACCCTATCTCAAAATTTAAGACAATTTCAGACCAATGAGAAGGTTCAAAGGGTAAGGGTACTTGCCACCATGCGTGGTGACCTGAGATTGATCCCTAAAACAGTGGAAGGAGAGCCAACCCTTGCAAGTCGCCCTCTGACTCTTCCCACGTGCACTGTGGCTGGTTTCGGGCACATGTACATATGCATGCATGTGCACATACACACACATACACACACATATCCAGGCATAAATATAAAAAAAAAACATTTTTAAAGGTCTGACTGTGTGGCTCAGTGAGAGAGTATCTAGGAAATTTAGGCCTGCCCTAGGCTCCATACTCCCAGTAAAAATTCTGATACCATTGTTGCATATTATAACAGAAATTCATAAATATATTAACACTCGTGGGAATTCAGTATAGAAATAGAACAGTAACAATAAAATACAGATAAAGCACATGGTATTGGGTGTTGTTGCCACTTGAAGCCTCTTCATATAAAATGTCTTAGCTCTAATCTCTCTCCCAAGAGCATGAAACCCTGTGGGAATGAGCACACCTAAGTCTTGGGTCTTAATTCCCATTCAAGACACTAGGACTACTTGATGAAGTAGCTGGTTCCAGGGAGGGGACAAGGAAAAGGCCAGCCCGAGACATCTTAGAAGAGCTCATAGAGTCAAGAGGGCATGGCGAGAGCACGAGACTATCTTCTCTCACTGGACAAACCAGACACGTTAACGCATAAAAAACGACTATAGGAGAATACAACATAGTGAATGAAAAATAAGCCCATGGGACCAGCAAAATGGCTCTCCTGCAAAGAAAGGCTCTTTCTGTGTGAGCCTGATGACCTGAACCCCAGAACCCACATAAAGACGGGAGAGCCAACACTACAAAGTTGACCTCTGACCTCCACATGTATGTCATGACACACACAGACACTTCAGAATAATAAAAATAAACACATTTGGAAAAGTACAGAATTTTTAAATCATAATGTTCAACCCCCAGTGTAACTATAGACTCAGGCAAATTATCAAAACTAAAGGTTCAGGGTGAAAAGTTTTGGAGAACCGGGTACAGGGTCATAGGCCTACAGGGTCAGAGCTCTAGTCACAGTAGGAAGGGGACAGCGAGGTGTGGCACAGCCAAGTGAACAGGCAGCAGGAAAATCCACCCTGTCTCTGCCTCATGTGCTGCCACAAAAATACCCATGGCCTGTATAGTACTGGTGTCCAACATGGTCACCTAAATCCATTTGATCTGGAGGAAACAGATGAATGCAGCATGGGACAGTCTGTAGGGCACCAGGCTGGAGTTGTACAAAAGAATTCAGTGAGCCCTGGCATGGTGGCACATACCTTTAATCCCAGCACTCTGGGTTCTAAACTAGCCAGGGTTATATAGCAAGACTCTGTATCCAAAAAAAGGGGGGGGGGGGATCTAATCCAGACACATTTATCACCAACGCATCATGTCCCCTCTCCATGGACCCCGGAAATTCCAACAGCCATAGGTGCCTGTGGGAGTAGGACTAACTGGCGAAGTTGGCACATTCAAAGACAGAGTGCTGGGCTGAAGACATTTTATTTGAAGAGGCTTCAAGCATTATGAACCAGTAGCAACAACACCCAATACCATGGGCTTCATCGGTATTTTATTCTGTCTACTGTTCCATCTCCAGGATCCACATGGTGGCTCACAGCATCTGTAACTCCAATCCCATGGAGGGCAACACCCTCTTCTGTCTTCTATGGACACTCCATGCATATGGTGAACACACACACACATACACACACACACACACACACACACACACGAAGGCAAAAATACTCTTATATATAAAATACAAAAATTAAAAACTAAAGATGGGATGTTTGGGGTTAGAGAGATGGCCCAGCAGTTAAGAATGCTTACTAGTCTATCAGAAGAGCTGAGTTCAAATCCCAGTACCCATAGCAGGTGGCTTACAACCAAAGGATCCTACCCTCTTCTGGCTTCCAGAGACCACCACATGCATATACACATAACTAAAAATAAGATTGTTTAAATTAAAAGGAAACCTTAGTTTAAAAAAAAAAAAGTATAGATGCTCAGTTTCTTAAACATGAGGAAAGACTACTGGCATGGGAGGGGTGTGCGTGTGTGTGTGTGTGTGTGTGTGCGCGTGTGTGTGCGTGTGTGTGCGTGTGTGTGACTAGAGATTAAAGCCAAGGCCTTGTACATGCAAGGCAAACACTGAACTACTGAGCTGTATCCCCATCCCTGAGGATTCAGGTTATCTTTGCTGACATCCAGAGGTGGACATCATGATGTTTCTATTTTACCTCCAAACAGCTCAGGAAAAAAAAAACAGAACACAAATCTGTGAACAAATGTGAACAGTGGGATAGAGATGTTTGTGACATGATCCAACACATCTGTCAATTGTAAATGTCACTATGAAACCTTAAAAACCACAGGCAGCTTGGATGCTTTGGGACTTCACAGTGCACAGAAGAGAAAGCGTGGACTGCCCTCGGAGCAGGACTGAGATGCCTCGGGTGACACAGAACTACCAAGGTTCCATCACGGACACCCAGGCGGTGATAGTGCTGCCATTGGTGGAAATGGTGACCCCTTGGAGAAGCAGGTTTTAGGTAGGGTAGTGGGGAGGAGGAAGAGGTAAAATACTCAATTCAGACACCCACGAACTCCCCAAAGTCCACATGAGGCCGAGCTCTCAACGCTAGAGAAGCACAAGCCTAGGAGGTAGCAAGACAGCTCAGTGGGCAAAGGTGCTCACTACCAAGCCTGACAACCCAAGTTTGATCCCTGGGACTCACATGGTGGCAGGAGAGTGTACGGGCTGGGTTTGTGTGTCAACTTGACACAAGCGGGAGTTATCACAGAAAAAGAAGCCTCCCTTGAGGAAATGCCTCCATGAGATCCAGCGGTAAGGCATTTTCTCAATTAGCGACCAAGGGGGGAGGGCCCCTTGTGGGTGGTGCCATCCCTGGACTGGTAGTCTTAGGTTCTATAAGAGAGCAAGCTGAGCAAGCCAGGGGAAGCAAGCCAGAAAGTAACATCCCTCCATGGCCTCTGCATCAGCTCCTTCTTCCAGTCCTGACTTCCTTTGGAACTGGAAGCTGAATAAATCCTTTCCTCCCCAACTTGCTTCTTGGTCATGATGTTTGTGCAGGAATAGAAACCATGACTAAGACAGAGAGAACTGACTCCCATGATTCTTCTCTGACCACCCTCCTTTCTTTCAGACATGCTTTAAAAATAAATAAATAAATAAGCCAAGAGAGAAACGTAAAAAACCATGGGATTTGTGAGAACTGTAGATTTTACCTCTACCTATGTGGCAGTGCAAAGCTGGACCACCTTAGGGGAGGGAAGAGAGAATGTGACCTGCCTCAGAAATAGAACCAAAATGCCCAAGTGACACGGGATCTCCAAGATTCCAGCATGGACACCTAGGCAGTGACATGTCTGACATGTCCCCTGGTACTGCCAACCACAGCAATGGTCCCACCAGTCCCCTCCCATATTCCCTGGGGAGCACAGATGAGAACACTCTTGATTCCCTTCTTCCCAGGTGCTTTTCCCCAACAGGAGCTTTCCAGAAAGAAGGCAAGCCTTAGGACTTTTTAAAAATGTAATTTACTTATTTTATGTGCATTAGTGTTTTCTCTGCATGTCTGTGTAAGGGTGTCAGATCTTGGAGTTACAGACAATGGGGAGCCACCATATAGGTGCTGAGAACTGAACTCAGGTCCTCTATAGTAGCAGTCAGTGCTCCCAACCACTGAGCCATCTCTTCAGCCTCAGCCTTAGGATATTTAGCATGCTCTTTCAAAGAAGGTCAAGGGTCATTTGGTGTCCAAATAGCAAGAGATAAGTGATCGAAGACTCTAAAGGCAAGTCCAAACCAAACATTAAAAATGAGAAAGACCAGAAAGGACCACATGAGAGACATCCATCACAGGGTAGAAGCTGATCTCAAAGATACCAAAAGTAGAGCTATGAGAGGAAAGGTGGGAATCAAATGGCTATGATATCACCAGGATGAAGCCCGACTGTCACCAACTAGAAAGACCCATCTGCAGAAGCAGCACCCTGAACAGGCCTGCCAAGTCAGCATTTTCACCTCTCTCTCAAGTTGCTTGCAGTTACATCAACAGATCATAATGGCAGAAATAAAGCGTTCTCTCACTCCGGTCTCCTCCAGTTACGGAGTCTGACCACCGCCAATGGGAAAGCTGAGAACCTTTCATCAGGGAACACATTTGTGAAACGCATTGGCTTTAACAAACTGTTCCTTCACACACCTGGCCTGCATGGTCTCCACTGACCAGCACATGCTATATCATATTCAGAAAGTGCTTATAGGCTCCCACTTGCATGGAAAAACACCAGCAGCTGACAGAAAAATGAAACCCCATCTTGGCTCTGGAGAAATGGTCCCATCAGGGAAACATATACGACTATTTGATGAGATTTAATAAGCTTTAACGAAATCCAGGTGAGGGGCTCTATCTGGGGAAAAAACAGAAGATTCTTATGAACGGCTCCAGGAAATCACTCAGGGAAGGAAGGAAGGATGCAAAGCCTTGCACCACCACAGTAAAAGGCAACCAGGATTCAGACTCCACAAATGCAGAACTCTCGTGAAATCCGGTCGGAAGATGCCTGGCTGGAGTATCCTGTTTTCTCTCATTTGTGCTTACTGAGTTTTATATAGTCACAGAAAACCATCTATGTACATGTTAAATGAAAGGAGGAGAGAGACTCTGTATGATGCGGAGGAGGGGGAAAAGGAAGTAGAATATATATGTATACATATATACGTATGTGTTCAACATACAATATAGAAACATATTCTATAGAAATAGAATCTCAAAATGCCTGGAGGATGAAAGACTTTCCATTCCCCTCCATTCTCTGACACTTCACACTTGGTCTTAGATGTAATCAACTTTAAAATGTCTCTTCCCTTCTTTGAGACATGTTCTTACAATATAGCCCAAGCTGGACTGAAATTAGAATCATCTTTCTCCATCTCCTGACTTCTGAATTACAAATGTGTACCACCAAACCTGGGCAAAAACATTACTTTTAATTCTACATCAAGCACACACACACACACACACACACACACACACACACACGTGCACACACACAAATGTAAACAAGAACATCAAGGAGTCAACTCTAAAAACATCTAGAAACATCTAGTCTGTAATATTCTGAAGGTGGGACATAAGGGACACTGCTCCTGCAGTTTAAGAGAAGCAATTCCTCATCCCAGTAAGACCTGCTATATTTTATGTGCAGAGGCAGAAGGCCATGTCTGCCACTCAGGAGAGCATGGTTTGCCATGTGTGACTACTCGGTGACATATAGGCATGCTGTTTATAGAACCCTAGTGTGCCCTTGTTGGCTTTAAGTTTGAAACCCTAAGCCCCAGTATGTGTCTCTGCTAAGAATAGGGCTCTACAATCCTACAAATGCTGAGAGAGCCAGGAAAGGAATGATTCCCACTGTGGGAAAACACAAAGATGGATCAAGGCTGCAGCCTGAGCAACTAGGGCCACTGAAAATGCTCAAACCACCTGCAAGCTCTGCCATAGAACCCAGGGTCCCTGAGGACATTCTGTCCTAAGTACCCAACACCTCAGACACAGGGGTGACCCCACTCAAAGGGGGGTGCATGAAATGAAGACCCCATATTAGGTCTTTCAAGGGAGGATTTAAAGTCTCTGGCTAACATCCAACTCAATTATAAAATGAATCTTCAGTCTTGGGAAAGAATAAGCTAAGGGCTGCAACTTTATGGAATCTAATGGGTTTTCTATTCAAATTGCACTGCCAAACATCTGTGAAATAAAACCAGCACTCCTTGATGGACTTCCATGAAAGGGACCACCCCAGGGGCAGGGGCAGGAGGTGGGGTTCAGTGGTGAGAGCTTGCCTACATGTTAGAGGACATGGGTTCTACTCCCCCCAACCCTTTGCATTGTAAAAAATAAATTAAAGAAACACACACACTCCAAAAACAATGATCACTCAAAACCATCAACTTTGGGCCACTTTTTATCATAATATATTTGCCAATATCTAAGGGACAGATCGGCAGGGGGTAAATTTTCTGTTCACAGTCCTTCAACAACATAGAGATGGCTGAGGGACAAGCACATTGGTAGACAGCAAATGTCATTTCCAGCCTCCCAGGCAAGTGGTTTTAAATACATAAACAACTAAGGTATGATTTCAGTAGATCTCTGTTTAAGTCTATGCAGTCTCTTATTGCCTGACCCTCCTTCCCAAACAGAAATACCAAACCCAAGCGAGGGGTGACACATCTTTTGTGTACAAACAGGTCAATGATACAGATGCAATCCTTTTTATAACTACCTGGAGCAAAGGAGAACTCTCTCATCGCTTAGGACCTATCCTTCCTCTCTGATTCTGCCCAGGTAACCATTCCTTAGCAGGACACTTGTGGGGTCTCCTGTGAGTACCAGAAGTCCCTTTGGGTCTAGGTAGAAACCTTGCCACCTCCCCACAGAGAAGAGATGATAGGAAGATAGGACCTGGGGCTGACTAAACTGTTTCTTCCCAAGAACTGGAGTCTGTTTCCTGGCAATGGCCCAGAGGGAGCAGAGAAAGGGACCAACAAGAGTGTGAGGAAATTTAAAACAAAAACAAAAAAACTCTGGATACTGTGATAGAAAAAAAACAAAGGAAGAAAACTTGATAATCAATGGAACCCTGTCGAGCCAATATATCAAATTCACCAGAGGGGAAACCATGAGCACTCCCTGTAGGAAGATCATTACTTAGCACCAATTTCTTTGACTCTTGAGTTTTTCCTTCTTCTTCCAGCCCTTGGCTGTGAGGGGCTGTGGGGCTCAGCTTAGCCTCATCAATACTTTTAATCAGTAGCTGCGTGTGAGGGGCACGTGGTCACACGCCAGAGAACAAATAGCAGCTCACGCCACACAGGCAGCTCCCCTCATGTGGGTCATGCTGCCATGGGGGAACGTGAGGGACCTCAGAGTCTCTTCCTGGCCTCTCCAGGCTGCTGGCTTGACTCAAAGCGACGCAGGTGGTTGTAGAGTGACTGCACGTAGGTGAAGACACACATGGGGTCTGGCTTGCGGCCCATCACCATCATATCTTCCACTTCAATGAGGCGTTCACAGTTGGCCAGATTCCTGAAACACAGAAGCCCCATCAATGCATGGTCCTCGTGAACAACCAGTACTACAACTGAGCTATTATTTTTCACTGTCCCCAAACAGAATTTGCCTTGAGCCTGAGGTTCTCAAGTGCACACCAGAAGGGAATTTAAGGTCTCCAAGAGAACCCTGGGAGTTGCATAGGGCATTTCCCAAATTTCCACAGACACAAACCACAGATGCAGTTCATATAGAAGTAAGGAGAGATGGCTCAGTGGTTAAGAGCACTGACTGCTCTTCTAGAGGTCCTGAGTTCAATTCCCAGCAACCACATGGTGGCTCACAACCATCTGTAATGAGATCCGGTGCCCTCTTCTGTTATGTCTGAAGACAGCTACAGTGTACTCACATACATAAAATAAAAATAAATCTTTAAAAATATAAAAGGAATGACACATGTCAATATCACTTGACAAATTGGCAAGAACTGTGGAAGCGATGTAAAACTGAGGCAAAATTTCACCCATCTGCTCCCTCAAACAGTACACTTGTCTTTATTTTATTTAGTTACTTGTTCTCTGTGTGAAGCTTTATCTGTCCTGGTACTCGATCTGTAGACTAGCCTGGCCTCAAACCCACAGAGATCAGCCTGCCTCTTCCTCCCAGTGCTGGGATTAAAGGTGTGCACCACCACAGCCCAGCTATTTTTGGGTTTTTGAGATGGGAGCTTGCTGGGTAGCCCAGCATAGTCCTAAACTCACTATTCTCCTGACTCGGTCTCATAAATGGTGGGATTATGATCATGTACCTTCATTCATAGCTCTGAGATAGTTTTTAAACTTAAAAACAAAACAAAACAAAACAAACAAAAAGAAAACAATCCAGGGGATGGAGAGATGGCTCAGCAGTTGCATTTACTGCTATCCAGAGGACCCAAGTTTAGTTCCCAGGACCCACATCAAATGACTCATAACCATATGTAACTCTAGGGTGTCTGACCAATTCTGGGGCACTGAAATTCATGGGCACATAGCCATGTGTAGACATGTAGACAGACACATCTACACGTAATAAAACAAAGAAAAAAAAATAAGCAAAAACCATGATCCAGCCAAGCACTGTGGCTCATGACTTTAATCCTAGAACTTGGGAGGCAGACACAGGTGGATTTCTAAGTTTGAGGCAGACCTAGTCTACCTAGTGAGTTCTAGGCCATCCAGAGTTCCACAATGAAACCCTGTCTTAAAAACAAAACAAAACAAAAATAAAACCATGACTCATAGGGCTGAAGAAGTAGTTCATTCAGTGGTTGCCTTGCAAACACAAAGACTTGGTAAAATCCCCAAAATCCAAATTTAAAAAAAAGTCAGGCATGGTAGTGCATACTTGTATCCCAGCACTGCGGGGGGAGGGGTCAGTCAGAGACAAGAAAATCCCTGGGGCTCACTAACCAGCCAGACTAGCCTGCATGATGAGCTCCAAGCACCCGAGTTGTCCTTCGACCTGCACACATGCGCATACACACATGACCCACAGTAAGGAGGGTGAGTTTAACCATGATTCAGCAAATACACACATGCTATTGACCCTCTGTAACCACAGACTCTGCATTCATAGGTTCAACAAACCTTATATCAAAAATACTAAAGACTTGTTGCCCTCTTCAGTCCTCTGGAAAAAGTGTATCAGACCTAAAAATGTAAACCCATTAGAATGGCTCTCCTGGGGAGATGGCTCAGAGGGTAACAGTGTTTGCTATGAGGACCTGAGTTCAAATCCCCAGTACCCACATAAAAAGCTGAGTATGGCCAGGCATGGTAGTTTACCCCTTTAATCCCAGCACTCAGGAGGCAGAGGCAGGCAGATTTCTGTGAGTTTGAAGCCAGCCTGGTTTATAAAACAAGTTCTAGGATAGCCAGGGCAACACAGAAAAACCCTGTCTCAAAAAAACAAAACAAACAAAAAACAAAGCAAAAAAGGCCGAGCATAGATACACACGCCTTTAACCCCAGCATTACAGGAGCAAAGACAGTCAGATCCCAGTTCGCTGGCTAACCAGCCTAGCTGAAATGGTGAGCTACCAGTTCTGCTAGTCACCCGTTATCTTCCTCTGGCATCTGCATGCACACACATGGGTATACACACTCACACATACACACACTCATGTGCATGCACCTAACACACAAAGGAGCCTGGATATGAAATATAAACAAAATATAAACAGCTAGCTCAGATGCCAACGCTGACAATCCTGTCACCGGTCAGTACCCATTTCCTGGGCAGTCAGTCAGAATCCACCTCAGCTCACCCCTGCCTCCCAGCAGGCTTGTTGAATGGCTATGCCTCCATATTGTCTTTATATGCCTTGCTTTATACCCCAGAGCCCAGCCAGATGGGAGACCCCAGCAGGCAAGCCAGGGATCCTCCACCCCATCCCAGAGTTTGCAGCCAGCTCAGCACAATTCCTGCAACACTTTTACAGAACAGCTCCCTGGGCTGCCTGCTCCCCAGACAAAGACTGTAACATTAGCACCAGCTGGGCTCTGCTCTGAAGAGCTGGCCAGAAACCAATGTCAAGGCGAAATGGAGACATCTGTCCCGGATCCCATTCCTGTCTCCCTTCTCCCCCTGGGGCTGCAGAGGGTGACCTGTAAGGGAACCCAGAGGTTACATGTTGGTGACAAATGAGTTTGGCACCCTTTCTCCCCAAAAAAGACCAAGGCAGGGCTTGGTGTCAGAGAGTCAGGATACAAAGGTGCCCTGTAGCCAAGATTTGAAAATTCTTGAGTCCTTCGGAGGCTGGGGACCTGAGTTCACCTTGTCATGACCTGAGTTTGCTTGTCCTGTGGTACCCCATTCCAACATTGCAGAGAGAGCCCCAGCTCCCACATCCTCCCCCCCCCAGGCCTGCTATTCAAAAACCCCCAGGTGCAGGCAAACCAGCCGCATGAGCCTACAGGGTCATCACTGACGGTGGTAGCTTCCATGGTCCCTTTGATGGTCTCTCATCAAAGGACCATATTAGAAACATTTAAGCATCATGAGGACAGCACTAGAAGCCTGGGACCTCAGCTTTGGAAGAGAACTCAGACGCTACCTTGTCCCCATGAAGGCTCTCTCCTTTCATTTGTCCTGCCTCCCGCAGATCCAGGACTATTCTGACCCCTCTACAGGAGCCTCTGACAACCAGGAAACTGTTCCTCAGGTCACAGATGTTCCTCAGCTTCCTGGTACAGTTCACCTCTCACTCCCAAGGTTGTTTTCAGCTAACTTCCCCTTGACAAGAAAGCCCTTCCCCTGCTGGGATAAACCTTTGCACCTGTGTTTTCTCCTAAACTGAAATCTGCTTTCTTAATTGTCTTCTCAAAGGGCAGGGAGGCTACTCTCCCCGAATGCATCCTGACTCCTCTCTAGGACACTCCATGGTTGATCAAAACTGCTGGCTTGTCCCAGATGTCCCTGGCCTGTGCAGAAGACATCAGGCAAACCCCTCCTTCCTCCTAGAGACTTCAGACATGCTCCAGTAAACTCCCCCATGCCCTGCCCAGGAAGCAAGTCTTCCAGACAAGGATAGCCACAAAGATGGAAGTAAAGACCTCACCCTGGTACCACTCTCCACTGCCCTGACAGCAAGTCATGGACAAGGTGCTAGCATTCCCTGCAGGAGGACAGAGAACCGGTCCCCACCCTACCCCAGTGTTGCTCCAAAGTTGAGCAGTTGAGTGAGTGCAGTTTCTAAGACAGAGAATCACTGCACACCAAGCAGCTAACATCTCTGAGCACTCTCCTGGACCACCTCAGCCCTTCACTCGCTCCTTTCTCTAAGGAGGTCCAAATTCTCCAGCCTACAGGTCTAACAGTATCCCTGCCTTTGATGCCACTGTCTGGCCCATAGCTGACCCTTAGGGACACTTTCCTTTCACCCCAGCTTGTCCCTGCAGATAGAATATGCTCCTTCAGCCGGGCAGTGGTGGCGCACACCTTTAATCCCAGCACTTGGGAGGCAGAGGCAGGTGGATTTCTGAGTTCGAGGCCAGCCTGGTCTACAGAGTGAGTTCCAGGACAGCCAGGGCTACACAGAGAAACCCTGTCTCGAAAAACAAAAAAAAGAATATGCTCCTTCAGAGACACTGTGGTGCCAGCTACAACGGCGACAAGATTCCTTGAACTGCTGAACAGGAAAGCGCGGGGACACTCACTTGAGTGTTTTGCAGCTAGCCATCCGACTCCCAGGAGACAGAATACAAAACAGTGATAGCTACTACTGACTTTTATTAAAATATATAAGTCTCAAAGCACTAGAGGACCCAATTGGCCTTTACATTAAAAAAAAAAAAAATGTTCTTTTGTTACAACGATCTAAGCTTGTTTTAAATAATCGAAATTACATACATAGAGAAGTCCACAAAGCTCAGATGACTTCAAGTGTCACCCCTGCTTCAGGCTGTGGGTGAAGCAGGGGTGACACACATGTTACTCTTTATTGTATCTTCAGCTACCTCAGGCCATGGAGGAGGGGCTGGAGGTAAGTTTTAAGACTGTCCTAAAAGCAGAGCCGGGGCTGGACCAATGCCTCCCATCTGGTTTTAGACAGAGACACATGAGCACTACAAATAGCATTCAAGCCCCTTCTGCTGTGTGTAACTGGAGAGCAGGCACATTCCTAGCAGGGCAAGTGGGAAGGAAGCCCCGGGCTGCATGTCCTGCAGCTTCCTGTGCTATGGGCTGGGGTAGAAAGGAAAGCTGCAGAAGGGTCAGGCACCCACCCTACATCGCCCCTTCCATAAAAGGAACTGGTCTGCCCTTGTTCCAGGCCCTAAACACCTGTCAGGCGAGGGACGCTTTCGCTGTCAGCAAGATATCACTCACACAGATTAGGAGACAAGGAACCTCTGGGCCCAGAAATTACAGAGTGGGGGCAGCATATACATTTACTCGCAAGGTTCCTAGTGTATTTTATGCTCTGAAGATACTTGATCATGGAAAGTTCTGGAAGTATTCCTTTCCTGGATGAATAGTTTGAGAACACTATCAGTGTGTACTTTTTCTTCCAAAGGTCATGCCTTGGTTGGACACCATGCTGCTCTCAGCTCTGGCTGTCTGTTCCCAAACCTATCTTTTTGAGACACCTTCTGCATTGGTGGCTCCCAATGACTTTCAGGGGTACCATTATCCAGTCAGTTGTTGCTGGCTAACCTAAGATGCTGACATTGGCTCCAATATCCTCAGGCAATTGTCCCATGTAGCTTTTCTAGCCAGCTACTGTCCAAGAAACCAGAGATCTAAGTGCACTGCTTTCCCAGAAGGCCCTGGGAAGCAAGCCCACCTCCACAGCCCTCTCTCCATTGTACCTGAGAGATAATCCCACAGATGACTCAAAGGGGAGGTACCTTCCCCAGGCTCTGAGTAAGCTTCCTGCACAGACCTGCTTCTGATGGCCCTCCCTATTCTTTGCAGTCAGTGAAACAGCCAGAAGTCATCTCAGAGGCCCCATCACACCCTGCTCCCTTCCCCAGCTGGGAGCAGACTCAGGCCACAGGGAGGTAGGGCCAAGGTCCTATCCTGCGGTTTGCTTGGGGAGAGAAGGGAGCCAAAGCCTGGCCCAGCCACCACCCTCCCCCCAAGTTGAGAATAGAAGAAACATCTGTGTGGAGTCTGGAGACTTGGTGCTCTTGAACCCCCTGCTGGGAAAGCACATCCTGGAGTTACTCCGGCCCTAATTGCCTAGGGAAGCTATGTTCCTCAGAACATGGGGCACAGGGCCACCACTACATTGCCCAAGACTGTCCCTCTCCCCGCTACAACCCAGTTGGATCGTTGGCTATAGGTGACCAAGGTGGCCAAGGCATAAACTGGCACAGTTTAGCCCTCTAGGCTTCATGACAAAGAATTCTGTAAGCCAAACCTAGCCTCTTTGACTCGGGTAAGTTTGGGGGTACGTAAGTGGGAACCCTGACCCCACACATTTTAGTCTGATTTTCGACAGCCGTCATTCCTGAGTTTCAAGCAGCTGGGCCTGTTCCTATGAACCACCCCTCCCGACATCATGCCGCGACACTTGGCCCGAGTCCACCATCGTCTGGATCCAGTTGCATAACACACACGTCCAAGCTGTTTCTGCTATTAAGATGACAGCTAATCCCAAGTAGCCAAGAAAGGGGAGGCTATGAAAGTACACAAGGCATTCCTCTGACCCCAAAGGGACCTAGAATCCAAATCAACACCACAGGCATGGACCCCTATCCCTAAGCCTCAGAGTGAGGAGCTGCAAGCCAGAGCCCCCATTCTGCCCCTAGGAAGCACTTCTGCCTTAGAGAAGGACAGTGGCTATGGCTCCAGCAGGCTTCCAATACCAAGCATAGGTTATGAGACCCTTTGTTTCCATCTCCTCCTTCTCTGTCCAGGTTTAGGTCTTAGTATGGAGGACCAGGACTGTGTGCTTGGGAAGGACCTAGAATGAAGATAGCAAGGAAAACCTGGGATTGCACCCCCCCCCCCAGCCCAATCACTGTGGTCAAGTGAAGATGTGCAGAGTGAGGACAGAGTCCCTCAGAGGCTGCAAGAGGAGGCGCAAAGGCGCAATGAATAGCAACTCTGGAGATGGCCTTCCTTCTCTCTACTCTTCAGAAAGCACCAGGAAGCCCTGATTATTACTGCTGTGTCCTGCTCTCTTCTTCAGGAGCTGTGATGTGCTACCCTGTGGTGATGCCTTGACGCTGACTGGGGTTAACAAGAGGCCCTATGGCAACAACAGGAGGGGCAATGAAATCAGAGTATGTATCTGGGCAGGCACCTCCCTGCCAGGTCACATGAGCTGGCTGCATCCTCGAGTCGTGGCTTAGCTCCTCTCAGGCAGACTCAGCTCCAGGAACAGCAGGCCTAGGCTTATAACACTCTCCCTCAACGTATCCCCCGGGAGTAATACAAAGAAGGCAGGGGCCAGGGTTTGAATATGGCTTGTATTTACCCAAACTCACCCAAACTGTGCAGAGGCACAGTCCTTCATATAATGGTACTGAGAAGCAGTGGGGCTATTGAGAGGGCACTGTCCCACCGGTGGCACCTACCCCTTCTCACATTCCCGCCCATACCCTCCGAAAGAGCCTTTATAAGAAACACACTGGAAGTGACTGTTCTTCTCTGTCCTTAACTTGACTGGATTTAGAATCAGCATGGAAGCACACCTGTGGGTATGTCTGGGTGTGTCTGTGTTTCCAGAGAGCTTTAACTGAGAAGACCCATCCTGAATGGATGGCTCGTCTTAGGGGCTGAGGTCCCCGTACCAAATGAAAAGGAGAATATGCATGGAGCATCAGCACTCCTGTCTGTCTGTCTGTCTGTCTGTCTCTGCTTCCTGCCTGTGGTACAATGTGACCAGCCACCTGATACTCTGTTGCCTTGCTCCCCTCAGTGACACACACACACACACACACACACACACACACACACACTCCCTTTAAAACCTTCCTTCCTCGGTTGCTTTTATCAGATATTTTGTCATAGCAATAAAAAAAAAAAAAGCAATTAATACACACCCTGCCCACCTGGAATACACACCCTGCCCAGCTGGAACACACACACCTGTGACCCACAGGATCCTGACAACTCTCAGGGTTGCTCTTAGCCAAAAACCAGATCCCAAACAGGTTTTCCAAGCATATCCTGATCCCAGAACTGTGCTCTCCTCACCCAGATCCTCTCCCTATGAGTGGGACATGCAAGACAAGTGTCATGGTTTAAATATGGCTTGCCCCCACCCAGACACATGTTGAGGCCTGATCCCTGCTCTGATAGTGTTGAAAGGTAGTAGGGCTTTTAAGAGTCATTCAGATCACCAGGAATCCACCCTCATGAAGGGATTAATGTGCTTCTCACAAGAGTGGGTGTGCTATCCCAAGAAGAGGTGGTTATAAAGCACCAAGACCCCCTTGTCCCCCCACTCACTGACACAGGTGACTCTTGGTCCCCAACTTTCCATCACAAACACTTCATGCATGCAGTCCTCATCAGAAGCCAAGCAGACCCCAAAATCTCGCTCCTGAATGTCCAGCCTACAGAACCAGGAGCCAAAACAAACCTCTTTATGAATCACCTAGCCTCTAAAATTCTGTCACAATAACAGAAAACAAGCCTAAAGCCAGAGGTAATTCCACAGTCCATGCTAAGATATTATTTAGGGAAACAAAATTTACATTTAAAACACACCAGGCAATCCCAGCTTCCTGCTGAGGACCCTGACACCAGCCTGAGGGGATGTACACAGTGCCTCTGCCCCACTGTCCCTTGGGCTCTATCTGTGGCTTTCTCAGACTGTACAGCAAGAGCTGAGCACCCAGCAAGGAGGCAGGAAGAGCAGAAACAGCTCCATCACTGAGCAATGTGTGACTCTGGGCACATCCTTCATCAGCCTCAGTCTTCCCATTCATATAAGAGAAAGACAGACTGGATGGCCTCAAGGTCCCTAAGCTCACTGGAAAGCTGTCTGTGTGTCCTGATCTTAACCAGGGCAGAAGTTGTGTTCAGGCTCTAGGCTGGGACCAGTAGCCAGCTGGGACCCACCATACTTACTCAGCCATAGTGAAGGCCAGTTCAAAGTTCTTCTGCCTTTGTGTGGGACTCAGGGCATTGTAGTCGAAGGCATCAGGGAAGAAGGAGTGCACCAGGGCACAGAAGGCCATCCCATCACTCCAGCTGGAGGAGAAATTCTGCAAGTCCACATGCTGCAAAAAGAGAAAGCAGAGGTCAGCAGGAACCCCACTCCTGACACCTAATTCAACTCTCTGTGCAGATTCTCCAGTCCCAACCCACTGAACAGCAAACCATGCTGGAGCTCACCTCTTAAGCTGCACTACACCAGTCTGCTCAGGTAGAACTTCTAAGCATGTATTGTGGGTAACTTGGGTACCGCTCAGAAGACATAAGCGCCCTGGCTCCTATCCCTCCCCAGCCTGGCAGGATCTTGCCCTGCCAGCAAGTCAAGGGCAGGCAATGTACCTGGCTTGTCTCCGTCCACTCACCTGATAGCCCACAGTCTTGCTGCGGCACCACTCTAGCAGGATCTGCTTGATGCTGCTGGCACTGGCCACACCGAAACTCTGTGAACGCTTTAGTTTGGCCCTGGTCTCACCTTTGCCCCTGTGGAGAGAGGGCAAGCCTGCTGTGGGAGCCAATGAAGAGAACATTCCTACACCTTCTGGTCAGTACTCAACCCACATGCTACTGCTGTGGTCACAGCACAGTGCCACCCATCAGCCATGCAGCCTCTTATCCACACCCATCTTTCTAGCGCCCCTGTGAGTATCCCTACAGGAAGGAGAGAACACTGGGTAATTCTGAGACAGAGGACCCGGGTGGCATGGATCCCAAACCCTCTTCCTGAGCACCCTTTCCACCCTTTTCACCCCACCTTCCTTCTTGGCTTTGGAAGTACTGGAGAGTAAGCTACTGGGGCAGTGGGAGCTTCTTAGGTCTGATTCTTTCACTAGAGTTGAGTATCATCCCAGAAGGATGAGCAGTAACCTACACTTAGCAGGCATCAATACCATGCACTGACAAGAGCCCTGAATAAACCTGCAAAGGAGGCTGCAATCTAAGGGCCTCATCTCTAATAGGGAGTGACTGGTGAGCCCCTGGGTCCCACTGTGTCATTTCTTCCATCCTCAAGCAAGACCAGCCCCACAGCAGGCTTCCCCTCTCAGACTCCCAGGTCATGCCCAGAAAATGAAGAAGCAGTTATTCAGATGCAAAAATGGCCTAGGAACACTGAGGGAACAGAAGACTGGGGTACCTGCAAATAGAGGGGAGCATCTCTCAGTAGCCTGGCCCCACAGCCCTCTTCTCCCTACAAAAGGAACTCCTCAACCTCAGTCAGCTCTATAAAACAGCCCTGACCTTGACCTCTGCCTGTGAGATCTGATCTTGGGAACACCCCACTGGGAAATAGTCGCTATGCTATGCCCAAATGGCCATGGGCATGGTTGAGCTCTGGGAGCTCATTGGGCTAGTGTAGGGGTGGAATATCCTTACTTGCTCGCTGTATCCTGTTCCCACTTCTCAAATAGTGCCTTCCGAGCCTGAGCCCCTGAAGTACGAGGCAGCGTCTGCGACCTCACCAATTCCCTGCGACGTTCTCCCTGGCGAGGGGCCTGAGTCATAGGTGGGGGCTGCGAGGTTGGGGGTGACTGTGGTGGGGTCACCAATGGAGGGCTGAGGAGAAATCACGACATCAGGAACACAGAACCAACCGCCCTTGACAGGCACTCCCCTGGGTCCCAGGTGGAATGCCCATCATCCTGAGTGAGTGTGCATGAGACAGTGAGGCAGACAGCTTATACCTATGGGGACCCCTAGACCTTGGAGGAGCAGTGGGGGAGCAAGTGCCACCTGCTCAGGTCCCAACTGGTTTTGCAGGTTTTCTGAACTGAACTGCAGTTGGTAACATACCTGGCCAGTGCACACAAGTAGGGAGGGGGAGCGGCCCCCTCTCAAGGCATAACTACCACTCCTTGGTAAGTGTTAATGCCTGAGAAGGGCAAGGGGTATACCCAGAGCCAGACCAGGCCCCCTCCTCCACCACTTCTAGATAGGACCCTCTTTGTTCTCCCCATGGAGCAATCTGCCAGGAAGTCACAATTCCCCTTTTATTATTATTTAAAAAAAAAAAAAAAATCTTGCTACCCCTCCCCCATTCTAACATCTACTTAGTCAGCCAAAGTTAGCTTTTAACCCTGAGCCTCTCTAGGCACCTGCTCTTCCTATGGCAGCAAATACCTCACTCAGAGATCCCCCAGCCAGAATGGAAAACATAAAGTCCAATGTCACCCTGCCCACCTTCCTCCCAGAGAGGTTGAGACTCCTGACTCCCCACGCCACCCCATTCCTGCCCAACACGCACTAGCAACCTTTTAATAGACTTGTTTTGAAGGTCAAAGAAGTCAAGCGGCAACCAAGCCTCCACATACCAACCTTGGTCACCTCCCTCCCCAGTTCCAGCTCCGCCTGCCAGTCCCAGCTCTAGTTCTACAGTGTCTCCCTAGATGATCAGCCCAGAGAGACCCCTGCAGCTCAGGTCCCAGGCAGAGCAGCCTTCGGAGCCACAGACTCACCTATCCTTGCGTTTGCCAGCCGTCACTGCTCCATATCCAGAGCCAGACAAAGACCGCATGAAAGAGGAACTTTTCTCTATAAAAGGAAAGACAGAAACAACAGACTTGACCCTGCTCAGCATCACTTGGTAGACCAGCAAGATCCAGGGCTCAGTAAGCACTATGTCAGGACAGTGACATCCATGACGTCCTTCCAACTGTCCCCTCCCTGTTCTTGAGGGCACAAAGCCCGGGGTCTCCAACACTGTGTGGCCAAGTACTGCCCCAACCCCTCCTTAGGAAGCCAGGACATCGTCAGTCCAAATCATATACTAGGATAAGACACAGGCCCAATAAAGGCCTGCTGGGACTGAGGGGACTCTATCAAATATACAAGGTAACCATGATCTCAACCTGCCATAAACTCCCCACTTAATGGCATCTCTGGAAAGGAATGAGGTAAGGACAGGTCCCCTGGGACAGGTAATATGGTGGGCTGGAGTCTGACCTGGGTGTACTGAGTCTCCTGCCAACCCCCACCCAGGCCCTGTCCTCTCTCACCCACCCTGAGATGGGGTCTGCCTCCATACCACCCCCTTGTCATACCAGTGGGACTAGGAGTCCAAGGGCTGATGGCCTCACTAGGGCTTGGGGTGAAGCCCCCCACAATGGCAGCAGATGTGGGTGACAAAGCTGAAGCTGAGGTCTCCCCAGAGAATTTCTCGGAGACACGGGTGACAGCTGTGACAGGCTGGTGGGGCAACCGCAAAGAGAGGCTCACAGGGCGTGGCCTAGGGGGCTCCTGGGCTGACGAGGTTTGGACCTCAGAGGATCCATTGGCTGGACCTGTAACACAGGACCAACCGGGGTATGTCAGCTATGGCAGCCACAGAAGCCTCAGATCCCCCACATTCAGTCCAAGAAGACTCCTGCCTCTCTGAGCTTTGCTCCCAGCTTCTTCAGGAAGCCTTCTGACCGCTCCAGCCTCCCTTACCTCCATTACCACTGATTCTCCTCAACTTCCCCTGTCTCCAGCTCAGTCCTCTCTACCCACTCCTATGAATGGACAATTTCTCAGCCTGTTTGCTTTCTTCCAAAAACAGGGAAGATCACTTTCTTGGAACTCCCATTTCTTTGTGTATTTTATTTTATTTGTTTTGTTTTGTTTCCTCAGGGCAGGGTCTCACCATGTACCTCTGGCTGTCCTGGAACTCACTCTGTAGGTGAGGCTGGCCTCCAAACTCACAGAGATCTGCCTGCCTCTGCCTCCTGAGTGCTGAGATTAAAGGCAGATGCCACTGCACCAGGCTCTCTGTATTTTAAGAGTTCTACTGCATACTGAATAAGGATGCTCCCCTGCAGTCTCTCTTCCTGGTGCAGATCAGTCTCAAGCACCTGCCCCCAAAGCCAAGACATGCTTGGCAAAGATGCCTGGCTGAGGCCCTGAACCTCAAATCTACCCATCGACCTCCCTTCTACCACAGGCTCCTACCTGCATCCAGCAGGTGTCCATTCTCCACGATACATGAGTTTGAAGTTCGTCTCACCTCGAGGTCACTGGCTTCATCATGTTCCACGCTCTGCAGAGGCACCAACACTACTGAACGCTGTCGGTGGGAGCCAGATGCCCATCCCAAAACCCCATCAGCTGCCCACCCTAAAGGCACTTCCCCAAATCCCTGCTGGTAATGGTGGCAAAAACTTCACACATTTGGAGAAGAAAGGATCACACAGAAGGTCCAATGGTAAACAATAATCCAGAGAAAACACAAGTATCCACCTAACTCCAGGGACTCCCAAACCCTGAGAGGCTCTCAAGTTTGCAAGATCTGAAGAGAACACACAACACACACACACACACACACACACACACACACACACACACACACACGTGTGCTAAATGTGTAGAAGGGCTAGGTCCCTGTCCCCCACAGCTAGGACTGTCCACATGGAAGAAGCAGAAAAAGTGAGGTGCAAGGTCTTTTGGGGACAAAATTGGACATGGAGACAAGTCACTCTGAAGCTTTTCTGCCAGTTTTTGCAACACAAGAGTTCCCCAGACATAATGTGTACAGAGCCAGCCAGATCTGGCTACAGTAGCTCTGGAGCACAGGAACAAACACCAAGAAGGGGTATCAGGGGATTCTGGGATCTTGGCTAAGCTGCCAACCCACCAAGTGGCCTGGGTCACAGCCCATCTCCTCTGGATCTCAGATCAAGAGCAGGGGCAAGCTATGTAAATGGAATTTAGACATCAAAAAAACATTGGGCCCATTTTACAGATGCTATCCTCTGGGTTCAAAGAAGGTACCCACTGCCTCTGGAAGTGATTGGGGGAAGGGGAGGGCAGCCAGAACGTGTAGTCAGAGGAAAATGAACCCTCCCTCTTCCCAGCAAAGGTGTGACAGGCTTAGACTGTCTTTGACACTAAGGTTGGGGCAATCAAGGGAGACAGAGCTGTCCCTAACCTGGAGTTCTGCTAAAATTCCATCCTGGGTAGCTTGAGTGGTTGGTTGGCTATGCCTGTCCCAGTTCACTTCAGGCTGCTCCTCTGGTCTACAAGCTTCCTGGTTGACAGTTTGTCCCTGACTCCAGGTGAATCAGGTCCTCCTATAGTCAGATCTGGAGGTGCCTATCCACCCATCCAAGGTGGGAATTGGGCAAGCAGGTACACAGATGGTACTGAGTCAGCTTGTGATACCTCAGGCAGTCTGACTCCCAGGGGCAAAGAGTTCTCTAAGCAATGCACCCAAATCAGGTCCTCAGTGTGCTAGGTATCCAATGGCAGAAGCTAGTCCCAGGAGAACGACTGGTGACAAAAGCAGAGAGGCATAAAGGCCCCAGTATTGTGATCCCACCTGATCCTGCAGTTCAAGCTGCCTGCCCATCTGGACTTAAACAAGGAGCCTGCAGCGTGATTTAGGAACATACTCCAGAAGCCAACAAAGGTGGCATTAAAGGAGACAGATAACAAGTCAAGCCCATAGTCCCTGAAGGAGAACTAGGGAGGAATTATGGGGGCAAAGGTGTGAGAAGGCCAAGGGCAAGAGTTCTATGCTCTGAAGAAAAAGGAAAACGGCTGGCAAGAGTGAGCAGAGGTGAAAGAAAGGAGGGAGGAAGGGAGGGAGAGAGAGAGAAGAAGGGAGGGAGAGAAGGATGCCAAACCTCTTCTAAGCCCAGGCCAGAGTAACAAGAAAGTCAGCGGAGGAATACTGGGGAGGGGTGGGCCAAGTGTTCGATATTGGGAAGATGGTGTAAAGGGCACCCAGGACATCAGGTGGCATATCGGAGACCTGGTGTGAAACAAGGAAACATCAATGGTCTCCACCACCTCCTGGGAGCCGTACAGATAAGCACCTGCATCTCAGGGAGCAGAGGAGGCTGCCAGCCAGGAGAGTAGAACAGCTAGGGAGGTGGGAAGAAACCCAGCAGGAGGCTGAGTGAGCCAGGGAAGGAAGCATGTCCAAAGGGAGCCTGAGGTCAAGGAAAAGAAAGTCAAGATGAGAAAATGTGTCCTTTGTGTTTAGCCAAGGAGAGGTCACTGGTGATGGTGGCAGAAACTGGATCAGAGATATGGAGGGCAGGGCAAAGGACAAGCTGGGGAGGGAAGCTATGAGACTCTTATGCAGATGCTCCTCCAGCTGGCAAGTCCTGATCATGTGAGGAGCCAGGGAAGGGGACCCCAGTTTTCCCAGGATGAAGAGGCAGGGCCACGCCAATACACTAACAGACTCTAGTGGAGTGAGGCAACCATCTGTATGGTAGGGCCCTGGGGAGGCAACAGAGGACAGAACCCAGAACCCTGGGATTTGGACAGGAGACCCCCTCAATTTCTGATCTAAAAGGGGAGATGGGAGGTATTTGATGCCTCTTGCACTCCAGAACTTTCGGGGAGAGGTGCCTCTAGAAGCCTTAGTAAATCAGCAGCAGAAAGAGAACCAGCCTTCCCAGCTAGAAGCCCATCCTCCACTGTCACAGGGGCCAAGCAGCAGCTCTGGGGTCTCTGTGTCCCCCCTCCTACCCCTGACCCACCCCACTCTTGTCCAACAGGTTCCACAGGTCTAGACAAGGGCCTCAAAGGGCAAACTGATGGTGAAATCGTTCTCCCAGGAATGTAAGTGTCTACAGCGACACCGCCACCTATAGACACCTGTCGCTGCACATTACAAGTCTCTACCCCCCTCCACCCCCAACAGTACCCCAGGGGACCAGACACAGTAGCTCCTACATCTCAGGACTAACTAGATTCCTGCTAAGGGGTCTCTACAAAGAGGAGGGTCAGGTATAGGACTGAGCCAGGATTCCAGGTTCCCCTGTCTCTGACTCCTCCAGCCCCAAACTGCAACCACTTCTGGCCTGGAAAGGGGCTTGGCTATGCTTCAGGCCAAAGGGTTATTCTAAAATGACATCTAACCCATCACTAAAAGAGAGGGAGTTGAGCCTGGTGTGGTAGAGGAGGTTCTCAAACTTAAACAAGGGCTGAAGACAGTGATCAAATTAACATTTGAGGCCAGGGGTCTCTTCCTGCCATCCAGGGCTCTGTCCACAAAGCACCTTGTCCCTGCAGAGAATAACTCAGAGCAAGTGTTATATCCCAGGGGATAAGCCCCACTGGACACATTTCAGCCAGATGGCAGAAAGGAAAAGGCATGAAGCCTGAGATGAACACCCAGTGGGACCTTCACAGATGGCAAAGCCACAAAAGGAAAGGGCTGAGCCCAGCTGGGCTTGAGCAAGATCTTGCCCTAGGTAGCCAGGTAGTGCCCAGGTAGCCACTGTCTTCCTCTGTATGGTGGTGGGAGCCCACTCTGTGCTTGCATTGGGGGGGGGGGGCAGAAATCACAGTAGAGCCCAGGGACGGGCCCTGCTGAGCTGGCCTTCTCCTCCCCCAGTCTCCTGTCTCAGCTCTGTTTTAGAGAAGAGGAGGTGCCCTGTGAGGGAGCTGAGGCCTGGGGATTGGGGGACGGGGGTGGGGTGTGTGTGTGAAGGGGGATGAGACAAATGTGGCTTTGGGGACTGAGAGATGAGACCCTCTCATTGGAAAGCTTTTTTTTGAGGGAAGGAATAGCACTACCAGACTGATCCACAAGGACACAGGGGCTCATACGTGGGCTCTGCACAACCCACACAGGGCAGAACCCTTATTTAGGAAGGTTAAAATTGCTCCCCAGCCCATCTCCACTCACACCACAGCTTTTGAGTACTCGATTCAAACTTCTCCCCAAAGCATTAAGCCCCCTTATCACACTGGCTCTGGGAAAGGCAAGCAGATAAGGTGAGTCTGCTTTCTCTCACCATGGGGCCTCTGACAGTTGGCTCTTGGCAGTTATTACTGAGGGACTGTATTGCTTTGACTGTTGGGCTCCAGAGGCTCCAGCTTAGCTGAGGATGACATCTCCAGGGAGCAATGCACTGTCAGCCTCCCGGGTCCAGGTCTGACCTCAGGCTGCAGTCAGCCACCCCAGGACCCCTGCCTCCTGGGTTCCCTTGTCTCAGACAGACAACAGGAGAAGTAGTTCTTGGACAGTTTTGTTAACCAGATCAGCTGGACACTAACTGCCTAGCCTGCTTATACACTGGGTCCAAAGGGGCCAGGACAATCTCCCTTGGTTTATTATTTTACTCTTAATTATATGTATGGGGTGAGGTACAGGTACCTGCAGAAGTCAGAGGGGTTGGTTCCTCCCTGAGCTAGAGTTCCAGGCAATTGTGAGCTGCCTGGCCTGGGTGCTGGAAATGGAAATCAGGTCCTCTGCATGAGCAGCATGCACTCTCAATCACTGAGCAACTTCTGCATCACCAGAATCACCCTGGCCTCCCCATGCCTTGGTTTAAAAGCAGGGAAACGGAGACCCAGCTGAAAGCAGATGTCTCAAAGTCTCTCCTGTCTGCTCTAAGCAAAGTACTTGTCCCTCAAGCCTCCTGCAGAGTCACCAGACCGACCTGGCTGTCCTCTTCCTCCTCCAAGGCTTCCAGGACCATCTCACCGCCTCCTAGGCACATGCTTTTAAGCTCTGTGTGTTTTAAAGTGAGTGAACTGATCAACCCCTTCTGAACATTTACATGCTGGGTACAACCCATCTCTAGTCCCCATATAGGGGTGTGGAAAAAATACCTGTCTCCACAAGATCTGGTTACAAACCAGGAGGGGCAGCCACCATTGGCTTGTAGTCACAGGATGGGACCCTCACACCAAGGCTTCTGCCACAGATATAGACTATGAGAAACCAGACAGCCCTCCTTCAATCACCCATCTGGGTCTCTGTCTATCATCGTTGTTCGTTGACAAGCAGTACTCACTACCACAAACTAGCTCAGAGCCTGTGTGGGTGCTCCTGGGAGGAGTACATCTAGGGGTCAGGCAGGGGTTAGCCTTAGGCCCTCTGGTCCAATTGGAGAAGGACCACCCATAATGTTCCAACAATTGCTACTTGTTGCCCCAGGACATTTCTCAGGTCCTCAGACTACTGTGCAGTTCCTAAGCCTTTGTCCTCAGTCCCAAGAGGCCGGAGCTTCCTTGCTGACCCCAGACTCTTCCATAAGTCTTCCCCAGCTTAATCTCTAGCTCTGTTTCATGTCCAAAGAGCAGCCTGTCTTGCTGACTCCTACTCTGGAGCTCCTGTCCCAGACAGCTCACCTGACTCATCCCTTCTGCTTGGACCATCACAATTAAGTTGCCTATGGGGCCTAATTCCTTAGAATTGAGACACTCCCTCTTAGAGGGAAGGGGAGGGCTCACAAAACCCAGGAAACTCACTGAACACAGGGGCTTGGAAACGCAGAAAGTTAAAAGACTCACCAGGTCCTTCCCTGAGGTTAGATGAACAGTAAACGGATGGAGAGGGAAGACTGGTGGAGCTGCCTGCACATGGTACAGCTTTCAGGAGGCGCCACCTTTGCTAGTGTGGGCTTTTGATGTTTAGAGGGCCTTTGAGTTACCATGCTCCTGTAAATAACCCCGATAAACTAATTGACTCACCGAGCCAGTCTTGGGCTCAGTCTTTGAAGTGAAGAGATGTTTGTTCACATCTCCCAGGGAAGAGTCACAAACTCATCTCCAGTCACCCTTTAACCCACCATCCATTCCTGAGGAAGGGTAGGTACTAGGATCAAGGAGGATTCTGCTCCTTCCCACAGAGCTCCCCCATTCCTCTACCTGCTGGGGCTGGAGAGATGGCTCAGCAGTTAAGAGCACTATTTGCTCTTCCAGAGGTCCTGAGTTCAATTCCCAGCAACCACATGGTGGCTCACAACCATATGTAATGGGATCTGATGCTCTCTTCTGGTGTGTCTGAAGATATCTACAGTGTACTCATGTACATAAAATTTTTTTAAAAAGTCACAGCTGGAGAAGCACACATGAACACACACACACACGAACATGTACATGTGCGCATGATTCCCCAGGGGACTCTTATTGTTTTTCTTAAAACTTGAACAGCTGCCTCCACAAGCTACAAATAGATGTTAAAACTTCAGCAACAAATGATGGCACCGTGTATTAGGCACATGTGACACTCCCAGTAGCGGTTTTAGACTTCGGACATGCAGATTGTCAGACTCATAGGACAGATTTAAGTGTTCCATATTTCTCCACACTTCATGAGGAACACTGGAACACCAGGGGTTCTGCCCCATCCCCTCAGCTCACTTGGAGGGCCTTCACAACTCACACCCCCCTTGTACACCTGCAGGCTGCACTCTGCCTTTTGAGCACTTTTGACCACTCTGAGGCAGCATGCATAGTGTTCCCATTTGCAACAGCCCTCTTCAAATACCCAATGCAAAAGGACCAGAGTCTGGAGCAGGGCATCTTTGCTCACTCTATTGCCACTGTTCAGTACAGGGTCACCTCCACCCAGGCTGAGACCTCCCAGGGCAAGGACTTATCTGATGTCCTTCTGCTGAGGCCCACAGCAGATCTAAGGGCCTTGGGAATGCACCAAGGCAGGGGGTAGGTACAATGTACTCAGACCCTGGCCCTTGAAACCTACACCCCTACCCTCCCCACCCCTCCCACCCCTCCCATCCCTCCATCCCCACTCCACCCCAAGCAAATTCCGAGTCAGGATGGAAAATCCCACCTAAGGGCCACCCCACACCATGGAAACATTCTAACCAGGCTCTGCCACTCCAGGAGGCTGTGACCAATGTGGTAAGACTGGTCCACACAGGCCTCTGCCCAGTCACTGACCCCAGAAATCTAGACACAGCTAAAGGCCAGTTCCCCCTCTGTTTCCAGTAAAGGATCTGCCCTCTGCAATGTGAGTTCCCAAACAGTTGCTGAGCAGTTTGGACAAGACCGCGCGCGCGCACGCACACACACACACACACACACACACACACACACACCCCTGAATCAGGGTTAATCTACAACCGGAACGGTCAGGCCTCAGTGAAGCAGCAACACAGGACACATGAGCAGAACCGGTGTAGGGGGCAGGTAGAGAGGGTGCTGACCTTTCCAACTTGCAGGTGAGACCCCAGGTGACAGTAAACTATCAAAGACTGAACCTTGGAGTCCAAACTCTTTAAAAGTCATGGGACAGATGGGAGAGGGCAGCTCTCAAGGCAAAAACACCACTCGGATCCAAAGAAGGGAGAGGTGCAAGACAGGTGCAGAGGGCCTACTAAAACAATGTTTCTCCTGTCCTTTCCAACTCTGGGGAGCTAGTGTAATCCCGGTTACCAAGTCCCAGCGGCAGGTGGAGGTATAGCTCACTGACTAGAGGACGCTCGCCAGCGCACGCACTCGGAGCTGATGGGCGGCACCAACTTCCCAACCCTACATCCCCAGGCACGTTCCCAGACTCTCACACCCCGCGCGCCGCACCCCCAGGGCTCACCGGGCTTCGACCGGACAGCGAGAAGGTGGCATGACTGGAGAAGCGTGCGGTGCCCAGGCGGGGAGCGCGGTCTGTAACTGTGGCCGCAGGAGGTGGACTGGGCGTGCCGGGTGCAGGGGACACACCAGTCGCCAAGCCCAGCGCCTCCACCTGACGCGTCAAGCGTTCGAGCTGCGTCTGCAGCCGCTGGTTGTCCCGCTGCAGCTCGGCCACAGTGCGAGCCAAGGGGCCAGCCAGGCGCAGCGCCTCGGCCACGCGCCGCTCCACGCCACGCTGCAACCCCTGCATGTCCTCATGCAGTGCACGCACCGCACCCTCCAGCGCCGCCTCGTAGCGGCCCAGGGCCTCGCGCACCGTGTGCGCCTCCTCCGCGTCGGGGGTCGGCTCCATGGCCGAGCGGGGCGCACCGATCGGACAGCCGGCAGAACGCGGGAGACGACTAGAGACCTACAGCTCCTAGCGACGACTGGCGGGTCGCTGCTGGCTGAGCCTGAGGGGCGGCCGGAGGGGCGGGATCAGGGCGGGGCAGACCCCTAGAGCCCCAAGACTGGGCGCCGCGTGGGGAGGCGGGGCCGAGTGGGCGGGACAGCCCTCTCCAGGACACCCCGCCCCTGAGGACTCGCCCGGCTGGTGCGGGTTGCCTGGCCCCGGAGGCACTAGTGGAGAGCTCGCCCTCTCTGCTCTGCAGGGATGCGGATCCCTGGGGAAGTAAAGAGTCCCATACTCCCTTGACTCGAGAGGTGTGGTGTGTAGCTGGGGGAAAGATCTGGGAAGAAGACCCTCGAAAGGACATTAAGGGCCGGGCAGTGTTGGCGCACGCCTTCAATCCCAGCACTTGGGAGAGGCAGGCGGATTTCTAAGTTCGAGGCCAGCCTGGTCTACAGAGTGAGTTCCAGGACAGCCAGGGCTACACAGAGAACCCTGTCACGAAAAACCAAAAAAAAGAAAGAAAGAAAGGACATTAAGGAACAACAACCAGGAGAGTTACTCGAGTACATTCCCTGTAGGTCCCCACCTGCAAGGACATGGATTCCTCTCTGCTTTGGTTGGGACTCTCCCCCTGTTCAGGGAACCGCAACAACTGCACACGCACACACGATAACCGCTCTGACTCACCTCTGTGTGCATCTCCAGTCGCCACCGGTACCATCCAGTTCGCAAATAACCACTTGTGAGACTTTGTTAAAAAAATATTTGTCTGATTTTATGTGTATGAGTGTTTTACCTGTTTGTATTTACACAGCATGTGTGCCTGGTGCCCACAGAAATCACAAGAAGGTGCTAGGTGTGTGTGTGTGCGCCTGTGTGTGTATGTGTGTGTGTGCTGAGAGTCCAGCTCGGGAGCTTCTTTGCAAGAGCAAAAATCGCTTTAAACTGCTGCACCGGCACTTCAGTCCCCCACCTGTGACACTTTTGCCTGGGATTTCTTGCACCAATTCGAGACCAGGAAGAATAAGGCAGATGATAAAATGCCCCCTCATCCTTCCAGGTATGCTGTGTGTGTGTGTGTGTGTGTGTGTGTGTGTGTGTGTATGTGTGTGTGTGTGTGTGCGCGCGCCCCATCAGCAGCCAGTGAGAACAGGATGACAAAGGCCTCTGTTATGAAATCTAAGAGAGGCTGAGGATGAACAGGAAGGTTGGGGCCCAATTTCCAAAATCTTGCTATGAGTAGCTTTGGGATCAAAAACGAATATGTGAGCTGCCTCCCCTCGTCCCCAAGCTTGGTCAAGACCCTCCATCCACCTGCCAACCTTCAATCCTCTTTTTTTTTTCTCCAGGACTCCTCTTATTCCAGAGAGTCCTCTTCCAAGCCTAGAGACCCCGAACACCACGAAAGAAGGAAGGATGGACATCTGTTGCTTAAGATAACAGTAGGACAGATGTTGTAAACATTTAAAATAAAGATGAAAACATCCTTTGTGCGAAAGGCTTTCCTAATTAAGCTTTCTCTGGGCCTGGGCTGTGGAAAGTGGCTCAAAGACTGGACAGACTTAGTGAGATGATCCACACACAGGAGCAGGCAGAAAGGCTTGTTCTTGTCACAGTGTTCTGCCTCCAAGGATGCCTGGGAGCCCCCAGACCCTCCTGGACTGGCCTTTCCTTCCCCAGGAGCTGGGTTAGCCTAACAGATGCTAAGGTCTGATCCCCTCCCCCGAGTAGGGACAGGAAGGAACACTGGTTACCTAATCCAAGGAGCTTTCCAGCAATTATTTCATGGGAAAGTCAAGTGCCAAAAGGCGTGCATGTTGCATGTCTGTGTGTGTGTTCCAAGCAGCCGTCTGGACAGGGTGAGCCAAACCACTCCTTGCATTCTTTCTCCGGGTGGAATATTTGATAGAGCCCTGGAGAGGGGCCACTTCGAGGGCTTATGTCCCAGATAGTGCTGCCCACCCTACAGGTCTGAGCCCTGGAGTCAGAGAAGTCCAACCTTCCTTTTGCACAACTCAGGGAAGCAGAGGATGTCTGAGAAGGACCCAGACCCAGATGGGTTAGTCCCTGACCTCCTGAGTATGACCCCTGGGCAGCAGCAAAGTATGTGTGTGTGGGTGGGAGTGGGGGGTGTTGAGAGTAGAAAATCATCAGGGGTCTAACCTTCTCTCTGACGGTCCAGAAGAAAGTGGGTAGCTGGATCTCTAGGGTGGGAATTCCAAGGAGTAGTAGGTCAAAGATGTAGAGATCTGCCAAGGACCCAGACATACTCCCCAATCTCAGCTAAGTTGTCTGGTCCTTCCTGAGACATTATAAGAAGACCTAAGAGTTGTTTTCGTGGGAAGGTGGAGCAGGACTTCTTCTGAGGCCAGAAGGTTGGAGGGAACAGGACTCACACCCTCCAACCACCATTAGTCAAACCACCTCTAAATTAGAGATGAGCCTGGGAGGGTGGGATGGTGAAGAAGGTGGGAAGGAAGTGGAAAGTAGGAGTGAGGGAGGCGGGCATCTTGAGCCTGGACAGAAGACCAACAGGACCCTAAGCCTGACTCTAACACAGATGGGGGGGGGGTGCAAAGTTCTGCTTCCAGCCCTGGGCTCCACTCAACCCCTCCTTGGAAACCCCTCTCTCACCCTCCCCTGAACAGCTCCTGGCCTGTACCAGGCTGTGAGGGAGATGAGGGCAGACCAATCAAGCTGAACTCCTCTGCATTCACCAGCCCTGATGTCAGAGCAAGCAAATGGAGGCTGACCTCCCACAGAGTGTTCTGGTACCTGCCCTCTGGCTCCCCTCCTTGACCCCTTAGCCTGCTGTTTCCTCCCTCAGCTCCGGTTCTAGTCTGCATCGAAGTCCCTCCTGTCAGCAGCCTTACAAAATCAAATCCGTGCCAGGCCCAAACACAAAGTTAGAGAAGTTAGCGGCATGAATCTGATGTGGAGAAACAGAGGCCCGGAGAGGAGCAGGGAATGGCTCAAAGCTGTTCAGCAAGACATTTGAAGACACAAGCAGAACTGAGAAGGGCCTTGTCCTAACTAGAGAACCTTCCTCCCACCTCTCAGGGTACAATCAGATTCAGCTGGTTCTAAGCAATACTTCTCCCTGGGTTAGCTAAAAGCCCAAATCCCCTGCGGTTGCTCCTCTTATGTTTCCTAGGCTCTGCCCACCCTCCTAGTGACACTCCACCGCAGCTTCTATACGCTTGGGTGCAAGCACGGGTACTCGGGACATCAGGTCACAGGGCAAAAACACAGGCCTACCTCTGCCTCCATACCTGGAATAGCAACTGCCATAAATAGGCATTGGATGACAGGTTGTCTGGGAAGAGGGAACCCAGAGGACTGTTGGATGGGTGGCAGTGGGGGAGATGAGAAGGGACAGAAAAGCAAGGGTGTTTTCCAAATTCTGGCCTTAGGGATACAGGATCACCAGTCATTAAAATGAGTTCCAGAGAAAGTGTGGCGGCTCATGAGCCAATCTCCATGTCACATTCAGACCCATACCAGGCTGGGTCAGAGGCCGTACATCTCACTGGAGTTCTCCCAAGCCCCACTGCTAGAAAAGACTCCCGATGGAGGACCATGGGCCAGGCTAGACCTGTTATATCCCACATAACAGCTAACAGCCTGGCAAGCAGGCATCCCACCTGGGGGGTACATGCAGTCAGCAGGATCTCACTCCTCACTGCCTGCAGCTGTATAGGCCCAGAGCAGGAAAGCAGTCAGCTTCAGGACTCCTGGCAAATATACAACCCCCACTCCTCCTGAATCCCAAAATCCACCCTCTGCTGCTGGAAACCGTGACTTGTTATGTGATCTATACTGATGAGGAGGTGGGGCTTCCATTTATCTTTTCCTGCCAGGCTGCTGGATTCAGGAGCCAAGTGGAGTGAGATAAGAAGGGGTAGAGATGTGGTTGGACTCAAGTAACAGAGGCATCAGCATGGGAAAATCTTGGAGTCTCCAGGTCTTATCACCCTCGGGGGAACCCAGGCAGTACCCAGGAGAGAGAGGCTCATGCGTCTCCAATCCCTTCCCCTCCACTCTACCTACCTAACACAAAGCCTTGGAGACTGGGGCTGGAACCCATAGACCTCTAGCAGATTGGGAAAAGACCCTCCCACCTGAGCAAACCCCATCCCTTCCACCAAACACTGCTGAAACCTTGATTCTCTCTCCTGAGAAACACTCTACCACACACTAATGGGCATTTATAATTTTTATTTTTAAGTGTGTGTGTGTGTGTGCGCGCGCGTTTGAGCTCACTCAAACTGGTTTGTGCATTATAGTATAGTGCCCCCAGAGGTCAGAAGAAGGCATCTGATCACCTGGAGCTGAAGTTTCAGGCAGTTCTGAGCTACCTGATGAGAGTGCAGGGAACTGAACTCAGGACCTCTGGAAAAGCAGGATGCACTCAAATGCTGAGCCATCTCTCTAGCTCCTAATGGACATCTTTTTTCCATATATCTGAGGGTGTGTCTGTCTGTGCACATACCATGATAAGGAAAGATAAAGGAATTATTGAGTCTACTATTTATATACATGTCTGCTCATATTTGTTGTGGTGGGTGCACATTTATTAGGATACATGTTTGTAGGAAGAATTTCTTTTCTATTTTCTTTTCTTCTTTTCTTTTGGGACAGAGTCTCATGTAGTCCAAGCTGGGCCTTAAATGCTCTACACAACTGAAGAAAACCTTGAACTCCTGGTCTTAGCTTCCTAAGTGCTAGGATTACAAGCATGTTCCACCATGCTCATCTTTGTAAGAGATTTGTTTGTAGGTGGTCAAGATAGGTTGCTATATACACATATGTAGGTAGACCTGCAGTGCATAGACCAGTATAAACATCAGATGTGAGGACACATGTGGCCTATATTGCCATGTGCTTGGATATGTATATGTGTGTATATGTTTATATACATAGGTTCATATTAATTCTATGTTCTCACGTATATCATTGGTTGAGCCTGAGTTTGCACATACATACCACATATCCTATTTCTGGCTGAGATCTAGAAGTCTCTCTGGAAGGCACAGTTTCTAAGTTCTGTGAGATCTTCTCTAAAGAGATTCTGGTATATCAAATTCTGAAGGAAAACCTGGTTTGGGGAGGGGGTGAATAAGAATTGAGCTTCCCTGTCTTCCTGGACTAACACTGGGCTTCTTGCCCCAGAGCATAAGGAATTTCCTATTGGCCTCTGCTGAGGTCCAGGTTACACTGAGGACAAACACTGCCCATTTCATCCTGAACTGTAAGGATTGCAGTATTGTGTCACCCCACACACATACACACACCACACCTAACACACACACAGCTACATACACACATACACACACAGAGGAAGGGGTTACGCAGGCTGTGGAGACAGCTGCTTCCAGCCCAGATAAGGCTGGCTGTTGGGCTCACATTTTCCACTTCTAAGATCCTCCACTTGGTCCCAGCCCCTAGCCTGGGCTCTACCTAGCCTGGGGAGGTCCCTGTACTGACTTTACCTCAGCCCCTCACCCTAGCACCCTGAGAACACCAGAGAGAGCTAAGAGTGGAATCTGAGGTGCAACGATAGCAAGTCTTAAGCTAAGACCTCAGCAAGGCACATACCTGCTCTAAGTCACCCTGAGCCTCTGAGGACTGGGAATGGGGTCTCTAGAACAGGCCAGGCCTAGCCTAAGTGGACCCCCAGCTCATATCTGTACTCCAGAGCTTCTGCAAACCTGTCCAGAGGTGGGATGAGACTCGGCCCTCTTCTTATACCAACAATCTCTGTGTATACACACTGCCTGCCAGTCCAGACCAAATGCCTTAGCCAAGAGGTCCCCCAAGACCCAAGAGCCAAGTGGTCATTAGTTGAGATCAGACTGCTCAAACTTTAGGCTCCAATTTTCTTCTCAGCCTTGTCCTACCCCTCCACAATATCCTACAAAGAAGCCTGGTCCTTCTAGCCCTGCATTAGCCTGCCTCCCCTCCCCCTTCCTGAGAAAGGGGCTGGGGGAGGGGTTATTTATAGGGCCTGGCTCAGTAGCCTCCAAGACAAGAGGAGCCAGGCTGCAGGGCTCCAGCTCACCAGGGCCTTCTTCCCTAGGGACCCAGCAGGACGGCCAGTGTCTGCTTTCAGCCCAGCAAAAGGCCATGTCAGTCAGAATGGGTAGTGGGGGTGGGGAGGCCAAAGCAGGGGGTTGGGCCTCAGCCTGGCAGGGTCCTTGGGAGCCCTTTATAGAGGGCAGATGTGTTTGGAAGCATTTGGGGAGCTCAGTGGGGCTGAAGTGGGGGATTAGTAAGAAAAGTCTTAGGAGGAGGCAGACGCCTTCCTCAGGAAAGCCTAGAAGTGCCACCATACAGTCAGCCACCTCCCCCGCCAGTCAGTTAAAGACCCCTTCCCCTGGCCCACGCTTCTCTCTGGCTACAGGGGCTTTAGAAAGCCATTTAAGGCTCTTTCCAACCAGCCCCCAGTGCCCCTCTCTCAGCTGCCCACATGGAACAGCCATAGTTCTTCATCTGTCTCTGAGCCAGTCCCCCTGCAGAAGCATCCCTTCTGCTTGTCAAGCTGTGTGACAAATTGCTACCCATCTCCCAGGGCCCCAGAGCCCCACTTAACCTGTACCTTCACTATCTCCTATCTTCCCACTCGTTCCTCGTTCCTCGTGTTTCTCTCTAGCAGTGAATCTGTTTGGGATGAGGTTGTATGCTTCCACACTGGGATCTCCCTAAAGATCATGACCTTACCTCACTTGTCCAATCCCCGTGCTTGTTGGATAAGCTAATGAAGGAGAAGCTCGGAAGGAGGGAGGAAGTGAATGAGGCAAAGAGTAATGAATGAGTACAAGGGAGGATTTAGGAAACCAAGAAAGCTGCCCTGCTAGCCCCCTAACCCATGGCAATGGCTCGATGTCCCACGAATGGAAAGGTAACAGGGGCAGCCCAGGCCAGGTCTCAGTGACGCGGCTAGGCCTTGGGCAGCAGCCAGATCGGTCACTCTCATTCTTTCCAGATCAAAGTTCCCCCAGGGAACTGCCTGGAACCTGACACTGGCATGGGGGGGGGGAGCAGCTGGCCCCACACATGGGGAGAGCAGAGAGAGAGACTGGGCACCTGTCCTCTGCTGCACGCATTTATGTTCTCAGTCGACTCAGCACCTGAAAGGAGCTACACAATGGGTAGGAGACTCAGGCCTGAACCAGACTCCAAGCCCCTAGTATACACGGGGGCTCAATGTTGTACTGGTGTGTGAGCCTTGAGACCTCACGGCTAAGTGTCCGGGCAATTTTACTACTAAGTCACTCTCTAGACTCCTTTCTGTGTTGTTGTTGGTTGTGGTTTTGGTTTTGATTAAGAGCTCTATTGGAGAGGAGGGGTGGCTTCCGTGATGGGGAGGGCCTTGTGCATACAGACTAGGCAAATAATCTACCTCAGAGCTACATCCAGTTCATGAGTATGTTTCTCTCAGGAAGGAGCTCTGTACACACTCCCCCTTTCTAGCCCTGGTACCTTTGTGTGTGCTTTGCAAGGATTTTTTTTCCTTTTTCTTTCTTTTTTTCTTTCTCTTTTTTTCTTTTTTTTTCAGATGATAGGGTGTGTACAAGACAGGATGGATAGGGCAGAACCCAGGGTCCCCTTTACACCCTCAGATCGACAGATAGGATGCAGGCAAAGCTGGAGGTAGGAGGTGGGTGCTATTGGATGGGTTCCCTGATTCCCCTACCCCCCAAATCCTTCACCAATCCAGTCCTGGCTGTAGAACAGGGCACCTCAGTCACAGCCTGATTCCATCCCCATGACTTCTTGTTTCGGTTTGGGGTTTTTCATTTTGTTTTGTTTTTGATACAGGGTCTCACTATGCAGCCCTAGCTGCCCTGGAACTCCCTATGTAAACCAGGCTAGTTTCAAACTCACAGAGATCCACCTGTCACTGCTTCCCAAGTGCTGGGATTAAGGACGTGAACCACCACGCCTGGCTCAGAGCTTGATTTCACTGCTGTCCCCACATGCCAACTAGCACATGTGCATGCACGCAGAGACATGCCACTCAGAAAAGGAGAGGTCCTTGGACTCAGATCCCAAGTCATGGCTCACTAATCTTTGTAAACTGGAGAGCATGACAACAGCATTTGATGCTAAGGTTGGAAGATTAAAGGACTCCATGCTGTGAGTCCCTTACAAACAAAGGCCCCACTCGGTCTTATGCAGTACCCCCTCATCCATGGTTTCACTTTCCAAGTTTCAACTGTCAATAAGAAGGTTGGGGCTGGATGTGGTGATACTCAACTGTAATTCTAGAACCAAGAAGCTGAGGCAGGAGGGTTGTGAGTTCAAGGCCAGCCTGGGCTGTGTAACTGAGGCACCATCTCTAAGAAGTGTTAACTGTCTAGGGATCTTGATAGGGTTCATTTTCTTTGCCAGCTAAAGAATTAAAAGGTAAGAGACAGCTTAAGCACAACAGATAGCACATCGGGAATCTCACTCACAGCAGATAGCATCAGCTGGTAAAGAAAAACTTTCAGTGGGGGTGAAGAAACACACAGCAAGGCACACAGAAAAGGAAAAAAGACCCTGAGAGGCAGGGAGGGGCCTCAGATAGAGGACTGGGAAAAGGAAGAAATAGAAAGAGCAGTAACAGCGTCATAAGATATTTTGAGAGGCTATATTCAGCTGTATTTTATTACTTTATTATTGTTCTGTTTTATGACGAGCCATTTTTATTAATCTGTCACTGTGACCAACACAAATTATATTTCGTTATAGAAAAACAGGACATAGAGGCTAGGGAGATGGCCCAGTGTGGGTAAAGTACTTACCATGCAAACTCTAGAACCTCTGTTTAGATCTCTCGAATCCATGAAAAGCTAGTGCTTGGGATTTTGCTGGCCAGTCAAGCTAGCCAAAATGATCTAAAAAATAGAGAGTGATAGCAAACCCAATGTTGACCTTTAGCTTACAGGACTTGGGGGGGGGGGGAGTGGAGGAAAGAGAAAGAGACCCTAGCCCAGGTGTGGTAGCTCACACCAGCAATACTAACACTTAGGAGGCTGTGCGAGGGCAAATGCAGATTTCAAGGCCAGTTTAGGCTACTCGTTGAGACCCTCTCTTAAAAAGAAAAGCAGACCGTCTAGAGTTCAGTACAACACTGGTTTTTTAAGCACCCACAGACCGTATCCATTACTGATAAAACGAAACTTCATATGCATTTGAAATGAAGACAGGTGTATCAGCAGTAAACTTTCCTAAAGCGCCGGAAGCCCAGGACCTAGCCGCTGCACAACCAAAAGCAAAGTCTGGTTGCCTGGGGCTAAGCCGGACCCTAGACAACAAGCCCAAGCAGGCTTGAGGTGAGCAGTTGTAAAGACAAAATGTTGCAGGGGTGACATCAGCCCTGGGATTGGCAGAAGCTGAATCTCACGTGTAGAAAAGTCACATCAGTTCTGGTCAAAGAAGATTGAAGCCACCTCTTGTTACAACTCATAGAGTGGGAGTGTAAGAGTTAAGAATGACACATATGTGATCCAGAGAGGGACACATTTGCACCCATATGCATATAAAAGCAAACAAACAAATGAAAGAAAGAATGAATGAATGAATGAATGCAATACAGTCTTCAAAGGGCTGATAAGATAGCTCAGCAAGTAAAGATGCTCAACACCAAGCCTGATACAGTTCAATCCCCAGGGCCCTGAGTAGAAGGAGAAAACCAAGTTCCACAAACTGTCCTCCGACCTTTGCGTAAATCACTGGCACGGGTCTAACGACACACACACACAGACACAAATGAACATGGTAGTTTTAAAAATAGTAATAATAAAGAAATTTCTGTTTTGTTTTCAGACAGACTTGCCATACAGCTCAGATTGACCTCAGACTTGAAGCAATCCTCCTGTCTCTACTTCCCAAGTGGTGGGATAAAAGAGGGTTGCTACCACACCTGGCAAGAGATTTCTTAAAAGAGGCAGAAGCTCTCACAGGACAGAAGGTCAAAGACAGGCAACCCCAAGGGCTAGGACTAGAACAAGGCTGAAAACGCAGGCTGTGGTACAAACGGGAAGCCGACCAGAGGCCTGAGCCTGCCTAGCACTGGGACCTGTGCTGTCACTTGAGGAACATAAAAAATAGAGTAGCCCTCAAACTCACCACAAAAACAAAGCCACGTGCCTGTGGTTGGATCCTCAGCTAAGCCACCAACCTCATTGGGACTGTCTCAGAATTGGATCACTCACAGGAGGTGGAGGCCACAGTAGACACTCTGAGGAAACCCTAGTCTGGAGTCCGGCCCAATAGAGACTAAGCCAACGCCTCTAGCAGACAGCCTTGAGTTTTATACACTTTATAGATAACTTGAAAATGAGGAACCAGGGCTATCGAAATGACTCTGCAGGTAATGGTGATTGCTGCCGAGATCTATGACCTGAGTTCAATTCCCTAGGACCCACAAGTTGAAGGCAAGAACTGACTGCCACAATTTGTCCTCTGACCTCTGCATGTACATTGTGATATGACACATCTGTGCATTGCCTTCATGTGGGCACATACAAATATGCACACACAAATCATCTATAAGCTTTGTTTGTTTGTTAATAAAAAAAAAAATCCAAGGGCTAAAGAGATAGTTCAGCAATTAAGTCCAGGAGCTGGAGAGATGGTTCAGCCGATAAGAGCTCTGGCTGCTCTTCCAAAGGACCCTAGTTCAATTCCCAGCACCCACACGGTGGTCCACAGTTCCAAGAGATTTGGTGCCCTCTTCTGGCTTCTTTTGGTACCAGGGATGTATGTGATACACAGACATATATACACACAAAATATCCAATCACATTTTAAGAAAAAATTAAAAATATTGTATGCCTTTAATCCCAGCACTCAGGAGGTAGAGGCAGATGGATCTCTGTGAGTTCAAGACTAGCCTGGTCTACACAGTGAGTTTCAGAACAGCTAGTGCTCCTAACAACTGAACCATTTCTCCAACCCCTAAAAAATATTTTTAAAGGAAAGAAGGGCTTGCAGCTGTGCACACAGTTTTTCCTTGGACTTATTTTGTTGTTGTTTGTTTGTTTGTTTGTTGAGACAGGCAGATCTTAGGGTTTTGCTAGCCTGTTAAGCTAGCCAAAATCGTTCAATGAAAGACCGTGTCAAAAAAATAATAGTGATAGGAAACACCCAATGTTGCTCTCCAGCTTACACACACACACACACACACACACACACACACACACACGACACACAAATTTTTAAAAAAAAGGAAAAAGAAAGCAGCACAACAGAACATAGTCCGGATGTGGTAGCTCATACTGTAAGACTAGCAACTAAGGGGCAGAGGCCAGCAGATCTCCAGGTTGGAGGCCAGCCTGGTCTACAAAGAAGCGAGTTCCAGGATGGACAGGACTACACAGAGAAACCCTGTCTCAACAACAACAATCCACTCCTGTTTTACACTTTAGTGAAACTTAAGAACAGAGAGGGGTGAGGAGGGGTTGAAATCACAGTGCCAGAGGTGGGAGCAGGGCTAGCTAAAGGTAAAAGGCAAGACTCTGACTAGCATCGGCATCTTCATCAGCAGAAACAAAAGGAAAATAAGCTCACACTTAGAGTTGTATACGTAACTGTGTGTTTCAAGAGCAAATGACATATTAAAAACATTCTTGGTCATCACCGAGAAGAGAAGAATCAACAATAATGGAGTACATTCTCCAAACATGGAGAAGCTCATTATCTGCCAGCTGTGATTACTGATTTTGGGTTTTTGTCTGCAGCAACTAAAACCATGGCATGTGGGGGTTGGCAGGACAGCCCGGGTCCCTGTGTAGCAGATGCTGCCTGAGTCCTAACTCACATTGTCTCATCCTTACCTCTGGTTCAGACAAGATTCTAGAAGAGCACACTCTCCTTTCTGCTCCAGGATTTCTGGTGAGACCTTGAAGGAGGGATGTCACTACTCCGGGTGTCCCAGTTAAGGGAATCAGTAACATTTGTGGTTTTGTGGCTGGCTTACTTAGAATAAAAATATTCCAAGCATTTGCTTATATTGCATCAATGGCTTTCCTGTCTAAACCGGAGTGACATTCCACACAGCTCATCTATTATCAACCAGTGGGCATTTGGTCACACCTGACCTTTGGCTGTTGTAAAAGCATCCCTGTGACCTCAGGCATGTTCGAATGTATTAATTAAGTTAGTCACCAATCATTTACAGAATCCCACTGTCTTCTAGGGACTGTGGCAAGATTTGGAAAAAACAGCAACAAACAAAAGAAACACCTTGGCTTCAAGGAATTTGTATTTCAATGCAGATAGGCTGTGTTCATACAAGTCACTGTTCTCTGATTGCGGGTGCCAGGTAGTGGCATGGCAAGGTGGCATCAGGGTCTGTTGTAGTGACAGGGGAGGTGAGGCCTGCTTTATCCAGCGTGGCCTAAGAAGCGATGTCTGTGGACAGATGTGACTAGAAGAAACAACGGAAGAGATGAAAAGTTTATTTTGGCTCATGGTTTCATGAGATTGCGGTCCTCCATGGCAGAGAAGGCATGGCTGTGTTCAGAAAGCAAGAGGTGCAGAAGATCATAGTTAACCCTAGGGGCTATCACCTTCAAAGGTCTGCCCTATTAAGCTACTTCTGCCATGTAGAATCCACCTTCTAATGGCTCCACAACCTCCAAAAACAGTACCATCGGCTGGGGAACAAGTGTTCAAAACATGTATCTGTTGGGGACATTTCACACTCAAAGCACAGAATTTTCCTACTTCCCAAGTGGTCTGTTACATTAAGACCTTTGCCTGGCCAGATATGTGCCCTATACAGACAGGTTTCAGATGGTCTCTACCACCTCTAGACCCAGGGTGAACGAAAGGTGTAGTTATCCAGTCCCTCCCACCTCCCACACTGCTAACTGTAGAGTCAGGGAGAGCCCTTCTGACAACCACTGAGGATCTGAGCAGTTGCAACCCACACAGCTAGAATGCATGTGGGGTCTGCTGCCTCAGAAGTCTACCAGAGAAGGTTTCACATTCTCAGAGGAATTGTGGCTTTGTAAATGGGCCAGCCATTTCCCCGTCCATCCCATCAATGCCCAGTGCCCTAGATGGTGTTATTACTGAATAAAACCTGTTTCTAGTTGTGGTGTGGCTCAGCTGTAGCACACATCCTTAATTCAAGAGCGTTCTGTTTATTGTAAACAGGATTAAATAACATTAACCTTAGGTCAAGAGGCAGAGTTGACAGTGAGAGGACATAGGAAAAAAACCATAGAGAGTCAAGGGAGGTCTGGAGGATGGATAGAGACGCACAGGAAGTAGGTGGGAGGGACATTCAGTTTGAGGGGTTTTGAGACAGCATGGAGAGGAGAGCTTCCTAGCTGAGGAAGGTCAGCTGGGTGCTTTCTCTGCCTCTCGGAGTAAGCAGGCTTTCACCCCAGCATCTGGCTCCTGAGTGTTTATTGGTAAAAGTGAATGTTTAAGTTTTGTTAAAAACAATACCCCAGTTCCTCCTAGTCCTACCCATGTTCTCAGCAGGATTTCTCAGCTTCTCTGCCCCTGAACACCCCTCCTTCTTTCCCTCCTACACCTTCACAAGACAAGGACATCATGCATTAAACTTTCTTCCACACATGAAGAAATCTAGAATAGAGGTGACCGGGGACTTAACAGGCAAGAGAGAATTATTATTTGATGCTTACAGAACTCATTATGCTGGTCTCCAATTTCTGTCTCAAAAACCTATTAAGTGACTTCCATGTCTGGTTTTGAAGAATTAACTGCTTTAGAAATCTTCCAACTGAAAGAAATTAGAAACCTAGAAAAATAGCTAACAATAAAGAGAAAAAGAGAAAGAAATGTGGAGAAAATATACAAGCCATAATTTTAGACATTAAACAACAGGTAGCCTAGATCCCTGAGAAGAGAGAAATTAATTATGTGATATCCTAGCTCCTAGTCTCACAGCTTCAGAGAAAGTCTGGTCACAATGCAATGAGGAAGATCCCAAACGGAGAATTGAGTCTCTCTGAGCTATGGAGGAAAAGACTGGAGTTCTAAATGGAAAGCAATTTGTAAGACAAAGTACTAAGAAAATACAAGCGCCATAGGAAAAAGCTCCAGATGTTTACAGAAGAATATGCTGGAGGGTTAACCAAGAACTGATGCTCTCATGTGTGAGAAGAAAATACCCAAGGCCAGGAAAAGGGTTGCTACAAAGTACTAGGCCAAAAAAAATGTCTGGAATTCACACAAGACTAGAAATAGTCTAATGAAAAGCTCTTGTCGCCCATCAATCACTGGATTGAGTCCTCGGAAAGATCACACATTAGTAGTAGAATTAATTAATCTCAAAATAAAGTCTTCCTACCATAATAAGGCTTCAAAGGAAGTCCGAACGGATCAAGAGCATTCACAAGTGTTTTACAACATGCCAGAACAAAATCCAGCACTCTACAGAGGAGTATCTCAGAATACAGCACTCAGCAGCATAAAATTTACAGCATCTAGTACCCACTTAAGAATCACCAGGTAGGCTGAGGATGTAGCTCAGTCGGTAGAATACTCCCTTAGTGTGCACAAAATCCTGCATTATGGGCTGGAGAGATGGAGAACAGTTAAGAAAAGCACTGGTTGCTCTCACAGAAGACCCAGATTCGTTTCCCAGCATCCATCCATATGGTGGCTCATGACCATCTGTGCCTCCAGTTCCAGGAGATCTGATGCTCACTTTTGGCCTCTCTGGGAGTTAGGTACATACATGGTGCACAGACATGCCTGCAGGAAAAGCACACATACACATCAAGTAACTTTTACAGCCATGCATTAATTTAATCTCCACTTCATCAACTGAGTGTAGGGGCACGTGTCTGTAATCCCAGGAAATGGAAGCAGAGGATTAGAAATTCAGGGCCTGTCTGGCTACACTGTGAATTTGATACCATCTTGGGATAAAGAAGACCCTGGAGAGATGGCTCAGCAGTTAAGAGCACTATTTGCTCTTCAAGAGGTCCTGAGTTCAATTCCCAGCAACCACATGGTGGCTCACAACCATCTGTAATGGGATCTGATGCCCTCTTCTGGCCTCTGCAGGCACCTACACATATGTGCACATGTACATACATATATATAGACATCCACATAAATAAAATTCAATAAAATGCATTTTAAAAAACATGTTTCAAGTCAATTAGAGCTACTACCAAGACCCTGTTTCATTAAAAACAAACAAGATTGCTTTGACTGTGAATGAACAAGCCTATCTCTGTACTGTTAGACCCCAGCATTATCTGTCTATAGTATACAGCAAACACAGTACATTGATTACTAAAACTTTGTGACAAGTCTTAAAAAGTGGATTGCTTTGGTCTTCTTACATATTTCTTTTTCAAAAACATTTGGGACTAGATTTTAGAATTAGCTTTTAAGAAAGACAGTCTACTCAGATAAACATTTATCAAGATGATACCCTACTGACAATATTGAGTTTCAAGGTCCACGAACATGGTATGTCTCTCCATTCATTTAGATCTTTTATTTATTTATTTTTAACACTACCCAGGATTGACCCTGGGGCCTCATTCATGTTAAGTCAGCAGTCTATTGATTTTATATATATATATAAAATATATATATATATATCCATCCTTAACTCTAGCTAGCTCTTAATATATCTCAATTTCTTAAAGACTATACTAATTGGAAGAAACCAGATATACACAAGTACACACTGTATGACTTTTATAATATTTAAGCCCTCAAAATAGGATTCCTATCAACATATAGGGATATAAATGAGATCAGCAGTTTTCAAAGGTTGGAAATATTAATAAAAAGCAAGCAAACGAGCATGAGTAACTTTATGGTTGCTGAAAATGTCTGTGGAGTTGATTGGTGGTTATACAGATGAACACTGAATTTTACATTATGCAAACTAGACTTCAATAAATTTGATTTTAAAAACCCAGGTTGTGGCACACACCTTTAACTCCAGCAGCAGGGCCAGGGCAGAGGCAGGCAGATCCCTATAAGTTTGAGGATCAACCTGGTCTACAGAATGAGCTCCAAAGGCTATATGGAGAGACCATCTGAAAACAGAAAAACCAAAATGCCAATGTGTAAAAGACTGGTTAACTAGCAATGGTTTTGATAATAAAGTGAAGAACGTGGCCTGATTGAAAACTAGCACCTCGGCCGGGCAGTGGTGGCATAAGCCTTTAATCCCAGCACTTGGGAAGCAGAGACAGGCGGATTTCTGAGTTCGAGGCCAGCCTGGTCTACAGAGTTCAGGACAGAGTTCAGGGCTACACGGAGAAACCTCGTCTTGAAAAACCAAAAAAAGAAGAAGAGGAAGAGGAAGAGGAAGAGGAAGAAGAAGAGGAAGAAGGAAAGAAAGGAAGAGGAAGAAGGAAGAGGAAGAAGGAAAGAAAGAAGGAAGAGGAAGAAAGAAAGAAAGAAAGAGAGAGAGAAAGAAAGAAAGAAAGAAAGAAAAGAGAAAACTAGCACCTCTAAAATCTGTCAAGGAACTGAAATGTGACTGACTGTATCCTGCAAAACAAACAAGAGCCAGGGACTCGAGAATAGAGCCCTAATAAAGGCTTCCCAAGAGCGCCACCTGGAGGCAAAGTGGAGGCCTTCACAGCAGCCACTTAACACCCAGAGGCTCCAGAGAACCAAACCCATGTGACTGACAAAACAGGAGACGCCACATGCAGGGCATGGGCTTCATTGTCCCTTCCTCCTCCAGCCAGTTTCAGCTCTGGGGGAAACAAAAGCCACCAAGTAGGGAATGAAAAGAACCCAAGAACAGATACCCTCTCTGTCTGTCTCTGTGTCTGTCTCTCTTTGTCGTCCCCCCCCCACACACACACACTTTTCATTACCTGCTGCCTGCTTAAACAGAACAAGGAGTTGCAAGGAATACTTTTTTTTTTTTTAATTCTAACTAATCACAAGTTTGAAAAAAATTGGGAAATTTCTTGGCTTGTTTTTAAATTATTTTCCTTGTGCTTTTTTTTTTCATGTTTTGTTGTAGTAAATATATACAGCACAAAATGTATTGTTCTAACCACGCAACAGTTCTAGAGAGCCCAGGGCGCTGCTGCCCTTTGAGTTCTTTGTCCTCTTCACCCAGACGTGCAAATTCTCCTTCTGGTCCCTCTCTTTTCCCTTTCTGGATGGTGGCCCTGAAGTACTTTCTCTAGGCAGCCTGTAGGAGGCACTTCCTCTTGACAGGCAGGTCCAAGCTCCACCCAAACCAAGCCTCACTGTGTGCTACTGCCATCTTGTGGTCATTTTTCATATGATTGCGGTTCCCAATTTCTAGACATTTCTCCTCTCACCAGGATAAAAGAGAAATAATAACCCCCTGTAGAAAGGTTTTGTTGCTGTCAGGAAGGAGACCATAGAGGGAGCAGCCAAAACCCAGAAAACATTTACTTCCATGTTTCAGATCTAGAAGTAAGAAGATTTAAGCCAGACGTGGTAGTGCACAGCTGTGAGCTTAGGAAGCTGAGGCAAGAGGGTCACAGGTTCAAGGCCAGCCTATGCTAACATAGTGAGCTCCTTCCTCAAAAGAATAGAGGCCTTGACAGATGGCTCAGCGGTTAAAAAAAAATACTCCTCTTAAAGAAGACCTGAGTTCAGTCACCTATAAGTCCAAGTACAGGACTATCTGACTCCTCCTCAGGCACCTGTACTTACATGTGAAAAGACAGAAGGACATAATCACATACACATAAAACAAAATAATAAAAACAAATCTTAAATAAATAAATATATAGTTGGATATTAAGAAGGCTCAGTGTATACCTGGAAGTAGAATCCCCAGAACCCGAGTAAATATGAAAGAACAGATCTGATCAAAGTTGTCTCTGACTTCCCCACATGCTGTGATCCACACCCCCACAAATATATTCTGTGCACATGTGTACATGATAATAAATAAATAAGTTAAAAAGAAAAGGCTGGTGCCCAACCAACGGCAACTAGGAAGCTTACCCCACCCCTACACTGCCCTCAACAGAGTTTCTCTGTGTAGCCCTGGCTGTCCTGGAACTCACTTTGTAGACCAGGCTGGCCTGGAACTCAACAGAGATCCACCTGCCTCTGCCTCCCTGTGCTGGGTTCAAAGGCCTGTGCCACCACAGTTGGCTATTTAGAGAATTTTGAGACAAGATCTTACGTAGCCCAGACTGTCGGTGAGCCCACAGCCTTCCTATTTCAATCTCCTGAGTTCGGAATAACAGGTTTGTCTGAAACAGGGGAAAAGGTTTTCTGTTTTGTTTTTATTGTCCAGTGCTCAGGGTGGAACGTAGGGCCTTGTGCATGTGAGGCAGAGCACCCAGCTTGCTTTTGTCTTGTCTTGTTTTGTTTTGTGACAATGTTTCAGACAGCACAGGCTGACCTTGAACTCCCGATCCTCTTACCTCCACCTCCTCAGTAGAGATTATATGCCTATGCTGTCATGTTTGACTTCCCAAGCTTAATTCCCATTCTCTCTCTCTCTCTCATTTTGTTTTTTGTTTTTTTGTTTGTTTGGTTTGGTTTGGTTTGGTTTTGGTTTTTCAAGACAGGGTTTCTCTGTGTAGCCCTGGCTGTCACTCTGTAGACCAGGCTGGCCTCGAACTCAGAAATCCACCTGCCTCTGCCTCCCAAGTGCTGGGATTAAAGGCGTGTGCCACCACTGCCCGGCTTCTTTCTTGATTTTGATCGTTTGTTTATTTGTTTTCTGTCGTTTTTATTTTTGAGACAGGGTTTCTCTGTGTAGCCCTGGCCATCTTAGAACTCACTATGTGAACCAGGCTGGCCTCAGACTCACAGAGATCCACCTGCCTCTGCCTCCTGAGTGCTGGAATTAAAGGCATGGGCCATCACGCCCAGCTTTCTTTTTTCTTTCTTTTTCTTTTTAATGATGTCTATTTGTGTATTTGAGTACATGCATATCTGTTCAAGTGGGTGGGTGCATGTGGCCCAAAGAGGAGAGGGGAGGAGAGGAGAGGGGAGGGTGTTGAGTTACAGGTGGTTACAAGATGCCTGATGTGGGTGCTGGGAACTGAACTCAGGTTCTCTTTAGAGCAGTTTATGTTCTTGGTTGCTCTTAACCGCTGAGCCCCTTGGTTTTGTTTGTTTGTTTGTTTGTTTTTTCGAGACAAGGTTTCTCTATGTAGCCCTGGCTGTCCTGGAACTCACTCTGTAGACCAGGCTGGCCTCAAACTCAGAAATCCACCTGCCTCTGCCTCCCAAGTGCTAGGGTTAAAGGCGTGTGCCACCACTGCTCTGCTCCTTGTTTTGTTTCTTAAAAGATTCTCACTAAGCAGCCAGGGCTAGCTTTGATTTTATAATTCTCTTACCAGGAGCTCCTGAGTGCTCCAATTGCAGGCATGTGGGACCCAGCATCTCTTTTAAAAGAAAATGTTAATGTTTATCAGTGTTTTGCCTGCATATATGTATGTATGTGTGCCACATGCAGTGCATGACTGGTGTCCACTGAGGCCAGAAGAAAGCATCAGATTCCCTGGAAATGAAGTTATGGACAGTTGTAAGCCACCATTTAAGTGCTGGAAATCAAACCCATATTATCAAGAGCAGCAAGTGCTCTTAACTGCTAAGCCATTGCTCCAGCCCCTGTACCTACTATTTTAAAAATTAACTTATGCTTGGCCAGGTGTGGACTTGCAAGCCTTTAATCCCAGCACTCTGGAAGCAGAGGCAGGAGGATCTCTGGGTGCATGTCAGCCTGGTCTACAGAGTGAGTTCCAGGACAGTCAAAATCACACGGAGAAATCCTGTATTAGAAAAAAATTCTTTATTATTGCCAAGCGTGGTGTCACACCTTTAGTTCCAGCACTTGGGAAGCAGAGGAAGTCTGGAAATCTCTGAGTCTGAGGCCAGCATGGTCTACAGAGCAAGTTCCAGGACAGCCAGAGCTACCCTATCTACAAAAACAAAAACCAACAGCAACAACAGAAAGAATTACTTTTATTGATAAGACACACACAGACTAAACATGGGGTGTCATACAATGTTTAAGTGAGGGTAGAAATTATTCTCCCCACAAACATTTACCATGTCTTTGTCATGAAAACATTCAAATCTTTCTTGTTTTGAGATGAAGTTGTACACATCTGTAATCCTAACACTGAAGTTGAGGCAGGAGGATCTCAAGTTAGAGAGCAGGCTGGGATACATAGAGAGACTGTCGAGGAAATAGATGATTCGCACATACATAATTAGTGGTTTAATACACAGTTGACCTACAGTTACCCTGTTGTGCAGTAGCACACTGGAGCCTTTTTAACCGTAACGTCACCTATTGACTATTCTATTCCCAACTTCCAGGCGATATGGCTGATGTGAGTGTAGAGAATGATTGAGGCTTTCATTGAAACACGAAGGGCATGCAGAAAACCATACATAAATGTCTCACTTGATTCGTGTTCACAGTGGACACACCCATGAAACCAACACCCTCATTAACAGACATCAGCTGGGAGCCCACCAACCTGACAACCAGGATGAAAGACTCTTCCAAGGTGAAAATGTGACTTGTAAGAAGCTGTCAAGGTCAGCACACAGAGCCAGCTCATGCCTATGATCCCAGTACTCAGGAAGCAGAGAGGCAGGTGGGTCTGAGCTAGAAGAAGCTGGCATGTTTTACAGAGTGAGTTTTAGGATTGCCAGGGCTACTACAGAGAAACTCTGTTTCAAAAAACAAAACAAAACAAAACAAAAAAGGAAGGAAGAAAGAAACCACTGTAACAAATACAAATAATGTCTGTCTAACAGGAAAGTCCTGTCCTCTTCTCTAAGGGACCTGCTTTCTTACGACATTTTGATATTAATTTTCCATTTTGTCATTCACATTTTGATAATAAACTTTTAATTAAGCCAGGCATGGTGATGTTTGCCTATAATCCCAGCACTGGCGTGGTAAAGACAGGAGAATTAGAAGTTCAAGGCCATACTCCCTCAGCTATGTGAGGAGTCTGTGGGCAGCCTGGGATACATAAAACCCTGTTTCAAAACAAACAAGCAGCCGGGCAGTGGTGGCGCACGCCTTTAATCCCAGCACTCGGGAGGCAGAGGCAGGCGGATTTCTGAATTCGAGGCCAGCCAGGACTATACAGAGAAACCTGTTTTGAGAAACCAAAAAAAAGCAAAGGGCCACTGAGATGGCTCAGTGGATAGAGGTGCTCATTGTCAACATTGTCAAGCCTGACAATTATGCTTGGTCCCTTGGATCCAGATAATAGGAGAAACCCTGCCACAAGCTGTCCTCTGACTTCCGCACACATGCCATGATACTTGTGTGCCACACACCACACACATACAAACACACACAAAAGAAAGGAATGTAATAAAAAAAAATTAAAGGCAGGCATAGCGGCACACACCTTTAACCCAGGACTCAAAAAGCAAAGGCAGACAGATTTCTGAGTTCATGGCCAATGATTTAGTATACATGGTGAGACTTGTCTCAAATAAACAAACAAAAACTTAAAAATTTTTAATTTAATAAACATTAGTAGTACTTTTTATAAAAAAGAGAGGTAAGACATCCAGGTATGGTGGCCCACGCCTTTAATGCCAGCACTGGGAGGCAGAGGCAGGATTTCTGTAAATTTAAGGCCAGCCTGGTCTACATAGTGAGTTCCAGAACAGCCAGCTCTATAGACAGACCCATCTCAAAAAGAAAGAAAGAAAGAAAGAAAGAAAGAACAAGATGAAAGATAAACAAGACTTCTCCAGCTTCTTCCCAGACCCCCTGTCTCTGTTCCCTATTCCAGCTGTGTTCTGACTCTAAAAGCTAACTGGTTTTACCTTGTTCTGAGCCTTGCTTAAGATACACAATGTGTGCCCTTTCCTGCCTGGCTTCTTTCACTCCGCATGTTCCCTCTGATTCACACACAGTATTACATGTAATTGTAGCGTGTTCATTCTTTCTGCTGCAGATACCCGACTGGCTGAACAGTAGCTTGTGTGGTTTTCCTGACAATGGTGTTTGCGTAGTTTCCAATGTAGGATTGTTGCAAATAGCAATTCTTTGCCCAGGAACAGGTGGTCCTTGATGTGAATTCCAGGGGAAGGGTTGGAACCATGTTTTCCAGACTGCTTCCCCACAGAGGTCTCTTGATGCCATCTTCTGGACAAAAGACACAGGATACATCCAGGGGTGGCCCTCCCCACCCAAGTTGTTCTCAAGAGCTCATAGTAGCCTAAGATTGGACCATGATCCTCCCTGGAAGTCACACCCCTGACAATATAACCCGGTTGGTAGTGCCAAGCCACACCCAGGCTACCCTTGGTAATCATAGTTCTAATTCATGTCCATGGTGTCCCTAGAGACCTGAGTAGGTTAGGGATCTCAAAGGTAAAGAGAGGCTCCACCCACCTCACCTCTTAGTCTATAGCTATTGTGTTGAGCTCATCCTAGGCCTGTATAAATTGTGAACCCTGTATGACAGCCGCTTGGGGAACCTTTACGAGAGCTCCGTGTCCTAATGAGCCCGGCCCCGCCCTGCCCAGACCTGTTCTCTGTTTCACCACCTCCATTCCCCAAGGCCACCCAGCACCAGCCACAGCCTACTTGCCTGCCTACCTGGCAGTCTCAACTGTCAGAGCTCTCGGCAAAGATCTGGGGCAGCACGGGCCATGGATGCCACCACAGGGTCTGTGCACTACCACAAGCTGCAACTCTGGGAGCCGGGCATGGAGTCAGAGGAGGAGGAAGAAGAGGAAGAAATAGCAGAACCACTGGTCCTCTCCCTAAGGAGTCTCCAAAATACCCCCCGGTGAGTCAGCAAGGGCCTGGGAAGCCCATAACTCAGGCTGGACGGCTGGCAAGGTCCTCTCTCTGGAACCCCTAAGCTGGGTCAGGCAATCCCACACTTGGCTGAGCCCCAGGGACTTTCTAGATGAGTGGGGGGAGGGGAGCTCTAGGCTGCAGACCCAACTTGGGTCTGAGCCAGTCTAGTCAGTCAGAGTCTGTGTATCTGAAGGGACATTTGTATCAAGCTGGTCCCTATCCTGTCCCAGCCTCACCCCAGTCCCATGCTATAGCACCTGCTGGACAGGTTGGGACCTGGCTATACCTGAATGAACCCTGCTCCTCAACTTCCTCTTTCTATGTGCCAAGTCCCTTCCAGGTCTCTCTCTGACTGACTGGCCCCTGCCTCCTTCAGCTCTTCTGTAGACACTCCCTCCAAGCCAGCCTCAGTTTCTCCAACTCTTTCCTACCTCTGTTCTGTGTCTTTGCCAATGCAGTGCCCTGGGCCTGGAATCAATCAATATTCTCTCTCTCTCTCTCTCTCTCTCTCTCTCTCTCTCTCTCTCTGGCTAATTTATACTCTTGCAAAATCAAACCTTTGGGGGAAGCATTCCTTGGGTCCTCTTGAGATTCTTGAGTGCCCCTTTACCCCATCCCTGGCTCAGGACTCCCCTTTCTGCAGGAACAAGGTTGGTGGGTTGCCAGGAGCCTGGGCCCGCCTGCTGGCAGGCCTGCTGCTTCTGGCTGTTAGCAGCTCCCTGGCTCTGAGGCAGCTGCACAGTAGGAACAGCCCAAAAGGAAACTTGGGCTCTGTGGCCCCTCCAGCCAGCAGACACTCCCATCACCCTGGTGTGTACCACCACAGCGCCATTATCAGCCCTGCAGGTCAGTGTTTGGGAAGGGGCTAGGGGTCAGTGGTCCAGGGCACCTCCCCATCACACATAAGACCTTTCCTTACTGCAGTCATATGTTCCCAACTGGGCCAAGAGCTGCTTGTCGCTGGGGGCAATGTCGTGGATGCTGGCGTTGGAGCAGCTTTGTGTCTGGCGGTGGTACATCCTCATGCAACAGGTCTAGGTCAGTGTGATCTTTGGGTCCTGATCCTCAGAGACTCTAACCTGGGTCCTAGTTAGTGACCTGGAATTCATTCCAGCAGTCAGTGGCCATTACCTCAAGACTAGCTAGTGATCAGGACATAGGATCTGAGCACCAGGCCTAGTCTTGAGTAACCTTTGACCCTGGTCAGCAACTCTTGATTTCAGTCAGTGATTGCAAGCAAGACAGTGATTCTCCACCTGGGTCCTCTGGAGGATCCTGACCCCAATTCTGGCCAGTGCCTCTGATCCCTGTGTGGTCTCTTTGTCTCCCAACAGGTGCCACATTCTGGGGTCTCTTCTATAATAGTTCCTCAGGAAATTCAACTGCCCTGACAGCAGGCCCAACTCAAATCCTGGCTCCCGGCCTGGGGCTACCCACAGCTCTACCTGCTTTGCACTTGCTTCATGCCCACTTCGGCCGCCTGCCCTGGCCACACCTGCTGACTAAGCCTGCCATGCTGGCTCAAAGGGGCTTTATGGTAGACGCACCCCTGGCAAGCGCACTAGCAGTCCAGGGCACAGAGGGGCTCTGTCCACTGTTCTGCCATACCAACGGAACCCCACTGGGTCTTGGGGCTCGAGCCACCAACCCCAACCTGGCAGCTGTATTGCACCGCGCAGCCCTGGCCTCCAGCCCAGATCTTGCTGGAAATGCCTTGCTGAACCTGCTGGTCAGAGAGCTGGGGTTAGAGGTGCCCTCTGCTCAGCCCGCGCCTTCCTTAGAGCCCGCATTGCAGCTTCTTCTGCCTCAGGGTGTCCTGTTTACTACTCCTGGGCCCTCAGCAGGCCCAGAGCTTCTGGAACTGCTGGAGTCTACTCTTCACTCCAGGACATCCAGCTCTGCTTCCTGCTCACCACTCCTGCAAACTGCCAACTCCCCAGTGAGCAGTGCCCTGGCCACCGTGGACAGCAGTGGCTCCATGCTCCTTCTAACCTCCTCAATCAACAGCTCCCTTGGTTCTGGACATCTGTCCCCAAGCTCTGGTGTTCTGCTCAGCAACCTGGAAGCTAGCTCTGCACATAGTGCCTGGGCCTGTCCACTCATTCTCCGTGGCAACTCGGATGACACAGAAGCCGATATGTTGGGGCTGGTGGCTTCAGGGATCCCAAGAGGGGCCAAAGCCATGACTTGCACCTTGCTGAGTCATCTGGCAACACCCCAGGTCCAACAGCACCCCCAACATGAAGCCCAACAAAGACCCACAGAAAGTCCTGGCATATGTGGCCAAGGGGCCCTACTGCAGGTGGCAGTCCATGCGGAACATGCCCATGTCTCCAGTGTCCCCAGTGGCTGCTGCCCCTTTCAGGGGTATTAACAGAGGGGCAGAGGTGTCTGGAACCTGAAAGCCAGACAGAGAAGGCCTAGCAGCAATGAATGTATGAAGAGAATGTATCTGTGGTGTGTTTGCTGCTCCTCCATCATCCCTCCATCCTGTTATGTTACCTGGTTCTAGCTCTGGCATCCAGGGCTTGTCCAACCACATCTCCTGGTACCCACACTGATGGAATTTCTGGCTTTATTTTATTTTATTTTATTTTTTTTACCAAATAAAGACCTAGAGGGTGATGAAAAAGATCCTGAGTGCAACTCACCTTCAGGAAAGTCCAGTGGAAGGTTACCAGCTCCTACGCAGTCTCTGGGCAGGGTGGCAGCTCCATCTTCCACTGGACCATTCCCTGCTGATCTTTATCAACTGGACTAGAAGTTAATAAAGTTCAAACCTCCCAGGGACAAAGTGACATCCATACTCTTTGGCTAACTTTCCTGTTAACCTTTGCAGCACAGATGATGAACACCAGACACGGGGGTGGGGGGTGAGGGGGGTCTGGGCTGGTCTCTTCCAGCTTCCCCTGCTCCAGCCACCTACTCTTTCTGGGGTTCCATCTGTGCAAGGTAAACCTCTTTCACATGTAAAACATGGCAGAGCAGAGAAGGGTTGGGAAAATGAGTAGGAGGTGCCCCTGGGTACAGAAGGGCTGGAACTGGGTTTACCCTAACCTTCCCTGCGATCTCTTGGATACAACCCTTTAGAAATAGTTCCTTAGGGCCGGGCGTGGTGGCTCAAGCCTTTAATCCCAGCACTTGGGAGGCAGAGGCAGGCGGATTTCTGAGTTTGAGGCCAGCCTGATCTACAGAGTGAGTTCCAGGACATCCAGAGCTACACAGAGAAACCCTGTCTCGAAAAACAAACAAACAAACAAACAAAAAAAAGAAATAGTTCCTCAAGCCAAGGGCAAGGACATCCAGTAGCACTTCCCCTACCTGACAAAGAAAAAGGCAATTCTGATTTAAGGTTTTGAGGGTTTAATTTTTTTATTAAAAAAGATGCTTTTATCGTGTGTGTGTTGTGTGTGTGTGTGTGTGTGTGTGTGTTGACTACGTATATGTACATGTACCACATGCATCTTCTGTCTGAGGTCAGAAGAGGGCTTTGGATCCCCTGTAACTGGGGTTACATATCTAAGCTGCTACATGGGTGCTGGGAACTGAACCTTGATCCTCTGTAATAGTAATAAGTGCTTCTAACGAATGCATATGTCTCTATAATTTTGTTTTTTAAGGCAGAGTCTCCCTATGTAATCCAGTCTGGCCCAGGCAATGGGATTGCAGGACCACCAACACGCTCAGCTAATTGTTTGTTTTGTTGGACTGGGGATCAAATTTAGAGCATTGACATGCTTGGCTGGTATTCTACTACCATACCACATCCCCAAACCCAAGCTAGCAGAATTCTTGATTGTACCATCTCCACTTCTCTCTCAAACAAAACATCCGTAGGCGCAATGATTTTAGCTTTTAGCCTGGTGTCCTTTCTAGCTAATCATCTCCTTTGACTCAGGTCATCACCCACCTTGACCAGCTCCAGATTAAGCAAGGTCTGACTCCAGCACAATTCACTGTCTCTGTACTTAACAGCCACAGACCATGCCTGCTCTCAGTTGATCTTTTAAACATGTAAATCAGATGTAAATCCTTCCCTGCACACTCAGAAGAAATTCTGAACTCTAGAGGCTGGCCCGGGGTCCTGTACAACCTTGCTTCCCAGCACCTGCGTCCTCCTCCTCTTACTGATGTCATTCCCTTAAGAGATGATTGGCCTTAAGAAATGTCCTTGGCCTGTTCTTTTGTCTGCTCTTAGATTTTTGCCCTGGGGGACAATAGAGCATCTTGTCCCTCAGCTGTCAGCCCACATGTCAATCTTGTCATGATCTCTTAAATAGTATCTTAGGATCTGTTTAATTTTCTCTTTAATTTCTAACAGGCGGTGTTTTCACGTATTTTAACATGTAAAGGGCTCCCTACATTCCTTATTTTCCTCAAAACTATCGTTTTAAATGTATTTGGCCACTTGCTCATCAACCATCTCTTCCCACTAGAAAGAAAGTCCACAGAAGCAGTGCTTTGTTCCACACAGTAGAAGCGGAATAGCTGCTGCATCGGTGTCTCAGAATGGATCGCGAGCTAACCCGGGTCTGGGAAGAGATCATAGTACGGTTTTTTTGCGGATTTGTTTGCACTCTTGGTCTTCAGAAACTCCGCCAGCGTAAAGGAAGGGACCAAAGCAGCAGTTTCCACACACATGTATGAGCAGAAGACTCTGCCACCCCCACGACCACACCGGAAAGGCAAGACGGTTCGCGATCCACTCCCAACCTGCTAGGCCCCGCCCCTTGCCGGACGTCCCAGTGCGCACGCGCAGAGACCTGACCTGGAAGAGACTGTCTTTCGAGCCCACGTGTTTCTTTCAGCATGGCGGAGATGAAGAGCCCCACGAAAGCTGAGCCTGCGTCTCCGGCAGAAGCGCCGCAAGGCGACCGCCGCAGCCTGTTGGAACACAGCCGGGAGTTCTTGGACTTCTTCTGGAACATCGCAAAGCCGGAGCAGGAAACGCGGCTCCAGGCCACGGAGAAGTTGTTGGAGTACTTGCGCACAAGGCCGAGTGTATGATGGAGGGGCCTGGGCGCAGTCGCGGCTCTGGATGCAAGGGGGCAGGGGTGAGCCCCTCAGTCCCCTTAGATCACTGTTGAACACTAGGGATGTTCTTTGTTCCGTAGGATTCGGAGATGAAATATGCCCTGAAGCGCCTAATCACGGGGCTTGGAGTGGGCCGAGAAGCTGCTAGGCCCTGCTACAGTCTGGCGCTGGCACAGGTGAGGCGGTGCGTCTGGTAAGGGCACAATCTCGCTGGGCAAAGAGTGGAGTCTAAGGGTAGGGGGGCACCGCAGCTGCTAGGTAAGGAGAAATCTGAGTGGCTTCTGAGGTATGCAGGCATCCTTACATGGGTGGGAGGAAGTGCCGAAACTTGGCCTATCTACAACAAAGTCCAGGCAGGTGGGAGAGTTGAACGCGTTTTCTTTCTGATACACGTGTGTCACCTACACGTGTATTAGCTACAGTTACTGGAAGTAGTGAGCTTTGAGGTTGGCTTCTGCAAGGTTGGGGAGCCCCCTCCAGGTTAGGAAGGCTGCTGCTGACAGACCACATAGAAAGTACAACCAAAAGTAATGAAGAGTCAGCCTCAAGGCAATGCAGAACAGGACCTGTGGATGGGATGGGTTTTTCCAAGAGGTACAGAAGTAGTCTAGGTCTTCTGACGCCTCGATGGAGGTGGGGCTTAGCAATGTAAGATTTGGTCCCTTGAAAGCAGTAGACTGTTCCTCTTAGCCCTCGTGAAGGATGGGAGGAGCACCCAAGATTGTATTGGGGAAAACTGAAGAAGGGAAGTTGACTTGGTCAGGTTTGATGTCCCTGGGCCACTTCTGAGCTCTTTTTTGGTCTTGCTGGCAGCTGTTGCAGTCATTTGAAGACATCCCGTTGTGTGACATCCTGAATCAGATACAAGAAAAATACAGTCTACAAGCAGTGAACAAGGTGTGTGTGTGTGGTTTCCAGTCAGGCAACCTGCCCCTGAACAGGTAATGGGAGGCCCTCTTCACCTGTGTTTGGGATCTTTTTCTAGGCGATGATGAGACCCACTCTCTTTGCAAATCTGTTTGGAGTGTTAGCTCTCTTCCAGTCAGGCCGCCTAGTGAAGGTAGGAACGTGGGGCACAGGGACTTGTTTAGGGCTGGAGGGGAACAGACAGTAGCATGCCCTGTGCTTCACCCTCTGCTCTCTGTGGATACCAGGACAAAGAGGCCCTGATGAAGTCCGTGAGATTGCTGAAGATCCTGTCCCATCACCACAACCACTTACAGGGGCAGCCAATAAAGGCTCTGGTGGACATCCTCTCCGAGGTAGAGAATCACAGGTCATGCTGTCTGGTTTGGGAAATGTGGAGAAGATTTGGGTTAGCACCCAGGAGCACTAGAACAGATGGTTTGACCATGAAACTGGTAGAAGCTTTCTTTTCTGTTACCAGATATCTTAAATCTGGCATGTCTTTCAGGGTCACAACACATCCCCATTCAGTTAGGAACTTCAGATAACCCTCTCTGGTGGCCTTGGTGCGGACAGTATGGGTCTGGAACACTGCTTGTCAATGCCTGAATATGTAGAAGGCAGTCTGTGTACATTTGCCATAGTTAGTTTGGTCAAGCCTGGGTCTGCACTATCCTACTTGGGAGACCAAGGCAGGTTTGTATCTAGAATCATCTGCCACTAGCTCATCCCCGATTTGTTCTCTCAGCACAAATGGAGACAGACCAGAACTCAAGCTGTAGCTCTCCATGTAGGGTTCTGTGTATATGAAACAGGCTAGTCCTCTTAAGAAACAAAAAGAGGAACAGTTTTAAATCCTTTGGGCCAGTTAGCCATCAATTGGGGTCTCTGGGGGACAGTGCTTTCTTAAGAGTCTGGTGCTTGGCAAGTTGGCTGACTGGTGGTATCAGAAGCCCATGGATGCAACAAGACCCAGAGGGAGAAACAAAAACTCAGAGAGCCACCCTTTCCACCTGTACCCCCACTCCAGGTTCCAGAGTCCATGTTCCAGGAGATCCTGCCAAAGGTCCTCAAGGGTGACATGAATGTGATCCTCAGCTCTCCTAAGTACTTGGAGCTCTTCCTCTTGGCTCAGCAGAGGGTGCCAACAAAGCTCGAGTCACTGATCGGCTCGGTTGACCTCTTCTCAGAAGACAATATTCCCAGGTTTGAGGAGATTGTGAGCGGGCTCTCACTGGAGGTGTCCCACACTCTAGTCCTCTGGATAATATTTACTGAGTCCCCTCTGCCTTCTAGCCTGGTGAACATACTGAAGGTGGCAGCCAACTCTGTAAAGAAGGAGCATAAGCTGCCGGATGTGGCTCTGGACCTGCTGCGCCTGGCACTTAAGGAGAAGAAGTTTGAACTGTTCTGGAGGAAGGTTTTGGAGGAGGGGCTGCTGAAGAGTCCATCCTGGACAGCCAGGTGTGTGTCATGCTGGTCTCCCCTCCAGCCTGGGTGGGACCTATTCTGAAACCTGGCTAAAGGAACAGGGCCTCTGACCAGGCTCTGCCCAACCCTCCTTAGCTACATGTGTTTCCGCCTACTGGGTGCATCTCTGCCGCTTCTGTCAGAAGAGCAGTTGCAGCTGGTGATGCGAGGAGACTTGATCCGCCATTTTGGGGAGAACATGGTCATTTCTAAGGTAGGTATCATCTTCTCATGTGGTTCAATGCTACCACAGGGCCAGGGCAGTGGCTTTGCCTCTGAAGATATGATATGGCAGGACTTGACAAGAGTTTGGCCAGTGATCAGGCCCTTCTGTCCAGAGGCCCACTCACCAGCAGGCCCAGCCAGCCATCTATTTGGAACACTGCTGGGGGGTCACATTGAGGGGAGCGGTTATTGACCCCAGTATGCTCTGCATTTTGTGCCTGGTACCTGTAAGACAGTGATAGTGGGGGGCCACTATACAGAGGGTTGTCACAAAGCAAGTGGGTTTTGAGCCATCAGGACTTGAACCTAGGTTCCCTTCATGCCAGTCAAACTAGGAAAACATCTTGTCCTCAATCTTTGAGGGAGAATGGGAATCTTCTTGTGCTGGGGGTTAATTAAGGGGTCAAGGATAGAACTTGATGGAGCTGTGGCAAAGTCAGGCTCAGCCCTTCTGTGTAACTGGAATGGGGAAAGGGGGAAAGTGGTGATGCCTGCCTCTTCACTCTGGTAACCCAAACTCATGTTCATCTCTTGCAGCCCCAAAACCTATTCAGGTTCATCCCAGAGATAAGTACATATGTGGGTACCTTCCTAGAGGGGTGCCAGGATGACCCTAAGCGGCAGTTTACTATGATGGTGGCCTTTACAGCTATCACCAATCAAGGTCTCCCTGTCATGCCTACCTTCTGGCGTGTCACCCGGTTTTTGAATACTGAAGCCCTGCAGAGCTATGTGGCCTGGTTGCGAGACATGTTCTTGCAGCCTAATCTGGACTCCTTGGTTGACTTCAGCACTGCCAACCAGAAGAGAGCTCAAGACGCCTCATTGAATGTGTGAGTAGCAGGTGTCAGGAGCTTTGAGAAGCCCAAAGTCTTGAGTGGCATGGCTTCAAACTAGAGGCGGGAGAGGAGGAAAGTTAGCTTTAGGGGGTGGCTTTAGCTTCCTGACTGAAGGTTGGGACAGGGTGTGGGTGGTCCCAGGGCAAATGTGCCCCCTGTTTCTATTGTCACATGGCCTCTGCTTCCAGGCCTGAGCGAACTGTATTCCGGCTCCGGAAGTGGATCATCCACCGCCTGGTCAGCCTTGTGGATCATCTGCACCTGGAGAAGGATGAAGCTGTGATTGAGCAAATAGCCAGGTGTGTGAGGGACACTCACTCCCTGTGGGTGGCATGACTGTAACTAGGCCCCTTGCCTGGTCCTTGTTTAGGTTCCTCTGGAGCCAGAAGCCTTCAGGTTAAGTTGTTAGTATGGAATAGGCGGGATCTGTGGAGTGCGTTATCCTATGAAGGTAAGAGGCCAGGAAAGTGTACAGCTGTAGGACCCACAGGTTCAGACTTGATCTATGGGTTCTGTAGCAAGCCTTTGCCCACAGTAGCCAGCATCTGTTGGCTCCAGAGTTGCAGCTCTGGCTCCTCCACTTCATCTCAGTTGGCCTACTTGTGTTCAGAGGGTCAAACTAGAGAAGTAGCCCTTACATGGTACAGCTGAGGGGCGTCTAGCCATGCCGCTGCTGGTTTGCTCGCAGGTTTTGCTTGTTTCACGCCTTCTTTAAGACAAAGAAGGCTACTCCCCAGATCCCAGAGACGAAGCAGCACTTCTCCTTCCCTTTGGACGACCGAAACCGTGGGGTCATTGTTAGTGCCTTCTTCAGGTAGGTCTGGACTACCCAGGAGATGGAGACACTTACTTGTTCTTTTCTAAGCTGTGAACAAGGTCAGTGGGCCTGGGGCAGGGGTGGGGTGAGGGGACTGAACCCCAGGGTAGTTGGGGTTGGGGTGGGTATGCTACTGCTGTCTTGTGATCCCTACCTCCCTCTTACCCAGCCTACTGCAGACCCTCAGTGTGAAGTTCAGGCAGACACCAGATCTGGCTGAAAATGAGAAGCCCTGGACTTACCGCCTGGTGCAGTTGGCAGACACACTGTTGAACCATAACCGCAATGTAACCAATGTGACACCCTTGACAGCACAGCAGCGTCAGGCCTGGGACCAGTGAGGGCATGGGATTTCTGGGTGTGGAGGAGGGTGCCCCGTTTGTCTGCCAGTGGAGCCTGCAAATGTGCCCCTGTCCTCTCTCCAGGATGATGAATACTCTGAAGGAACTGGAAGCCCGCTCCTCAGAGACCAGGGCCCTTGCCTTCCAACACCTGCTGCTTCTGGTGGGCCTCCACCTCTTCAAGGTATTGTAATCTATAGAGAAAGGCATGGAGCCTGGAGTTCTGAGGCATTGTGGGGCTCACCCCACCCAGTGGCTTTGGGGGCAGTGGGACATGGAGGTTGAAGTTGGATATCCTAAGCCAACCCAGACCTGCATGAAAGTTACAGCTCAAGGGGGGGAAAAACCCCACTCCATCCACGAGAGCACCAGCCAGCATCCCAGTCTTTCCCTGGAGGGCTGCACTGTGTTTGCTGGGTACCAGAAACCTTGCTTTGGGCCACACCTCCAGTGGCTGAGATTGATAGTCCCTTCTAGATGTGATTTACTGATTGGAAGTTATGGGTATGAAAGAAAGTGCTGCCCCCTGCAGGAGGGAGGCCAGTTTGACACACAGGACATTTGTCATTTAGAAATGGGGCCCAGGCGCTTTACACGTAAGTCTGGGCTCCCCCCAACCCCAAGCAGGGGACAGTTAGGCCTGAGCTAGTAATGTTCCCCAGCAAAGACTGTAGCCTACCAGCTTCCCAGTATATCACTATCACATTCTGCCATTCATATCGACTTCCAGAACCACACTGTCTCCTTGTTTGTCAACTATATGTTAAAATTTATTTTGTGGATGAGTACAAGGTTATCCCAACATTGTGGGTTGGGATTTGCTAGGCCTGTGGCCCTGGGTGTCCTTTTCAGCCTTGACTGTGGGTGTTGGTAGCGCATTTAGGCTCTGTGGTCTCGTTACTATACACACATTATGAAAAGTCTCTTGGGGTACACATTTTGAGTGGTGAGGGTGACCTGCCAGGCATCCCTAAGGACTCTGGTTTCAGTTCCTCTCTGATGTCTGTATTGTCCTGCCCATAGTCCCCTGGAGAAATCTGTGATGTCCTAGGAGACATTCAGACTTGCATCAAGAAAAGCATGGAGCAGAATCCCCGCCGATCACGCTCTAGAGCCAAAGGTGTGTTGTTGTTCCTGGCAGGTTGGGTTACCAGGCTGTCTGTATCCTGCTCAGCCTAAACCTGTTTTCCCTCTTGTAGTCTCCCAGGAGCCATCGTGGGTGGAGGTGATGGTGGAGATCTTGCTGTCCTTGCTGGCTCAACCCAGCAACTTGATGCGCCAGGTGGTCCGGAGTGTATTTGGTCATATCTGTTCCCACCTTACTCCACGTGGTCTGCAGCTAATCCTGGCTGTGAGTTGGGTTCTTTGGAGAAGTAGACAATAAGATGGGTCCACTGAGATGTAATGGGAGTGTGACATCTTCCCGTCTTCTATGCCTCTGCAGCATGAAAACGCTGCATGCCACCCTCCCCAGCCCATCTTCACAGCCTGTTCACTCCCCTTTTCCTCCCTGGGATGGTGGGGGCTTTGGCAACATAGAAAAGACTTGCAGGGGTGACTGAAGGAGAGTGTGAAATCAGGGCAGCAAGTGCAATGGTGGTCTGGGACTTTTCCTCAGGTACTCAACCCTGAGACAAATGAGGATGAGGATGACAACGTGGTGGTCACTGATGATACTGATGAGAAGCAGCTGAAGCATGGAGAGGTACTTTCCCATAGGGTGCAAGATAGGGTGGCTGGGTGGGTGGCTGGTGATAGTTGCATAGTGTCATCAAAAGGGTGTTTTAACCCCTCCCACCCATAGGTCGAAGACTCAGATAGTGAAGACAATAAGAACTCAGAGAGTGACATGGATAGTGAGGATGGGGAAGAAAGTGAAGAGGAGGACCGTGATAAGGACGTGGACCCAGGCTTCCGTCAACAGCTGATGGAAGTGTTGCAAGCTGGGAACGCACTGGTGAGCAGGACCCAGGGAGAGAGAGGGTTTGACCACCCACTTACGGGTAGGCTGATGGTTCTGCTTCTGTGCCTCAGGGTAGAGTGGACAATGAGGAGGAGGAGGAGGAAGAGCTTGGGGATGAGGCCATGATGGCCCTGGACCAGAACCTGGCCAGCCTATTTGCAGAGCAGAAGATGCGCATCCAGGCCCGGCATGAGGAGAAAAACAAGCTACAGAAGGAGAAGAAGCTCCGGCGGGACTTCCAGATCAGGGTGCGTGTGCAAGTATTTGCCAGGCACCCTGAGCTGCTCCGGCCTCTCCCATGTTTCTGCATGGCTGAATTTCAGCCTTTTGCCCACAGGCACTAGACCTGATTGAGATGCTGGTGACCAAGCAGCCTGAGCACCCCCTGATCCTGGAACTGCTTGAGCCACTGCTGAACATCATCCAGCACAGCATGCGCAGCAGAGGCTCCACCAAACAGGAACAGGACCTGCTGCACAAGACCGCCCGCATCTTCATGTGAGTGCACATGAGTCATTCCTGGATAACACATAGCCCTTGATTCCTTCCATCTTTTCATTTTTCTCACACTTGAGGCTCCCTGTGCGTAGAGTAAGGGTCCTGAAGCTCTGGTCCCATCCCAGCCATCCGTGTTAGAATAGTTGGGGATTCTGACAAGCCTACTCTGTTCCTATCTCCGAGGACATAGGACTTTATCTTACTTAACAGAGGTTGAAGGCCTCTGTCCCACAAGACAGAACACAGAGAAGAGGTGGGGCTGCTCTTCTTGCTGTGCACGACAGAGCAAAGTAGAGAGACACCTTTTGACCAACGTTTCCTTTTCTTCCCATAGGCACCATCTATGTCGTGCCCGCCACTACTGCCACGAGGTGGAGCCCTGTGCAGAGGCTCTGCATGCCCAGGTGGAGAGGCTTGTGCAGCAGGCTGGCAACCAGGCTGATGCCTCTGTTGCCCTTTACTACTTCAATGCTTCTCTGTACCTGCTGCGAGTCCTCAAGGGCAACACCACTAAGAGGCACCAAGACAAGTTACAGGGAACTGACACCAAGCCTGAGCCCAAGGACTCAGAGGTGAGCCAGGGCCAGCCCAAGCAGTTAAGAACTTGAGGCCAGCCCTTGCTCAGGGCTCTCCCTCAGCCTTCTCCCTGCTCCCAATCTCACCCCAACTCTCTCATCAGAACCAGACTGCTAATTGCTTGGACTTGGACTTTGTGACCCGGGTGTATTCTGCATCATTGGAATCTCTTCTAACCAAGCGTAACAGCCCACTCACAGTCCCCATGTTCCTCAGCCTCTTCTCCCGATACCCGGTGAGTACAAGAGCCAGCCTGCCTATTTATTGGGAACTCTGCCCAGCCTAGTCCCCAGCTAATGGCCTCTTGTCCTTCCCCAATCCCTAGGTGATCTGTAAGAACCTGCTCCCCATCCTGGTCCAGCATGTGGCTGGCTCTTCTCGGCCCCGCCATCAGGTAAGGGTCTGTCTAAAACACTCGTATAGTCTTCTCACTAAGACTGTACAGGCCTAAGAGGCCTGCTTTACTGACCTTGGCTGTGCTCATGCTGTAACTCATGATAGACACAGAGGAACTGAAGGGACTTTGCTGTCTAGTCCAAGGCCTCCAGTTTGCTGAGACTTTATCTCTGGCCTGCACAAGAGGGCATCCCTGTCAGCTTAGATGCCAGGGCTATTAGGCTAGAGGGAGATTAATGTGAGGTTGATCTTCTGTCCAGTTGGAGAAGAGAGAATTTGATGATTGTAAGGCCTAGCACAGGCAGCCTCCTCAAAGTTTGTGTGGGTTCCTGCTGACCAAGTTCTCCTTGATGCAGGCCCAGGCATGCCTGCTGCTCCAGAAGACCCTGTCTGCACGGGAGCTTCGAGTATGTTTTGAGGATCCTGAGTGGGAGCAGCTGATTAGCCAAGTCTTGGAAAAGGTCACCCAGGTAATAGCTGTGAAGTCCTCACCCATGAACTTGTCCCAGGTTTCTGGGCACCTGATTGCTTGGAATACATTCCCCACCACCACCACTGTTATGTGTGGGATGTAGAAAGGTCTTGGGCTGTTATCAGGAGGAGTGCCTCAGTGTTGGCCTTCCTCTGTAGACCCTGCAGACTCTTGGGGAGGCACAGAGCAAGGGGGAGCACCAGAGGGAGCTATCCATCTTGGAGCTGCTGAACACACTCTTCAGGATTGTCAATCATGAGGTAAGGTGGCTGCCCAAGTATCAGTGCCCTGGGTGGAATGGACAGCATATCCGGGTTCTGACAGTAGTCCTCCCAGGGGGGGAAGATTATCAAAGGTGTGTAGCAAAAGGTGTGTAGCCTGGAAGCCACATGGAGGCTCCAAGGGGAGGAATCTGGCCTTTTAAAAAGATTAAATGCTACTAGACCCAGTAGATTGGGAGGGAGGCTGTGTCTCACTGTGTGCCAGAAAGAAAACAGAGATGTTAATAATCAGTGAGAGGAGCTAGAGATGAGGCCATGTTTCTAGGCTTAGAATAGAGAGACAAGAGATACTCATAAGCCATCAGGATAGAGGTCCAGGAAGCCACTGGAGATGGGCAGCTGGGTTCTCTAGTATAAAACTACCCCTGCAGGTGGCTGAGGAACTACAAAAGCAGAGACCCAGGCCCCTGGCTATGGAAAGGGAAAACAGTGCTAGGGGCCCTTGTTTCCTTCACAACCAAGGGACTAGTGACTTAAGGACAGGAATGGTTAAGGACCCAGGAGCCAGTGGGGAGACCCAAATGCTGGCGAGATGCCATGTCACCACCACTGCTACTCCAGCCTGCCTTTCCTCTGCAGAAGCTGTCTGTGGACCTCACTGCTCTCTTGGGCATGCTTCAGAGCAAGCAGCAAAGGCTGCAGCAAAGCCTGCAGCAGGGGAATCACTCATCTGGCTCCAATCGCCTCTACGATCTCTACTGGCAGGCCATGAGGATGCTAGGAGTCCAGTATGTTCTGGGAGAAGGAACCAGCATTGGGAATGTGGTTAGAAGGACGCTCCCAACCCATATTGCACACTCACACACTCTACTCTATCCTCCTTCCTTACAGGCGTCCAAAGTCAGAAAAGAAGAATGCCAAGGATAGTCCTAGCGACACCCAGAGCCCCATTAGCACAAAGCGGAAGAAAAAGGGATTCTTGCCTGAGACCAAAAAAACGAAAGAAACTTAAATCTGAGGGCACCACGCCTGAAAAGAATGCTGCATCAGAGCAGGATGCAGTGACAAAGGGTGCCACGCCTGCTGCCACTGGTAAAGACCAGCCTCCCAGCACAGGCAAGAAGAAAAGGAAGAGGGCGAAGTCCAGCACCCCATCCCAGATGAATGGGATAACTGTGGCCAAGAGTCCGGCTCCCAGTAACCCTACCCTAAACCCCAGCACCCCTGCCAAGACCCCAAAACAGAAGAAAAAAGAGAAGTTGTCACAGGTGAATGGAGCCACTCCTGTGTCCCCCATGGAGCCTGAAAGCAAAAAGCATCATCAGAAGGCTCTCAGCACAAAAGAGGTCATAAGAAAGTCCCCCCAGTCTGCCCTGCCAAAGAAAAGAGCACGGCTGTCTCTGGTGAGCAGGAGCCCCAGCCTGTTACAGAGTGGGGTCAAGAAAAGGAGAGTGGCGAGGAAGAGCGTGCAGACACCTTGAGTGTGTATGGCCTGTTTCCCTGCTGTCAGCCCTAGAGACTCCTATTTTTTCACCAATATTTTAATAAACAAGCCATGATATATGACACCAGTCTCTGACTTTGAGAAATGGATCTTTTATCAACCTTATAGGGGTAGGGTCCATGTGCTACAGTCCTGCCCCTCCCCAGATTGTTCCACTGGAGAGCCACCAAAACATTTAAATAGGTTTATTTCTTCATTTACAAGAGGAATATATATTTGGCTTCTCTCTTAAGACTTTGAGATTCACAATCAGCAGCTCTAAAAAATAAAGGAGCAGTTCAGCTTCCGGAAGGAAGAGGAGGCAACACTTGGACCTGGTTCTTGTACAACAAGAAGACATTACTAGGGCCCCTGCTGAGGTTAGGGTGGGAGCCAGGCTGGTTTTCAGGGATAGCACCCTCTGCAAACCCACGTCCAAACCCCCAGGGTGCCCCAGAGCTTGGTGGGGTGGGTACCACTAACACCACTGAAGCCACAGCAAGTGGGATACAGCCACAGGAACTGTTGTCCAAGCTGGTTCTGGAAGTTTCCCATAAGTTACAATGGTACCCCAGGACCAGAGCCACCTAGGTTATAGCGTGCAAGGAGTGTAAAGCTAGGGATAAGTGCCCAAAGGTGACTAAGGTGGCTGCAGGGAACTGAGGGGTTGTATGTGTGGGGATAGTGTGATCAAAGGCTGGGGTGAAGGCCTGGCCCCAAGAGTCAGTTGGGGTATGATACCTACAGGCACTGGTGGGCGATCTCCAGCTGTTTCATACCCTCTGCCAAGAAATATGGACAGCTGGGTAAGGCCTTTAGCATCTTATCTGACTCCTCACTGGAAAGGGCTCTCAGGTCATCCTGTAGGACGAGGTGGCTTCTAGGGGACTGCAGGAGTTGGGGGGCTGGGGTGAGGAAAAAGGGTGGTCAAATTCTCACTCTACCACCAGAGCCTTCACCTCCTAGTGCTGCAGCTTCCTCTAAGGGGGTGTGGGGGGGAGAAGGGTGGTCCTACCTGAGAAAAACCTCCAGGCAAAGAACTAGCTGAAGACAGACAATTCCGGGAGACTGCCCCAGCCATGAACACCTAGAAGTGGGTACCCAGCTACATATGCCAGACTGAATTTGCTGTCCCCAAGGTTAGAGCCTAAGAATGGGGAAGTGGTCCTATACACCAGAGCCTTTGGCAGACCTCAGAACCGGAACTGCGGTCCGGGGACCTGAGCCATGTCTTCTGTGTACAGCTCAGGACCTGTTTCTTCAAAGCTGTGGAGGGTGCCTTGCATGGCACACAATGGAGGCTCCAGCTCCTTGGTTCCACTATCTAGGGAGGAGAGTGGCTCCCTCAAGATCACATGAGCTAAGGGCAGGCCAGAATCTCCCCAAATACCCACTGCAGGGTGGCTTCCATCTTGGCCCTTCAGCCCCCAATCAGGGCTGGAGTTGTGTCCAACTGAATGATTCCAGTACACACAGCCTTCCAGGTTAACTGCGGATGCAGCTTCTTCTTGAAGATAGGGCCACTCAGTCCTGGCAGTCCTAGGCCAAAGAGGGTGGGTACCCAACTGTGAGTCACACAGGAAGCTTTGGAACTGTCCTGCAGGTCCAGGATGCTGGAGAACCTCTCCCAATCTAAACTGCAGTTCCTTGCTGTCCCAGCGGCACCTGTGGGAAGGGTGTTGGGTCAGAGGTGGAGACTTGGCTCCTCGGCTTTCACCACTGCTGTAAACTTGGGGCTCTGACCTTGGTTTAACATTACCAGGAAACTAAAGCTTCCAAGGGCTGGGCCACTGGGAAGGTCAGAGTCAGAGCTGCACCCTGATACATCTAGGAGGATTTAGGACAGCAGGACCTGGCAAGTTCCAGTGCTGACCTATGCTCCTGGCACTTCCAGGGAGGGGAGGGCACTGACTTACTGGAAGAAGCCAGCCCCCACAGATCCTCAGATTCCATGTCAACATTTCAGAGGAAGAGAGAGGGCAGAGCCAGGGCAGAGGGGATGTGCTAGGGGAGGAGATGTTTTGGAAGGTGTTTTGTTCCCTGTTCCTTTAGAGCCACCCCTCCCACAGGAGTTTCCTGGCCTGCACTCACCATCTCAGACTTTCACGGATGCAGGCGGCATCACCAGCTGGTTCACCCTGAGGGAGAGACGGGCGGGGGTCAGGGTGGCACATCAGCGGGGACTGGGCCCGGGCACGGCTCTGGCACATCGAGTCACTGGGGCCGGTAGACCGGAGGCGCTGGGCAGGGACCTCGTCAGCCCCAGGGGGAGGTGGGAAAGCCCAGGGGTAGGGAGAAGAGAGAGAACGGAATAAAGAAAAGAGGAGAAAGAAGTCAGAAAGTGAGAGAAGGGGATGGTCTCCCAGCTCTAAAACCCTGAAAGAAACTCCAGAGAAAGACCCATGTCTAGAGCAACCACAAAAGGGCCTGGCATCTACTAGCCTGGACCACAGTGGTCTGGGCCTACAATGTGCTAGCTGGGGCATGGGAAGACTTGGAGCCAAGTGTTATAGAGCTGGCCCTGGCTTCTAGCAGGTCAACTAACCCTAGAGGTACAAAGTAACTCACTAGCCCCTCCATACTAGGGTAAAAGCTGTCACCGTCCCTGCTTCACAGCATGCCCACCCCAACCTTACTCACTGCTGCTCAGCCTTGGCACGGTCGCTGAGGAAGAAGAGAGCAGTGGCAAGGAAGAACATGCCACCCAGGACCACGACAAAAGGGCACAGCATGAGGGCATAGCCCAGGCTCAGAAACTCCCAGAGTGGGGAGTCCTTGGTGCTCTGGCGGATTAGGTCCGAGATCTGTGGAGATTGGGGTATGGGAGTCAGGACAGGACCATCTTCTGTGCCCCACACAGGCAAGCCCTACCCCCAGTCACTCACAAAGCCAATGAGGTAGGGGCTTCCAGCGTCCCCCAGCAGATGGGAGGTGAAGCTCTGCAAGGCCACAGCAGTGGCTCGTCGAGTGGGGATGACCACATACTGCAGGAGAAAAGGCAGGTCAGTGCTAGGAGGTCCATGTGCGAGGCTCATCTCTGTGGCTATGACACGCCCCAAACCCCTCAGCCTCAGCTTCCTGTCCTGGGTGGTATCCCCATTCCTCCCACCCAGCCCTGTACTTCCCTGCCCACCATGTAGGCTTGGCTGCTCATCCTCAGTGATGGGAATCTGCACCTCCCTCCCTACCACATTCAGCCATGGAATACAATTTGGGTATCTGTGGGCATAGATCTTCAGGCTAGAGCTCTTGGAAAATGGAGGAGCTGAGTTAAAAGGCCCAAAGGTACTTTTTCTTTTCTTTCTTGTTTAAAGATAGGGCCTTCCTGCTTAACTCAGGCTGAGCTCGGGTGCCATGCTCCTGGAGAGAACCTTCATGTCTGAGGGTTCCCATGTGAAGTTGTGTGACTTCTAGACACAAGGTTCCAGCTTCTGGGCTTCCTGCCCTTCCTTTCTATATGCTAAACACCTGTCCTGGTACCCTTTCTTGAGGACTCAGCGAGGATGAGGCCAGCGGAGGTGGAGAAGACGGGAACTAGAATCCTACCCCAAACAGTCTTTACTTGAACTCAAGCACCCTGACACTGGATGCTAAGAACCACTAGGCCCCAGGTCATCCTGAGCTAGACAGAATAGGCCCTGACCCCACTTTAAGCAGATCGGAGAGACTAGGACATGCAGTACCAGGTGCCCCCTGGCCTGAGCTCCAGCTACTCTCACTGTCCATGACACCTATCACTGTGTACCATGGCAGCAGCCAGCACCCTCAAAGTACCCCCCTGGTGGTGACAAGACAGGTAGAGATCTGGATCTAAGGATATTGCATGGCCCCATTTCCACTACTAATTAGTCACTTAGTTGGGACACTTAGTAAAACTGGGACATGATTTCCCTGGGACCCAGACCCTGCCAACAGTTCTCAGGGGACTGATGGGAGGAGTTGTCAGGGGAGGGCATGCTGCCCAGCGCCAAAGACACTTTTCACTCAGGGCTTATGTAGTGACCCATCCCTGCCCTTGTTCTTGCCCTGCCCCTTGGTGAGGCACTTAACTGAGTCCTCCCCAGCACCTCTACATAGCATGTAAATTGCTAGGAAGCCGAGACACTGGTGGGGGACATAGGTATGTGGAAAAGCATAGAGTGGAGCACAGCAGGTTTCCTAAAAGGGAGGGATACAAAGGTCCCCAGACTCTGGCCTCCTGGCCTGAGCACCAGCCCCTAAGCACACCAAGGGTATTTATTCCCAGGCCCCACAGCTCTCCCACGCCATCTCCAGTCCTGTGTAGTCTTCTGACCCCCATCTAGAGATTCCCCAAAGGACCAAGGGCAGGAGTCACACTTGCTCCTGACATTCCCAGCCCCCCCCCCCCATTTCACTCAAAGCTACAAGTCATTAGGCCCACAGCCCCTCCTCTGGTCCTCCAGTCCCCACCCAGGAACACAAGCCTGAGCAGGCTGCTCAGATAGCCCTTTGTTCCTAGCCTGCTAATCTGGAGGCCATTGTTGGACCCGTAAAGACAGCCTCTGTCTGTCCAGCCAGCCACAGGCACTCTGCAGGCACGCCTGGGACCCAGCCTAGGACCCAGCCTGAACTGTCAAAGCAGAATGCAAGGACACTCAACTGCTGGGGGAGGAGTCCTGGCAGGCAGCACCACCTCGGTGCCAGCCTGGCACTACCAGCCTCCTAGCTACAAACCTAAGACTGGAGACAACCCTGCACCCCAATATCTACCTGCTCAGTTCTATTTCCAGGCCTCTCCTAGATCTGACCCCCATATATCTCTGGTCCCCTCCCTGCCTCTGGGTTCACCTCTCCCACCAGCAAGTGCTGCTTACTCTTTATCCACTCTCCCAAGCTACCCCAATGGAAGCTAGAAGCCTGGGTCAGTCAGCACATGGTGACTGTGGCCTTCCTGGCTTACCATGAGGATGTCTGCAGTGATGGCCCAGTTAGAAAACAGCAGTGTCTCTCCAACGAAAATGCAGATCTATTCACAGAGAAGAAAGCAATCATGAAGGGCACAGGGCAGGGACACTGGACCCTCCCTATGGGGACAGAGGGTCCAGCAAGTCAGACTGCACCTCTAGCCCAACTCCCCCAACCTCCTGTGGACTCACATAAGCGCCCACAATGCTGGTCTTGGCAGCCACAAAGATGAGGCAGATGAAGATGGCAGACCCCAGCATGCCCACGGCACACACCAATGGGTCAGCACGCTGAGTCCGCAGGCGGCACCAGCGAGTGGCTCCCGCGCCCGTGACTACTCCCAGAAAGCCAGTAAAGCAGGTAATGGCCCCAAAGATGAGGCTGTGGGGACATAAGACAGTAGAGTATGATTTGAGCAAGGCCAAGGTTGAGACAGAGGCATCCATCCCTCGGGTCCAGACTTTACCTATCTTTGGCTCCACAGGGTGGGCTGTTGCAAGTCTCTGCTGTCTTTTGCACAACTTGAGCACGGTGAAGATAGAGGGGAATCCACATGCCCAGTGCCCCTGTGGCAAAGGACACAGCAGATGTGGCCAGGGAGGAGAAGACGTAACTCCGGCTGGGGAGAATCCAGGGAGGGAAACTGAGCTAGAGCAGCAGGCAGCCCTTACACCAGGGCCAGGGGGGAGCCTATTCCCCTACAGTCAGCTACCTGCTCCCTCCCCAGACAGAAATGCTCTTTCTCAGGCCCGGCTGAGGGTTGGGGATGCAGGAACAATAACCTCTCAGGCCAAAATGTCTTTCAGCACTACAGGGTGTGTAGATGGCAGGTGAGTGTGGGTGGGCATGCTCTCAGCCATGCCTCCTCCCCCCACACCCTGCATGGTAGCACTTACTTTCGGATCAGGGCCTTCATGTCTCGGAGCCAGGAGGTCCGTGCTTTGAGCTGCCCCCCAAGTTGATCAGCATGGCCTCTCTTAGTGGCTGGGACCAAGATGAGGATGAGTGTTCCTGTGATCATGCCCAGGACAGGGGAAACCTGATAGGACAGGAAATGTGAAGTTTGAATGCTGTCTACGCTGCATAGGAGGGCCCAGGCCACTTACCTGGGCTCCAGGCCCTTTTCCTAGGCTAATATTTGCCCAGGTAAATATTATCTTGCCAAGTAAGAGAAAGGCTGAGCAAAGTCACTGGGGATGAGGCCAGGGAAAGGGTTAGGGGGCTCAAAGTGGACAGTCCCAACCAAAGGCAGGACAGGAAAGCAAGTTCAAGGAAGATTACAGATTTCAGGGATGGAGGGAAGGAAGAGGAAAAAAGAGAAAAGAAGGAGGAGGAAGAGGAGGAGGAAAGAAGTAGGTGAGGGAGAGGTGGCTAAACAGATGGATAGATAGATGCACTGGTGCGTGGATGATGGACAAGTAGGTGAATGGGTAGATGGGTAATAAGGAGAGAAAGACAGGCAGATAAAGAGCAGGGGTGACGCCTTTGAGCGGAAGAGTTCACCTGTCTGGGTAGAGAGCCATATACCCATCTGCCTAATCCCTGGGGTAGGAATGTTCCAAGGTGTGGCCCTCAAACACTGATGTTAGGGAGGGGCTGACCAGACAGGGCCCTATGGGTCTTCCCTGTGCCCGGCCTCACATTAAGAATGGAATCCCCAGGCCTCTCTCTACACAGCCCAGGAGAAAAGAGAGGCTTGATTCCTTGTGGACTAGGGAACTCTTCTGCATGTAATCCCGCCCCTATCCTATGGCTAACCCCTCTCCCCATTATGAAATTCCACGGTGGCTGCTTCCTTCCTGCTTTTGAGGAAAAAACACTTTGTCTCGCGCTTCCGCTCCCCTGTTTCCTCTGATTGCACTGTCCTGGGGCCTTGGTGACTTACCCCAACCCTCCAACAGAACAGGAAGTGGCTCCAGACCCTAAGGGCCCACACACAGAGGTCCTGTCCCAACCTCGCCCTAGAACAGAGCCAGCTCTGGAAGCAGGAAGCTACGCTGTGGACCTGGAATTTCCTGACATGGTGAGAGAATCCTCATCCTCTCTTGGGGGATGGGGGGAGGGATCCAACCCTGGACTGAGGCCCTGTGGATAACAGACAGGACTGTCTAACTCTCCCGATTCCCTAGCCCGAACTGATCTAAGGAGACAAGACCTGGAGCCCAGGCTAGTGAGGGAGGAAGCCTGAAGGTCAAAGTCTGACCTCTGGGCAGGGCTGTTCTCTGGGGAAAAGACTGGAGTAAGGAGCTAAAAAGGAAGGGACCTAGGCCTTACCCGCAGGGCCCAATGCCAGTCTCCGGCTGCCTGTTTCACGCTGGAACCTGTGATATAGCCCAGGCCACTGCAGATAAGACAGACACATGTCAGACCCAGCAGCTAGGCTGTGTGGGAAGTTCTTGCTTTTCTCCTGCCCAGTCAGCCTGTGGAAGAGTGGGTCCAGGAGTCCTCTATAGCTGCCAGCTTCCATGTCTGCTTAATGCAGGGTTAGTGAATTCTAGGGGACCTCGGTGCTCTTCCCACTAATTGTGGTGCTCCACACTTACCTGCCCAGGGGGATGGCAAAATAGAAGACTGATAGCATCAGCGTGCGTGTGTTTTTGGTAAACAGGTCACCGATGATGGTGGGTGCTATGGTAGAGTAGCTGGCTTCACCAATACCTACTAGCCCTCGGGACAGGACCAGTAGCCAGAAGTACTGTGGAGGAGAACAGAGAAGTCGGGAGGACTGGCCATTCCTAAGCTTGCTCATCCCTATCCCATATACCCCATCCCTGGCAGGGTTCAAAATCCAGGAGAGAAGATGAGACCAGGACTAGCCTCAGCAATGACCATAGCCACAGGCTACATGGGGACCTACAATACCCCTCAAAATGATGGCTCTGACTGGGATGGACTATTCCTAGGTTGGGAGAAGACAGGGCTCTGAGTTCCCAGAAGCACTGGGGACTGTATCCACTTGGAGCATCTTTGCCTCTCTGGCCTCACTTCAGGATTCAAAAATCACCTTTGCTCTATGCCCTTCCCCCAAGCAGGGAGGCTGGACCACACCCGACCACACTAAGAACCCAGTGTATAGTCACCTAGTAGGCTCAGAGCCCTTCTCTGATACACACCTCAAAAGCCAACAAAGGGGGAAAGGTGTGGCCATGCCAGCTGTTAGTAGCTGGCCCCCAGCTGCCCAGGGCCTGTGAACCCAGCCGGTCATGGTTTCCCTGCCCTACCCTTACCACCCATTCAGCCAGCACTGCCCACATGCAGCTCTCCCCTGCTGTCCCTGTTGTCTCTCCTCAGCCATCTCCTGCCACCTCTCTGGCTCCTGGCTGTCTCTGCTTGGGGCTGCTGACCCTCCACCTTGACCCCATTTCAGTCTCCCTGGTTCCTGGTGTTTCTTTCCCTGCAGATCAATTGCTCATAGCCTTTGCCTATTGGTTCTTGTCTTTTTGTATAGATTGATATGAGCTTCTTCTACATCAAAGGGTGAGATCCTTTGTCATCTGTCACTACTGTTCTCAGTCCTTTGTTTACCCAGTTTCACCATTCACAGACTTCTTGATATCTAATTTGATGCTGTCAAATCTTGATTTTTCCTCCATGCCTTATTTAAGAAAGCCTACTGTAGCCCCAAAGTACAAAACATCCTTGAAACACGTTGGAGAGAGACATCAGTCTGCTCAGCTTCTAGCATGCTAAGACAACTCTGTCCCCGCCCCACACAGGGTCATCCCAGACTGATGCTGTCTCTGCCCTATGCTGCATATGTAAGTCCAAAGAAACATCACTCAGTGTCCTCTGTGCTTCCAACAGACAGAAAGAGGGCTGTTCTGTGCTTTTGTTTTGTTTTGTTTCATTTTGTTTTCTCTGCATGTAGCTCTGACTGTCCTGGAACTCTTTGTAGACCAGGCTGGCCTTGAACTCACAGAGCTTGCTCCTGAGTGCTGGGATTAAAGGCATGTGCCACAGCCACCCAGCATGCTCCGCTTTTTTTTTTTTTTTTTTTTTTTAAATCCTACCATGTGCTTCATTATTTTTTGAGATATAAGCACAGTGATTGACATTGACCAAGTCCATTCCTCTACTAGTAACTCTGTATGAATACACTTTGAATATCTTCTCAGGCCTTTTTTGTTTTTTAAATTTATTTAATGTATATGAGTGCTCTATTTGAATGTACACTTGCATGCCAGAAGAGGGCATAAGATCACATTATAGATGGATGGGAGCCACCATGTGGTTGCTGGGAATTGAACTCAGGACCTCCGGAAAGAGCAGTCAGTGCTCTTAACTCCTGAGCCATCTCTCCAGTCCCCCAACCCCACCCCAGTGGTGGGCATTTGAGTACTTTTCTTCCTTCTTTCCTTCCTTCCTTCCTTCCTTCCTTCCTTCCTTCCTTTTCTGTGTGTGCATGAGTGTGTGCATGTATACATAGATGTCAGGAGTCAATGTTGGATATATCTTTTATAATTGCTCTCCACTGTATTTTTTTGAAATAGGGTGCCTCACTGAACCTGGAGCCCACCAATTCAGCTAGATTGGTTGGTCAGTGAATCCCCAGGAGCCAGCTGTCCCTACTCCCCTAGCCCTGAGGTTACAGGAGTACATCACACACTTGGCTTTTACACAGACTGCTGAGGATCTAACTCAGAGCCTCACTCTTGCACAGCAAGCATTCTTATCCAATGAGCCATCTTTCCAGCACCTCTCTTTTTCTTTTTTAAAAATATTTTTTAAAATTAGATGCATGCAAGCATGTTTGTGTGCTGTGTATGTGTGTATCTGTGTGGGGGGGGGTGTGCAAAGCCAGAGGTCAGAAGAGAAAGCTAGATCCCCTGGAGCTGGACCCACAGGTGGTTAAGAGCCACCCTGTATGGGGATCGGGAAACCCAAGTTGGGTTTTCTGGAAGAGCAGTAAGCACCCCTAACCATTGAACCATCTTTTTTTCTCTCTCTCCCTAGGAGGATCCTCACACTTGTTTGTCCACACACTGTAGTTCTTCTTGGCTGAGTTCCTCCAGACAGAAGCTGGGCCATGTAGGGACACAGCAGGAATTTACAGTATCTTGCCATTCTGATCTCCAAAGAGTCTCCGCCAATTTACACTCCCACCAACAGCTAGGTGGCTGGGCTTCCCCACAGCTGTACTAACACTCGGTATTGTCAGCCTTTTTAATTGTTGCCAATCTGATGGGTGTGAAATGGTATCTCATTGTTGTTATGCTTTGCATTTCTCTGATTCCTGCAGAGGCTGAGGTATCTCTTCCTCCATTTGCTGGCCACTGGGCATGTTCTGGAATGTTCTGGAATGCCTTGACAACACTTTGTTTATTTTCCTATCAGCTATTGTCTTTTTCTTACTGGCTTATAGTTAGGTTTCTCTGCTTTGGCTTTCACTTCCCCATTTGAAGTTTACTCTGCAGCATGGTTGACATAGTATCATAATTGATTTTTCAGTCATGGAGGTCATCCCTTTTCCCTGGAGCCACTGGTGAGAGATGTACCCTCAGCCAGCACTGGCTCCCCACTCCCCAGGATCAGTCATTACTTAGTCTGCCCCTTGGCTGATTTAGTCAGAACGGCCATTGTTTGACAACTGATAGGGCAAACCCCACTCACTGCTACTTTTCATTCTTTTTGGCTGCTTGAAGCAGTTTCTCTGCCAAATTAACTTTAAAATTGCATTGCCAATGGCCCCCAAAGCCCCTGCGGTGCTTGGATGGTTATCACAAAGAGTTTACAAAGTAACTGAAAGTGATCTGTTTCTCTTTGCCTCTGCTTATCTCTTCTCCCTACACAGAGGGCATCAAGACCTAGACTCATTGATCAGTCTTAGAAGCAGGCCCAGGGGCCCAGCCAGGAGCAGGGCAAGACTCAGAGGGCTCCGAAGACTCCTGACTTGGTCTTCTGTTTCTATGGAGACAAGGCTCTGGGCCTGGAATTGTCTTGGGCCTGACCCATTTCCCTGAAGCAAAGATAGCTCTGCAGACCCACTTGTGACTATCTGGCTCCTTCTTGTCCTTTGGACTCTTCCAGGGCTAGGTGCTGCCTCAGGAGGAAGGACTGGGCCTCAGGCCTGGCACTCAAGGCCCTCCTTGACCCAGTCCCTGCCTTTCTTTTCAGCCATGATACCTTTCTCTTTCTCTTAGCACAATCCACTGTCCCTACATCTTTGGGTATGGCCTCTGCCTGTGCCCAAGTACTGGCTTCCAGGCATGTCTGCTAAATTCATGTTACCTTCTTGGAACCCATAGAAGGCAAGGTGTTTGGCACTTAGCACATCTTGAAGGCTGAGTGTGAAACATCTATCTGTTACATCTACCCATCCCTGTCTCTTAAGGGCAGAGATGGACAAAGAACTCCTGAGGAAAGACGTTGGTTCTTCCTCCATCACTCTCCACAGACACTGTCACCTACTCCTAGCCATGAGAAGCTCACTGCCCTCATGAGACTACACAGGCCTTCTTGGAAAGAACGAACAGAAAGGAGGACTTTTTGGATGCTGGCCATGCTCTACGCTGGCCATCCATCAACTCAGTTGTTTCCCCTGGAGGACCAGCATGAGTAGGATTATTCCCATTTTAACAATGAAAAGACTGAGGCTCAGAGCGGTGAAGTACATCTCCAAGTTACAAAGCTCAGCTATTCAAACCCAGGACTGTGAAAGCCAACAGTATTTCTTAAAACACCTTGATGTTGAGTTGACATTTGCCTTCCTGGGACTCAGATTCAAGGGGTTGACTGGTCATCAAAGAGCAAACTGAGCCAGAAACAGAGAGCCAGGGACTAGCCTAGGTTTGCAAAGCAAGAGAAGTGAGGGGAGCCAGGACTGGAAGCCAAGGCCCATATTCCTAGGGCATATTCACTCTGTTCCTGGCATCCTGTCAAGCTAGAGGCTGCTCACAAAGTCAGGTTGCCATGTAGGGCTGCAAGCCTCTTAATCCAGGTCAATATAGAGAAGTCCTTGTCTGTGGGGCTGGCTTATAACTGAATGCAAAGATACCTGCCATGGCTTTGCCTTGAAGCTCAGGAGCAGCCCTCAGTCCTGAGCACAGAACAACACTCCCTGAAGACATGCACACTATACATGGGGGTGGGAGGAGCAGCTAAGCAGGAGCACCTTGGGGGACCTCACCTGCTGAGGGATGAAAGAACTAGAGAAGGTGACGGCAGACCAGAAGAAGATGCCGCAGCTGAGGATCACCTTTCTATTGAAGCGATCACCCAGGTAGCCGAAGATGGGGGCAGCCACCATGAAGCTGCAGATGAACACTGTGGAAAGAAGAGAGGAAAGCTGGAGTGTGTGCAGTCCTGGCCAAGGCCAAGTGCAATGAGACATAGCTGAGCCTGGATCCAGATAAAGGAAGTGGCCCTGGAGGGACAACTTCAGTGTGGGGCACACAGAGCGGGGAGTGGGTGGGATTAGGGGACATGGGCCTCTAATTCCTCTATCACCCCTATGTCCTGTGGGCCTTGGAACATGCCTCAAAGTGCTAGCCCAAGGCTTACCACATCACCTCCAGGGCTTCCCATTTCACAGATGAGGGCAAGACTCGGGGAAGCTGACTTGCCAAGGTCCCACAGGCAATAAAGTCCTAGTAGAAACTGAACCTTTGTCTGCCTAGCCCCAGAGCCTGAGTTCCTTAGGTTTTGCCATTTGTTTTGCTTGCTTGCTCTTTAGAAAAGGTTTCCTCTAGCCCAAGCTGGCCTTAACTATGCTATGTAGCCAAGGATAATTTGAACTTTGGATCTCCCAAGTTCTAGGATTACAGGTGTGCACTACCACACCTAGTCTATGTGCTCCTAAGGATTAAACCCGGGGCCTCATGTACTCTAGGTAAACATTCTACCAGTTGGGGAGCTACATCCCCAGCCCATATTGTTTTGTTTGTTTTTTGAGACAGGTCTCACTATGTAGCCCTGGCTGGCACAGAGCATGCTATGTAAACCAGGCTAGCCTCTAACTCACAAGAGTTCCTCCTGCCTCTGCCTCCCTGCTGGGATCACAAGTGTGCATCAGCATGTGTGGCCTGCCTTACTTCCTGTATTTTTGCTCGAGAGAGGGGCTGGAGAGATGGCTCAGAGGTTAAGAGAAATTGTTGTTCTTGCAAAGGACCCAGGTTCAGTTCCAAGCACCAACACGGTGCTTCACAACTGTCTACTCCAATCCCAGAGGATTCGAAGTCCCCTCCTAACCTCTGCAGTCACCCAGCACTCATGCAGAGCTCACACAGGAGGGAAACATTTGTGCATATAAAATTTCAAATCTTTACAGATATTTGAAAGGAGGGACTCAGAGAGGGTGAGGGATCTATCTACCTAAGGTCACACAGCAAATCAGGGCAAACTTGAGCCTGGAACTCCAGGTCTTGCCATCTTCCAGGTCACTCGGCTAGCCTCACGCCCAGCAGGCTGCAGAAGCTATCCAGAATATTGGAAACCCTGCCATTCACTTGGTCACTCGATTCCTTCCACAATTAGGGAGAGGGGATGCTTAGTCACTGTCCTGTTGTGAAGAGACACTGTGACAAAGGCAATTTATAAAAGAAAGCATTTAATGGGGAACTTCCTTATAGTTTAGAAGCTGAGGTCCATGACCATCATGGTGGGAGGGATGGCGGCAGGCAGACAAGCATGTTGCTGAAGCAGTAGCTGAGTGCTTTCACCTTATCCAAAAGTTGGAGGCAGAAAGCAAGCTAGCCGATGGTGTGGGCTTTTGAAACCTCAAGGCCAATCCCCATGATACACCTTCTCCAACAAAGCCACACCTCCGAGTTCTTCCCTTCTGCCAATTGGGAACGAAGCATTCAGATCTATGAGCCTGTGAAGGCCATCCTCACTGAAACTGTCACACATTTATAAGTTGCCCTGGCCATGATGCTTCTTCATAGCAACAGAAAAGTAACTAAAACAGGGCATCTACAACATACTAACATTGGGTGTTTGAGATTCATGGGTAGATGAACAGGAGATTCCTGCCTTCCTGGAACTTAAGAGTCTAAGGAATAAAAGCACATAAATAATACAATAATAGTAATAATTAACAAGCTGTATAAGATGGTGAGGAATATTAAGCAGGTATAGGAGAATAGAGAAATGTGTAAGAAGGACCAGAGCCTGGAGGAACGGGTGGCAAGAAGCAGCCACTGATAGATGCATGAGGAAGACAAGGCTTTCCATAGAAACAGAAAGGGCCCTGAAACTTAGGAGTTGAGTGCACAGGGAAGAACCTGCAGCCACAGGCGGAATTAAAGATTCTGGCAAAAACCTAAGTCATTCCTTGTGACTGAGGTAAGGATGATGCATTGGCCATTGCTGTTCAAACATCCCTGCCAAACATCTTTTGCTGCTGTGTACAGCCAGAGTCTAGTGTTGCTTCGACTATGGTGGACATTATAATAATTTTTTATTTAAACTAGATGTGTGAGAGAGAAGACAGACCATACAGTACTAAATGGAAGAGGCAGAGAAGTTTCACCTCAGCAAAGACCTGCAGGAGGCAAAGAAACATTACAGAAGTACTGGGGAAGGAGGGAGTGCACTTAGCATGTTGGAGGGGCATAAAAGAGGCCAGAGTGTCTGCAGCAAAATGATCGAGGAGGAGGGGTGGAAGACAAGGCTAAGAGGCCAGATGGAGTGGGATCCTCCACGGGTAAGACAGGAGATGCTGAACAAAGAACTAATGACCTGGTTTTGTTCTGCTGGGGTAAGAGCACAGTAATGTTCAGGGACTTGGAGAGAATGCCACTGTTGATGACGGGAGGGGTGGTGTTCCAGGTGAGATACAGAGATTCAGGTAGGGTAGAGGCCAACCTCGAAGACAGGGAGCCCCCTTTGTCTCATGGAAGACAGTCCCACTGCCAGTAGGCAGATGGCCAGACAACACTGACCTCTGTCTGATGGGTTCATGTGTATGTGGCTTAGCAGCCTCTGGGGAGACAGTATTTAGGGAGGAGGAGCAGTGAAGAGAGGAAGGACGTGAGCAGGGCAAAGGGGGTTGCTCAGAGTAGCATGAAGGGTCCTTTTCTCTGCTGGACTCGAAAACACAGGATAGGGGACCTGGCAATTCAAGTCTGTGATTTAGGCTTTGAGCCTCAGAGACACCCTGCCCAGGGTTCAACCCCAGCTCTGCACCTTCTTAGGTAGGCTCCTTTTCCAGGTCACAATGTCACTGTCCCAGCTTCATTGGAGTGCTGGTAAATGTGAGTAAAAACAGGTTCTCTAAGTGGGGACAGGGGAGGGGCCCCACGATGCCTGGGGGTCGTGCACCTCCATGGTATAAACACGCCCACCCAGCTGAGGCCAAGTCACCAGAGACTGCAGCTCAGAGCTCAGCGCCCTGTCCAGTCATAGGAGTTTCCACTGTCCAGATAAAAGGAGTTTACCTTAAGCACACTGATACTAGCTTGATGTCGGAAAGTAATTTGGAAGTGATGACTTCTGAGAGTTTATCAGCTTCTTTTAATCCAAATCACTCAGTTGTAAGTTTATATAATTTAGTTCTGAACAATGGCTGTGTCTAACAATCAGCTCACACAATTTCTAAAAATTTAACAATTGACTCTCATGAGCCACTCTGAGCCAGCTCCCCACGCCAACTTCCTCATCTGTAAAATGAAGATAAAAATAGCTGCTGCTCTGGGTGGCTTGAGGATTGGATGTGGCAGTGCGGGGGAAGGTGCTTCACGCCCTGCCCTCTGAGACGCAGGCTGGGTCAACAAGGCTCATGTTTACATTAGCCAGGGCCAATATTATTTCCTTACATCTACAGAAAGAATGCTTTCTTGTCAGCCGTGCCTCCTAAGACCTGCCCAAGATCAGATCAGGATGTGGACAAGGAAAAGCTTAGTCTCAAAGGGCTGACACATGTTTAGGGGAAGAGGAACAACTGCCTTCTGTATGCCAGTCTGGACTGGGTGCAGAATGGGCAGAGAAAATCAAAGTAGGCAATGCCTCTTGTCTAGCCAAAGTGCGGTCCATCCGTGAATTGCACAGCTTAATGTACTTAATTAAAGCCTGTGGCCGGGCAGTGGTGGCGCACGCCTTTAATCCCAGCACTTGGGAGGCAGAGGCAGGTGGATTTCTGAGTTCGAGGCCAGTCTGGTCTACAGAGTGAGTTCCAGGACAGCCAGGGCTACACAGAGAAACCCTGTCTCAAAAAAAAAAAAAAAAGCCTGTGAACCAGTAAGGAGCACCAAATCCTGCTGATGTCAAAGTGGGTAATGGAACATGCCTAGGAGTTCACCATGATGAACACACACACACACACACACACACACACACACACACACACATATAAATTTCAATTTTTCTAATCATATTGTATGGTGGTTTATAAAGCATGCTGCTTATTGTGAGTAACGCCTGCTGTTGTCATTGATGGAGCAGTTACGACAGACCACACACACCTGGCATATTCATTATCTCTGTTGATTCTTGCTCTTAACTTCATCTTACAGAGGAGACGACCCAGCTGAAAGAAGTGATGTCACGGGGCAACTGAATGTCTGAGCCAGAATTAAACCTTAGTTTAGCTGACTCTGAAGCCCTTGCTTTAAATCACACCACTCGGTGCTAGACTGGGAAGGAGATGGTCCCCACAGATGCCCCTGATGTCAGAGAATATTCATGGTGTACTGAGAACAGCAGGAGATGGGTCAGGCTGCAACGTGAGAAGGCCATGGAGGGTCACATGTCCCTACAGACCAGGACTGGGCTTACATTCTGAGGCATAGCATGTCCCATCATCCCATCACTGTGAGGAGTGCTTTGAAAAGCCCTCACTGGGTGACTAAAGGAACCTGAGGCAGGCACCCAGTCCTTGGCCACATCACACTGTTTTCAGCAGGGCTGTCTGGCTCTCCCACCAGGTTTTCTGCTCATACAGTGGGCAGGAACACCGCAGGCAACTGGGTAGGCTCCCAGAACAGCAGTGCACCTGTTTCCACTTGCCACTCAGGCCTGCCATGCTCCCAAGGTCCTCTACTCCATCAGAAAACCTGAGCCCTACTTTTCTGTACCCACATTACAGCTGGAGCCACTGAGGCCCCAGAGGGTAGAAGAACTCACCCTGGATGATTTAGCTAGCCTGCCAGGGACCTTATGACTTCCCTTAAGAACAAAGGAATTCAGGGTCAGGAATGTGCCAGGTCATCTTTGCAGTCTGACAAGGAGCCTCTGGCTCCTCTTAGCCTTTGGGGGCATCACTGGCCAGCGGCAGTCCCTGTACACTCTCAGGATAGGTACAGGAGGAACAACCTAAGCAGAGGACCGTGAACTATATGTCCCTTGGAAACAATGGGCCCCGAGAGGCTTACAAAGCCAGTAGGCAGCTCTGCTGGAAATAAAGACCAGCAACAGCTAGAAGCTTCCTGTGCTGTCCACCCCAGCCCCATGGTCTTTGTGGGAGGACAGCTTTCAGACCAGACTGGCGGCCCCACCCCACCCCCAACCTCAGTGTAGGCAGAGTGGATTTCCCGGCAGTTCCCGCATACACGAGGACATCCTGTGTCCAGGGTGTGGGGAAGACCTCACTCAGCTCACGCTTGCTGAGCCCACAGGTCTTGGACAATGGAGCTGTAGGGCAAGGAGCCAGGCAGAGGGGGCAGGGTACCCAGGCTACTGCTGATGGGAGGAGTCCAGCTCAACATTAGAGCTCAGGCACCAAGCCTCACTCTCCTTCACAGGGTTGGCTCAAGGCCATTAGAAAATGGAAAGGAGCCTGGGCAAGGGTATGTGGTGTGCGTGTGTGTGATCATGGATAATGTACACATGTAATCCTATAACTCAAGAGACTGAAGCAGGAGGATTACAAGTTTGAGCTATCAAGCAGGTTCCAGGCTAACCTGGGATACATAGCAGGATCTTGCTTCAAGGTAAACTGAAAAGTGCTTAGGACATAGCTCAGTGGCAGAGCACTGACCTACCAAGTTCAGGGTCCTGGGTTTTATCCCCAGTAACTCAAAAGAAAAATAAGACAGATGACAGGTTGAATGACATTCCTGAGGTGTCATCTACCGCCTGTGGCTGACAGAGAACTCAGTGTGCAGACATCTAGAAGGCAGGAGCAGGCCTCACAGGGGCTCTGCATGCTGACAGGCAAGCATGCTGTGGCACTATCCATGGTAGGAGATGTCACTCTTACTACACATGGGACCTGCATGACCCCAGAAAGTGGCATCAGAGTAGGAGATGGCAAGGTAAGTAGCTAGAGAAACCACCGTGGCCATGGAGCCTACCTCCTGCCCTTGCCTGGCCTGGCTGAACCAGGGCTGTTTCCCAAGTTCAGACTCCAGCTGGCTGCTATTTTGAGAAGACACACCACCCTCCACATCCTGTGGGCAGGGAGGATGCTCAGACAGACGTGGGCAGCCTCTGCCATCCAGGTCTAACCCAGGCCACTCTAACCGATGGGGAAGACACAAGACATACATAGCCCCACGTGTGGCATCTGGGGTCCTTCCACACTGAGCCCTCAGGCAGGAAGAACAGCACTAACTGCTCTCTCTCTCTCTCTATGCTCTACTTTAGACAGAAAGCCTGTGCTGGCCTCTCCGGCCACAGGTGGCCTTTTGGGTCTCCTTTGAACAGCGGGCCCTGGGAGGGTGGCTGTGGGGCCACGTAGCTGTACCCATGGAACCTAGGTCTGCTGAAGCAGAGCATGTTGCTGGGCTCATCAAGCTGGAGAAGAGCAAGGCCTGAAGACACTGTCTGGTTTCATTCTGAGCCAGCTCTTCCTCCATCCCTACCCCATCCTGGCACTTCCTGTGGCCCCACAAACTCAAGCCCTGAGTAGCCTCCAGCCTCCTCTGCCATCCATTCCTGCACTGGGCAACAGTGTGACATGCTGATGCAGACGACCACATGGACATGCCCTGCTCTCAAGCCTCCTCTGCCTCCCCCTAAGACAAAACCCCAGGAACCTTACTTAGCTTAGCCTTCAAGCCCTTTACAAAAATGTCTTCCTGATTCTTCTGCCTCCTCTTCCTCCATTCTCCCCATACAGAAGGTCACGGCTGACCAATCACAGGTCACAAAGACCAGGTGTCTTAGTCAGGGTTTCTATTCCTGCACAAACATCAAGACCAAGAAGCAAGTTGGGGAGGAAAGGGTTTATTGAGCTTACACTTCCATGCTGCTGTTCATCACTAAAGGAAGTCAGGACTGGAACTCAAGCAGGTCAGGTAGCAGGAGCTGATGCCATGCTACCTGGAGCATGGCAGGAGCTCTGCCATGGCAGAGGCCATGGAGGGATGTAACTTACTGGCTTGCTTCCCCTGGCTTGCTCAGCCTGCTTTCTTATAGAAACCAAGACTACCAGCCCACAGATGGTACCACCCACAAGGGGCCCTCCCCCCTTGATCACTAATTGAGAAAATGCCTTACAGCTGGATCTCATGGAGGCATTTTCTCAACTGAAACTCCTTTCTCTGTGATAACTCCAGCTTGTGTCAAGTTGACACACAAAACTAGCCAGTACACCAGGTAATATCACAAACAACATCACACCACTGCCCCTTCTCTGGGTTGTATTGCTTCTGAATCCTTCAGATTCATCTTCTAATTTATTTTCTCTTCAACTGGGTCTGGTTTACTCATTAACTCATGTTTTTGAGACAGAGTCACACTTTAGCTCAGGCTATCCTGGAATTCATTCTGTAGTCCAGGCTAGCCCAAAATTCATAGTAATTCTCTTGCCTCGGCCTTCTTAAATGCTTTCAGATATGATCTACCATGCCTGGCTAGCTATACCTATTATTAAAATCTTTTTTAAAAAAGACTATTGTCTGTAGTTCTTCAGGCTGCTTCTAGGGCCAGCCGTCTCTCACAAAGATGAGTTGCCTGTGGCCTCTGTATTTTTCCCCTGGTGCTGGGAATAGACCCCAAGGCCTTGTGCCTGTGGAGCAAGCACTCTACCACTACATCACACACTCTTCATATACTCAGTCCTGCTGTGCACTATTCACCTCGAATGTGAGTTTTTCTTCAGGGAGAGCTGTCCCCTGTGTCCATGTCAGCTTTGGATCACAAAGGCTTCCCTAAAGAGCCACTTGGATTAGCTTTCACTGGGGTCCCTGGAAACAGATGGCTTCTATGGAAAAAGGAGCATGTAGCAGGCCTGAGGCCACTGGGACTGGCACCAGGCTCTCTGCAGAAAGTCAGAGGCAGGCAGGCAACATCTGCTTGGAGTGGGACCTCTACCAGGTGAGCTGTCTACATGGGATCCGGGAGCTTGCTTGAGTCTGGCAGGAAACTGAGTCAGCCTTGTGACCCTGGAAGTCTAAGCTAGCACTGGTCTGAGCTTTGGATAAAAAGCTCCCAACCTGGAAGATGACCAGCAATGCACTAGGAGCTATAGAAGCAGCATTCAGGGGAAGCCAGCTCTGCTAATCTGTGTTGTGTGTGTTTGAAATTTTGTGAAAATGTCATTATGAACGCTGCCAAGTGCCCAGCAGATACAACTGCCCTCAGAGGTCTGAAACATGACTTCAGCTCCATCTCCCACACCAGCTTTTGACTTCAGCTCTTTGCTTCTGGCACCTGGGAATTCCCTGTTAGCTTTAGCTTTCAAGTGCAGCTATGTAATTTAAACAGGTTTTCTCTTCCTATTTTTTTGAGCTTGGAGAGCAAGGTGTGGGTGGGTGGGGGCGGGGCTCTGACAGCTACTGATGAACTGACCAGATGTCCTTTCCCATGCATGCAAGACCCCACAGAGATGTTCCCTCTTTGGGGAAGGCTTTCTCACCTGCCGCCAGTTAAAGCTAGGTGCACACTCTACCCTCTATCAGTCTCCCACACTGGACCCTGCACCTGAGAGGTAACTGAATAGCATTTTCTACACCCGTTGAGAGAGGGGATCTGCTTGCCAGCAGGGTCTAAGTGTGAATAGCACCCAGCCCAGGGCATGCCAAGCAACTGGCTGTGTAGCAGCTACCCCTTTCAATGTGGGCTATGGGAGCTCTCCCAATGGCTAGAGTTTTTACTGTGGGGCTGTGACAGAGGCAAAGCAGAGCCAGCAGCAGTGTGCAAGGGGATACTGACAATGGATGCCTTCCCAGGGGGTAAAAGAAAGGGCAAACCCAAGCCAAACCCTCTATCTCCTCACATGCCTCCCAGCCCCAAAGCCCCTGGAGCCTACAAATACACTGGTTCTGTTCTCAGCCCTGGCCCTTTGATCCGGGCAAGCAGCAACACCTAGCTGGCGCCCTTTACCAGCTCTGACCTTATCAGGCTCAGGGAAAAGACAGGTGCCTGGGGCACAGGCCAATTAGGTGCCTTGCTCTGGTACCCACTGAGTCACATCCTGGTTGAGCTTGTTCAGCTTCTTGGTGCAAATGGCCAACAGGGTGAGGACACTGCAGGGAGCATCCCAGCCGTGTCATAGTAAACAGTGGGTCAAGATTATGCGGCAAGGACTCAGGAGACTCTGAGAATGCTGGGAGGTACCCACTGTGGGGACACTGTGATGCCAAACACTCAAACTTCATAAACCACAAGGGCAGCAGCCTGCAGAGACAGGGTCCCTCTGCCATAAGACCTCAACAAGTTGCTACCCTCCCTCATTCACCAGAAAGTAAACTCTGCAAAGACAGCCTTTAGTGTTCTGGAAGAATTAAAGGAGACTATACTTGTGGGGTACTGGTCCGCTTTCAGCCAGGTCCCTGGAGGTCAGAAGGTACCTTGTACTCTCTCGTGATGCAAGAATCCAGCTTGGGAGGTACTGCTGAGGAAAACAGGGCTTGACCTCTCACATTCTTTGGGGATGATTCCCAATCCATGTCCCTGAGAAGCCAGGTAGTACTGACCACACTCTGAGTAGTTGATCAAGGAAGCTGGGGTACAGTCTCCTTCCAGATCATCAGCAAGGCTAGGACCCAAGGGATGGGGTTCACCCAGGTTTCTGGAAACTCAGGGACCATGTGGGGTAGGGATTAGGGTCTAGGAAAGCTGTGTAGTCCTTTCTTCCCATATTACCACTGGCCAGGACCCCTTCCTCTGGGTGGTCACTGTGTACAGATCCTAATGCCTGGAAGGATCTGCAGGGCAGCCCAGCCAGCAGAGCCAGGAAGGGGAAAGAAAGGCCTGGGCTCACGGCTTAGATGGAGGCCACAGCTGCTGGGGTAGGATCCTGACCACACGCCCTTGCCTCTACTTAGCTCAGTGTTTAGAGCAGTCAACAGGTCTCTCTCTAAGCCATAGATCCTATCCAGGATTTTTGCCCAGGGACAAGGGTCCGGGTGCCCACTGAGGGGCCCAGGCTGTGTGCTGCGTGCCATGTCATTCGTGAGCTCTAGGGGCCATTGTGCATATGGAATGCCACCCAGACAGGTCAGGCAGGTTCCAAGGCAGATTCCCTCACCCCAACCCTCCTACAACAGCCAGGCTGGGGAAGGGTTCATGGGCTGGAATGCAAACCAGAGCTCTCCCACACACCAGCCTGTCCAGGGCTCAAAGCCAGATGAACTCCAGAACCAAGGGCCCAGAGACGTGCTAGAGTCACACAGCAAAAAAAAAAAAAAAAAAAAAGTTGGGGCCCAGTCAGGACCAGAAAACCTGGGATCCCATACTGGATGGAGTCTCCAGCAGCTTAGCTCATGGTGGTATAGCCAGTGGGGAGGCCAGGGAACCAAGAGTACAGATCCTACAGGGGCCCTGAAAGGTAGAGCAAGGATAAGGGAGACATAGTTTCTATCTCCAGAAGGAGAGCTGACAGGCTGGGACAATTGCACTATGATTTTTCTCTGTGGTCTCTGCTATATTTGCAATAGCACAGAAGACCTCAGGTCCTGCCTCTGATGGACCTTGGGAGGCTGGGCTCCCAGGAAGGAGGGAGAGCAACCCACAGGCTGAACCTAGACTCAGGACATCAGGTTCCTCAGAAGCTGACAGGTGGTGGCATTCCTTGTCATTCAAGAGGTGATTCCTAAGTGGATCAGAGTGAAGGCGTGGAGGGGTGGGTAGTGACAGGAGTAGGCCTCTGAGGTTCAGCTGGCATCATCCAGATCAGTGGCTCACTTTAACAACTGGGCCAAGATCCTAGGTACCGATGATGCCTTGGAACCCAGAGGAAGGGTCACCATGGGGGGCTTCTGCCCAGCCCTGTGCTCTCTGTTGTCTCTTGCACCCACGTGGGGCAGATGCATGTGTTTTGTTTTATAAGAAAAGAAACCGAGGCTTAGAAGGACAGAGCCTGTGTGGGTGGCAATAGTGGAATTGTGCTGCAATGGCCACCCTCATTCTGATGCAAGGAGAGAATAGACCAAGAATGTGAAGACTGAGCAGAGTCGATACCCCTAGGCAGGTAGTGAGGTAGAAACAGGCCTCACCTGACTGCAGCAAGCCGGCGCCCCGGTCCTTGACCCCAAAGTGCTGCTGGATGTCCAGAAGAACACCTGGAGGGGAGACAGAGGGTGCTTACTGCAAAGTCTAACACAAGAGCACTCCCATTACCCATTAGCTGCCGCAGTCCCAGACCAGCCTGGCTCATCTCCTGCATTCCTACCCTGCTGTGACCTCTGCTTTGCCCAGGCTAGCCAGACTACTAGGAAGCTTGGGGTGCCAGCCTTCCCTCCTATCTCTACTGAAGGCCTCCTAGGCTCAGGCTGGACATGATGTCTGCTCATCAGCCATGAAAGGAGCCTGAAGTACGAAGCAGAGCAAGGCTCCTCTGGTAACTGAATAAAGTTGACCTTTGGCTTGCTTGTGGCTCAACCCTGGGTGAGAGATCAGGCCCTGCTCTCTGCTGTTCACAAAGTCTCCAGATAAGGAGTAGATGCAGCCACAGCCAGTTATGGAGAAGACTAGTGGCTAGGAACAAGGTGGCTTAAGGCAACATTTACACAAGCTCAATCTCTCTCTCTCTCTCTCTCTCTCTCTCTCTCACACACACACACACACACACACACACACACACACACACACACCACTGATGCCAGCTGCTCTCATGACAAGGACACAGGACACAGGCCTCAGGGAGGCTCCAGGCTGGGGAAGGTCCTAGAGTCCATGACTGTTTCCTAGTTTACCACCTTTGCTCTCCACTGTGGCTCTGTCAACAGAGGCTAAAAAAAACTTACAAGCCATCCACTGCCGACAGACAGAGCCATGGCTACGTGGGGGCTACAGACCCCAGATGGCTTCCATAGCTCTTAGCCAAGTACCCAGAGTTAGCACACCCCCAGAAGCCTAGCCCCAGGTCCTACTGGGCTTATCTCTTTGGACAGAAGGACCACTGGGCCACAGTCCTTTACCACAGAGAGGGGGTTAGGGAGAGAAGAGGAAGAGACAACGCCCTCCCTTCCATAGCTGCCTGCACAGGAACAGAGGCCCTTGGGGGCCCTAGAGCTTTGTCTGACAGTAACAGCATTACTGGTGATGGGTAGTTTGTGTTCTGGGTTACTCAGCTAACCTTGCAAGACTGGCACTGTTATCCCACTGGACAGGTAAGGAAACTGAGGTACAGGAGACTGAGCCATATGCTCAAAGATACCAACACAAAAGGGGAGACGGATTGCTGAGCACTGTGTCTGGTTCTAGTACAGTAGATGGGGTGGGGGCACCAAATGCCATTGTCCCTTTTGAGACCCTGCTGGGAAGCTGAGGGATCTCTGTGACTGTAGGACCTGGTGACTGGCAGCCTGACAGCTGGGAGAAAGCAGCCTCATCTCTAATTCCCTGAGTGGATTCTCCATAATTACCGTAATGAAGAGGCAGTGTGAAGCCCAGCTAATGACTTAATAATAACCAAGGTCTAATGGAGCAATGCCCTTGCTACAAAGCTGAATAGAAGGAGCTAGGCCTGCAGATGACCATAGTCCCACTATGTGGGATCAGCGGTACTCTGACCAGCCTCAGAGGCCAAGAGGCAGCACCAACCTTGGGGAATCACCCACAGTTGCCTCCCAGTCCCTAGCCCATTCTCTCTCGTGAGCCAGGCCTCTCTCTCAGTCACTGTCACCTGTGGCCTCTCAGTGTGTAAACCCCTCCTCAGGTACATACAACAAACAGGCCCACAGTTCTGCCAACCCTGCCCTCCTGCCCCACTTCTTAGATGACAGCTCCACCTCCCAACCTACCCAGTGCCTGCTTCCCTCCAAACACCTCCTCTCTGTCCCCGCCCAAGTCTTACTCATTATAGTAATCCCTGCCACCCCTTCAAGACTGGCATTTATGCCTCCTCTTCTAAGCAGACTTCTCTTATTTCTCTCCCTCCTGAGACCCTCGGTCCATCAATGCCCAGTGCTTGCTGGTCCATTCTGACACTAGCATCCATCCCAGATGATGAGTTAGTTCACTGGGGGAAGACGCTCATGGTCATGGGGGTAAGCTCGTGGGACCCACTGTGACTGGGAGCTAATGTACTGGTAATTGTTTCCTCATAAATTCTTGTATGGAGAGGCTCTCATGGCAAATCTGATCCTGCCACTTGCCTGGCATTTGAGTTGCCACCTCTGTTCTGCACATGAATAACCTAAAGCCGAGAGGAAGGAAGCCACTGTGACATAGCACCTCGGGCTAGATGGGTTTTGAAACCACATCTTGAAATACTGAAGGGAAAAATCAAGCTTTGTTTCTGTAACAGTTGGCCGCTGTGAGCAAAGGTCAAGGTAGGGGATCCCAACACAACACACAAGCACGGCATCTGGAGCAGACAAAAGTGGGGGAAACACTTCAGCTCTGACAGTATCCATTTGAGGAGTTATCAGACCCCCTCAGGGTGAAGACTTAGTCCCAAGCTGTTCCCCTCGCAGGTGCTTATCATAACCCCCAGGCTGCCCTGTGAGATTTCTACAATTCCAAATTCAACTCATTTGCTAGCACAGCTCACAGAACTCAGGGGAGCACACACACACACACACACACACACACACACACACACACCCATCTGTGACAAAGATTTCAGAGTGCACGTAGAACAAAGCCTGCGTTGAGACACATGGAGAGGGACACAGGGCCTCCTCACCTCCTTAAACATCCCCTACAGGAACACCCATAGGAGCCTGCCAGCAACCCACCCTCCAGTCCTTTGAGATTTTTACAGAGGCTTTGTTGCCAGGCCTGACTCATTGACCATTGGCCAGTGGTCAGCTCTCCTTCTGTCCCAGCCTTCCAGTCTGGCCTGGGCCTTCAAGTGACCAGCCCCTATACTGAGGCTTCCTGGGGGCATTATCATCAGTCACATTAGCATGCCAAATATCCTAATCATTTTGAAAATTCCAATTACTTTTGGGGCTCTGTCAGGAGGCAGGAGAAAAATCAAAAGCAGATTCCATCACAGCCGCTAGGTTTACGGTGAAAAGCAAAGCGCCTTTCTTGCCACTCTGCCTCTTACTGCTAGCACTGGTCCCCAGGGACAGCGGGGGGGGGGTATACAGATTGATGGGTGTCCATGGATAGAGGGCATAGGCCATGGTGAGGCTCTAGAACTTACAACAAGGGCAGTCACAGCTTCAGTGTTAGGTAGCCAAAAGGATGGGTCATCAGGAGGGAATGGGAGAACGATCCACACCCCACACTCCCAGGCTGTGGCTGTCTACCCAGGGCCAAAGAAAGAGCATAGGTCTGAAGTAAAGAGCCCACTCTCTCAGGGAGAACATTGTATCAAAATCTGTAGAACCTTCCAGCTGGTCATTCCCTATCCAGTGCTTCCCAGATTGGCATTTGTCTCTGCCTCCAGGAAGCACAGGCAGGCATCCAAGGTCCCCAGGAACTCCTGGGAAGTCTAGAAGCCAGGACACAGGAAGCTTGGAATCCCCTCTGCCACATGCCCTAAAGCTGTGGGTGTAAGGCCAGAGTAACCTTCTTGGGGAGCAGGGGCTGCATCAAAAGAGGCCCCTCTGAGCCTTTTTAGGTCATCTGCTCTTTCTGGTCTGGAGGGAGGCAGAGTGACATGGGATCAGGATCCCGAGAGCCACTGGCACGGGAAGCATGTGTCACAGCTGGCTCACATTTTCCTCTGGGCTCCAGCCTGGTGCAGGCACACACATCCTCCCTTTTTACCACAGCCTTACATTTAGTCTTTCCTGGAGGCTGAGGTTTGCTGGGTCACAGAATGGGCCTCACGCCCAGGAGCAGCTTCCCACAGCTCAATCCAAGCCCAGCCTCCTGGCCCACCAGTTCCAGCCAGGCAGCGGGCAAGGTGAGACTCCTACCCCCACAGGGCCCCTACCTCTTCCAGCCATAGGCTAGCCTCTTCGGGAAACCACCCAACCCACATTCACAAGGCCTCCCTGGCCACAGGGTCTCCATTCCCAAGGACACATATTCTGGTATAGCAGAAGTCCTGAATTCTCTAATCCACTCATAGCCATCACACCCCTCTGGGGGAGGCTCTCCCCTCCTCACTGGATCCTGCATCTGTCAGCCTCTATCTGGTACCTCAGCTTTCAGCCTCTTCTTGGTGCCTGCCTCTACCCGACATTCTATGCCATATGCATCCCGGTTGTGGGTGCACCCCAACATGTCCACTTGGCCAGCACCCCTCCCTCCTTCACAGAAGCAGCTCTTGGAATTGCCCACCCCCATGAGTCTGGGGATGTGACTTAGTTGCTAGATTGCCTGCCTAGCATGCACAACGCCTTGAATTTGATTCCCAGCACTTCATACACTAAGCGTGGTGATGCATGATGCCTCTAATCCCATCACTCAAGAGGTAGAGAGACAGGAGGATATCCTTGGTTATAAATCAAGTTCAAGGCAGGCCTGGGCTACATGAAACACTCCAAACAAAACAAGATAAAAACAGAATTCTGCCTTCCAAATTGTGTTCTCATTCACGATGGACAATACCCCCCACCCCCACCCCCGGTGGTCACTGACTCTCCTCTTATCCTTCCATTTCCCAGCCTCTCTTTCCACAGCTGCCAGCTGGCTCCACCCCCTAAGTAGCACCACTGAACACCCAGGCTACCCTAGGAGTCACCTGTAGCCCTCCTTAAAGCCCTTAGCCCCACAAACAAGTCCAGTTTCTTCTCTTCACTGCCTAGCCTAGCTGGCAGTTTTCCGGCTGCTAGCCCTTGCTTGCCCCTGTTTATCCCCCCTGCAGCTAGACCTCACAAACACTTAGCAATCAAACTGGGTTCCAGGTCCTAGACTGAACCTCTAGAACCCTCAAGGTTATTCCTGGACTCAAGGGGCTAATGCTGCAGCCAACCTGGTGGATGTTGGCTCTGGCTATGCTTAAGAATCACCCGCAACTTCCTCAAGACCTGCTGACTCAGCCTGTGGCTCAATGATATTACAACAGGCCAGAACAAGGTAAAGAGTGCTTGCCATGCGCTGGGTTCAGCTTGGAGGGTGTTAACTCACTGCCCATGGCTGCCCAGAGCCTTCTGTGGTTCTCTATTGCTGATGTGACCTGACTTGTCATACACATGCACACACACACATGCACAGAGCACCAAAACTCTGACTGTGATTACTCACTTTCCTGAACCCACATTTCTTTCCAGAATAAATGGACATAATGGAGAAACTAGGTTGGTCGCAAACCTGCCCAGGACTTTCAGTCACTTTTAAAGAGGGTGCCTCTTACAAGATGTCATCCCTTGTCAGGCCTGGTGGTACATACTTGTAAGCCCAGTTACTTGGGAGGCTGGGCCAGGAAGATGAAAGGTTTAAAGTCATCTCAGGAAACTTAGTGTCTTAAAATTAAAATTAAAGAGAAAGTTGGGCACCGTGCCTTTAATCCCCCAACTCAGGAGGCAGAGCAGACTGATCTCTGAGTTTGAGGCAAGCCTGGTTTACGTATTGAGTTCCAGGACAGCCAAGGCTACACAGGGAAAACCTGTCTAAAGATAAAAATTTATTTATTTTTTTAAAGTAAAAAGAGGACTGAGGATGTAGCTCAGTGGCAGAACACTTGCCTTGCACGCACAAGCTCCAGGCTGATTCCCCAGCACCAAGAATCTGTAAACACAGTGGCCAAAAGTGACTGGCCAGGCAAATCAGAAGCCCACATGGTTGTCCCTTCACAGTCCCAACCATGGCCATGCCCCTTCCTGGGATGTCCAGTGCTACTTGTTAAGATCTACTTCATCCTCCAAGGTCATACCCACCAGGGTATCCTTTAGGCCTGAGGCTCTTGCTGAGGTGTAGCCTGTGACCTCAGGGAACTCTGGAGCTGGACACTCTCTGTCCCTACTCATAGTCCAGCTGTCCCAGAGGTGCCTGGTGAGTCCCCATCATGACCAGTAGCCCCAAGAGACCAACCCGATTCAGGATGCCAGGCCTTCTCCAGCCAAGCCCATCCTGTTGACACCAGAGTCTTCAAAAGGCTGAATGTAAAAAAAGGCCACATTGCTGGGTGTGGTGGTGCACCCCTTTAATCCCAGCCTTCTCTACACATACCCCCATTACCCCCCCAAAAAAAGAACATTAAAATGCTGCACGGCTCTGGCAAGCCCTGCCTTAGGCAGCCTCAGATCCAAGGTCAAGACAGAATGATTTTAAGGGCTCTTCCTGCTTGACTATCTAGAACAGTCTGTGTGACACTCACACCTGTCCCCCAAGCCACATTCACCTGCCTCAGCCTTTCTCAAGCAGCAGTCAGGGTCATAGACTACAGGGCCAGATCATCTGGGTTTAATCCTACCTTTTCTACCTTCCCTGCTGTGTGACTATAAGAAAGCTACTTAACCTCTCTGAGCTAGTTCCCATTTTTATGACTTAATTTTGCTTCCAATGATTGCTAGGAGGCTTGAGCAGGTTAATCCATGGGAAATGTTTAGAATGGTGCCTGGCACATGGTAGGTACTCCATACCTGTCCTATGGTTATCCCTGATCATTAAGTAATGGAGCAGGAAACAGCTCTATCTCAGACAACTATGCTTTTGGTTTTCCTTTCTCTGAAATGAGGTGAATATCTGGAAAAGCAGGTCCTAGGGATCTGAAGGGACGTGCCATACTGCCCTCCATCAGTCCCCCTCAGAAACCTGGTTCTTGTGTGGCAGCCTCGGCACTGGCTCCCTGTGGGAGTATTTCCCATCCAGTACTTGGCAGCTTCTACCCTGGTAATTATAGAGGCTCAAGAGCCTGGCTCTGGGTGGCTACGGCCAGGAAGCCACAGCCTGACAACCCAGCCCAGGCACACACACTCTCAGACCAACCTCTGCCTGTCCTTCAGGAACAAGCTGACCAACTCATCTGATCCCTCCTCAGAGCCTCGGATGCTGATTTAAAAAGAGGCCCAGCATCCTGACACAACTTCACTGGGTATGTTTTATACTCACATATGGTGAGCCTGCTTCTCTGACATCACCTTGCAAAACTAAAGCTATTAGTATTGGGACAATCTAGGGTAACTTTGGCTGGGGCCATGTTGGTAAAGAGCCCTAGCCTGGATGGAGCCTTGGACCCTAGGAAAACCCCTCCCTACTCCAGAGACCTGCCACAGACCTCCAACAGCCTTGGAGATGTCCCTCCTCATCTAACTCCTGCCAGGGTGGGTGGGACCAGTCATTGGCCTGTGGTTCTACTCTATCATTTGGGGCTGCCTTTCCTGGAACCAGACTCAGCCTTAGCAATTTGGGGGCACTGCACAGCCACTCCTTCCCAGCTTAGCCACACAGCCCTGGCCTGGACCGGCAACTCCCCAGATCACCAGGGACTAGGGACAAGGTGGCCGAAGCCTTATCTTGACCCTCAGAGTCGTGGCAGTATGACCATCAAGGTGATAGGAGGCCAAAGCATGGGGCAGAGAGCAGAGGGAAGAGATAAGACGTGTGAGTTGGGTTGGCTCAAGCCTTCTGTGTTGTACACTAGTAACCACAGAGCCTGGGGACTCTTGCCTCTATATCTCAGAGATACATGAGACCAAGCAGGAGCTTGGCTGAGCTGGCTTCCAACCTCTGGGGCTTTGCCTAGACTCACATTGTCAATCCAAGTCTCCCCTCAACAGCCACACTAGTTGTACTTATACTTGACAGAAGCTACCCCTCTGCCCAGGCCCGGCCCCTCCTAGTCTACTCAGCCAAATCCTGATGCTTGCCTGGGAGTCTCATTCAACAGTGACACAGAGACAGACCACAGCTGTGTGCAGGGAGACTGGAGCAAGTTCTGCAGCCGAGCTGAGGGCAGAAGGAGAGGTAGAGACCAAGACTGTGTTCCCTGTCCCCCAGTTCTGGTTGTGCACTATCTTTGCCTGCTCACCCCTCCTAGCAAAAGGAGAGGACCAGACTTTGAGCAGACCAGCTCTCTGCTTCACAGGATCTCACTGCAGGGCCAGGCCCACCCAGCCTTATCCACAGATGAGACAGGAAAAGCCACCACAGTACCCTCCCGAATGTCCTCCTGAATGCCCAAAAGTGGCTCCACCTGGGATGAGTAGGCCCCCATTGTCCAGGCTGAAGGCTGGGCAGACAAGGACAGCCCTACCCCACTTCAGCTCATTTCCTTCCAGAAAATGCCAGCTCAGAGGCTCATTGTGTACCCTGGCCAGGATAAAAGGGCAGAATCCACAAACCAGCTATGGCCATAGAGGTGCTGCCTCTGCACAGGGGTCTGATCCTCTGCTTGTCCAGCTAACCAGTGCCCTGCCCATCCCAGGGAAGATGTTCTGAGGTTGGCAGGGCTGGATCATCTAACTGCTACCCAAGCCCGTGCCAGCCTCCCATGCACAATGAGACCACAGATATGTCAGCCTCTTGAGGCGGGAAGGAGATAGTGACCCTACTGAGGGGACATGTACTGAGGGGGAAACAAAAACAAAAGCGGGCAATTTAAAACTAGGAGATATGGCTCATCAGGCACTGACCCCCCAGCCTGACGACCAGAGTTCAATCCCTGGTATCCACATTTTGAAAGGGAAGAAACAACTCCTGTAAATTGTCCTCTGACTTTCACAAGCATGCTACGGTACCTGTGTGCACATGATAAATAAACATAAATTTTTTAATTAAATTAAATAAATAAAACCTGGAGCTGGGTTGCGGTGTAGCTCAGCTGGTAGAGTGCTTGCTTAGCATGGGTTTGAATCCTAGCACTACATAAACTAGGGATGGCAGCACACCTCTATAATCCCAGCATTCGGGAGGTAAAGGCAAAGGGATCAGGAGTTCAAAGTCATCCTCAGCTCTATAGCAGGTTCAAGGCCAGTCTAAGCTGCATGAGATTCTGTCTCAAAGAGGAAGAAGGGGTTGCTGGAGAGATGGCTCAGTGGTTTAGAGTACTTGTTGCCCTTGCATTGCCCAGGACCCGGGTTCCCAGCACCCACATGGTGACCCCACAAGCATTTCTAACTTCAGTTCCGGGGTATCTGATCTCTTCTTCTCACCTCCCCCCCCCACCCCCGCCTCCAGAAGCATGAGGTGAGCATGTGATGTGCAAGCAGGCAAAGCACACAAAAAATAACTACATTTACATTTTTTTAAAAAATAAAGTGTCAGACACCTGCCTCAGACCAGAGGAGAGGAAAACTTTCTGGAACAAGGGCAGATGCTGATAAGATCCACAGGGAAACAGAAGTCAGTGACTGAAGCTCCTGGGGACCACTGCTGATGGTTCTGGGAGAAGGAGGTCTAGGGAGAGCCAGGGACAACAGAACAGTTTTTCTGAAACCAAGTGTACACAACACCCTTGGAGTGCCACGGGGGGGGGGGGGGGGATTGGGGGATAGGAGACATCTTGAACCACACAGCAAAGATGGTTTAGTCAGGCAAAAGCCAGTAAGTAGCAGGACATTTAGCACAGAAGTCACCGAGAGCCTGGGGATGAGACCAGTATTCTGTTTGCCTTCTTTGGTCTTATCTCAGTCTGTCCTCAAGATTTCAGGCCCCCATGCCTGAGCAGAAACAAAAGCCACTTCCTACCGTCAAAGGATCTGGGGAAGGGAGGGTCTCCCCTCTGCAAACAGCCCCAACTGTCCACAGTAGCCTCCATATCAGACTAGGCTGTGACCCACAGCCCTTGAAGCCTTCCTGTCCCAACCACAAAAAGGGACACTGAGGCCTAGCCAGGCTGTAAGGGGCCCTGAGTGATTCCTGTGAGAGGTACTGACCCCTGAGAGGTCAACAGTAAAGGTGCTGGCAGGAACAACAGGAAGAGACTTGAGGAGGAAGCAGAGGTATGGGGCTGGCCGGCCGATCTTGAGTCATCTGGCATTCCAGGACTCTGAAGCTTACCTGGACACAGCTGATCTGGATACCACACCAGAGCCCTAGGAGGGATTTCCCCACAGTGCAGACATGCAGCAGCCAGGATAGGGCAACCCAAAGTGCTAAGAACCATGTTTATTCTTAGAGTGACCATCTCTATTCAGAGTGGCAGTCATAGAGCAGCAAGACCCTGAAGTGTGACTTGATATCCTGGATCTCAGTTTCCCTATATTTCTACCTTAAGCAGACTCAACTAGACAGGGAAACAAAGAGGTAGGAGAAGAGTGGGCCCCAGCCTGGCACCACAGCTCAGGACACAGCCCTGAGGCTCAAGGGAAGCCCCACGCCTGCTAGGCCTGTGTTCCTGGCAGGGTCTCTATGATCATCATTCCTTCTGGGCTTGTGTTAGTAAGTGGTTGCCATGGATACTGTTTTCAGCTTCTTTGGCAGAAAAGGACTCCCCCAGGGCAAGGCTCTGTCTCTCTTCACCAGCCCCCACAATGCCACCCAACTCCAGGTGCCACGGCCTGGATCAGAGGGACAGGAACTAGGTCTTGGGAAGGGCACAGGTGCTCTGAAGAAGTTGGGGAAGGATGTTGGTTATCAAGTAGTCACCCATCAACCACAATTAGAGTCCAGGCCAGCTCTCTTTGACTGGGCCTGCTTCCAGCAGCCAAGTATGACCACCCTTGGAAGATGAGAGTCCAGGGGGAGAGGCCACTGTAGCTCCAGGAAGCAGAGTCAGAAAAGAAACTTTCCTCCTGGCTTGGAAGCCACAGGTGCCTTTGTCTTTTTCTCCATTGGTACAAGAAGGCGGTGGGAGAGAAGTCCACCAGGTTGCTGGGCTAACTCAGTGTTATCAAGTGAACCAGTACTTTAGGAGCAGAGAATGGGGACCCAGTCCTCCTTCCCAGGTCTGAGGCTGGCTGCCCTAAGGGGGTTCCCATGGGGAGGAGAGCCCATAATTACCTGGATCATGGGGTGGCGCTGGGAATGCTAACATAGAGGCAGAAGCCACTGGAGTTCCCAGGACAGAGACCAGAAGGGAGGGGCTCTCGCAAAGGTATCCCAAAGGACAGCCTGAAAAGAACTGTCATATACAGAGAGAATGAGGAAGGACATGCTGGTTAGGGACACAGCTTGGGCCTCTGCATGAAAGAGCAGACAGCTGACATTTTGTGAAGGCCTCCCAGGTATCTGGCCTCCGCCCAGGTGCTGTGGGTACATTCTCATTCATTCCATTCCACCCAAGGTGGAGGGAGAATGCAGCCCACAGAAGGCTCAGGTGATGGCTGCAAGACCACACAACTGGCAAACTGGTAAAGTGATTCGGCTGGATACAAACTCTGGTAGCAGAGACTCTAGCCCTGCACTATATTCTCTTGTGACCCAGCTACTGTGAGTGTGACCCAGGCTGTGATAATAAATCCAGATCATCCAATGATTTGGAAGACTGTGTGAAAGGAAATGTAAAATATCCCAGAATAACAAGAAATTTGTTGGACATGTCCTGCTAAATAAAATTTATCATTTAGGGCAGGGGAGATAGCTTGGCCTACTAAAGTGCTTGACACTCGAAGGCCTGAGTCCTTAGAACCCATGGAGTGCTGGTGGAGAAGGGTGATTGGAGAATAATGGTTTTTTGTTTTTTTGGTTTTTTTGGTTTTTTTGGTTTTTTGGTTTTTCGAGACAGGGTTTCTCTGTGTAGCCCTGGCTGTTCTGGAACTCACTCTGTAGACCAGGCTGGCCTCGAACTCAGAAATCCGCCTGCCTCTGCCTCTGCCTCCCAAGTGCTGGGATTAAAGGTGTATGCCACCACTGCCCGGCAAGAATAAGGGGTTTTGCTGTCAAGACTAATGACTTTGAGTCCAATTCCCAGAACTCACTGTGGAAAGAGAAAACCAATTCCTGTTAGTTGCCCTCTGACCTCCACACCCACCCACATGCAAACGAAAGTAAATAGTTTTTGAAAAGCCAGGGCTCAACAGCATGCCGCTGGGCTCGTGTGTGCTTGTAATCAGCACTGGGGAGAAGAGACAGGTGTCTCCAGAGCACTGCTAGCCAGCCAGTCTAGCCTAATCAGCAAGCTCTGGGCCAATGAGAGACCCCGACTCAAGTAACAGAGTGGACCGCTGCTGAGGAGCCACACCCGAGGCTGATTTCCAGCCTCCATACCCACTCACCCACATAATACATATACGCACCCTCAAGAACTTGTACCCACATGCGCACACATACAAATAAAGTATATTAAGTGCACCTGCTCTCTTTCTGTCTGAAAACCAGACCTTATGGCATTCGTATGTAGCTTGCATTGTGCTCCTCTGGACAGAACTGGCTGTGCTATGAGAAACAGAACTGTACAGGAGGAATATAAAGAAAAGCAGAAACTCCCCATGCTTTGATGAGGTTGCTGGGGCCAGACTGTGAGGTTCTTAGGGGTCGGGTGGGCACAAACATCAAAAGTGCCCACACAGCAGAGTGTCTATATGCCTGCCTCTGTCCCAGCAGGGCCAGCAGGCAACAAGTGGACTCAGGTCCTGGCACAAGACCCTGAAAGCCATGGTAGTCACCATAGTGATTGTAAATATTCCTAAAAGCTGAACTCAGGGGCAGGGGGAGGGAGGGCTATCATAAAGAAAGGGAGGCAGGCTTATCCGGAGAGGAAATGATGCCTGTTGTGTTGGGGATGGGGTGGGGGTAGTGCACAAGCTTACACCCTGGGCAGGACAGTGAGAGATACACAGCTCAGGCAGTGTGTGTCCAGAGCCTTCCAGCCCCTCCCACCACTGGACTGCCCCTCCCAATCAGTTTGCCAGAAATCTGCTATCTCCTTCTTCTGCTCTGACCCAAGTATTGGTAAAGGTAGATAAGACCCCATTCCTTGATCCCACCTCCCCCTCTCTGCCTGTGGCCATGGGTTCCTCTAGGAACCTCAGAAGTAGTGGCCTGGGGCCATAATAAAACAAACATGACAGAACTAAAAGCCATATCAATGCTTCGTACCTAAGAGAGAGAAGGGACTCAGGCCAGGCTTGGGGGGTGAGGGGAAGGTCTAACACCTGCTTTGCTGATCACCCCATTGGACAATCTTGGATAGGGCTAACCAAGGGCCTGACTTCCCCCAGCTGAAAAGAGCCTGGTTTGCAAAGTGAGGGCCCCCAATGTTCTCTGGCTTGTCCACACAGGGTGGGCACCTAAGTTCCTGAGCCCTACGCAGCACATCAAATGCGTGGTAGGTTGGCACACTTGAGGGTACACCATGCTCTTGCTCACCAGGCAAAGGAACAGTCTCTTGGGACAGCCTGACCCAAAAATTGATGCCATTGGCACCTGCTTCAAGTTCACCCCAAGGAAAGGACAGAGAGCAGGTGGGTGGGTGTACATGCAAGATGGGGGAAGGGCAGTTTTTGCTCTCCCATTAGAGTTCTTCCCTTCCACTTGACACAAAACTATTCAAGACAGGAAAAGACTAAGGCCCCAAAAAAGAGCACCCAAGTACCCAGGTGGCATGTGGTTGTGTGGTTTATGCCAGGGCTGTTTTTTCCTGTCATCCCTGAGTTTTCTTTAGTGTCCCACAAAATATCCAAATCATCTCTCTTTCCCTTTCCTCTCCCCTCTTTCTCATTAAGTTGTAGGTTAGAATGTTGGGTCCCCAGAACTGCTCTCCTCCACAGGGAGCCCTGGAGACCAACCTAGCCAGATTCTTTTCTTTTCAAGGCTGCATTATCCTCACGCAGGCCAGCTCTAGGACAAGTCCCTAAGTCTTGACCCCTGTGAAGACAGGGAGAGACGCCAGCAGAATAGAATCCCAGAGCCACATCCACCCTAAGAGGCCCAGGGATCAATCAATTCACAAACGGAAACAGACCTAAACACAAGCTGAAACTGGCCCAAGGTCACACACACATCAAGCACATTCAGGATAGAAACCCAGTTGTATCCATTTCAGAGATGCGCAAGATGCGCAAGGAGCATGAGGGTGCCTCTCTTTAGACAATCCCCCCCCCGACCCCCGCCCCCAGGCCTATTCCCTGCTCCAGGATCCAAGCGCCATGGAGCAGAAGGAGGCGTCTCCAGGCCTCAAGCCAGAGCCAGCTGCAAACCGCATCCTGGGTCCCCAGGCGGCGCGGACCCGCCCCGCCCCTCCCTCGGCTCCCCGCAGACCCGAGCCTTTGTCAGCCACGCGCTTACAAGCTCACACACACATATCCGCGCCGCCACGCGCGCACACACTCGGGCTGCCTGGCGCACACCCGCAAGGGGCGCACACACTGGCCGCACGCATGCGGGGGGGGGGGGGCTGAGACCTAGGAAAGAAGGAACAGACGGGCCGTGCACGCACAGACGGCCTGGGCTAGGGGAAAAGGAGGAGAGGCCAGGGAACCTGCGGAGGGAAGGGGCGCACAGGCGAGAAGGCAAGAGGGACGCAGAGGAGACTCCGAGAGGACAACGGATGAGCCATCAAGGGCTGGCGAGGACTCATTGGATGCTCCAGGGGTGGAAACTCCACCAACCCCTGACACGGGAAGCATGGGGTGCTTTGGATTGGACCCATGGAACACGGAGAGCATCTCTTGAACAGAGGGTCCTTAGGGACTTTCCAGAGGGCTTGGATCTAGGGGACTGGCAACCAAAAGCTCCCTAGGGCTTCTGGGATGGAAGGGTTCTGGTCTTCGGGTTGGATGGGGCATTTGCTCACCTGCTACAGTGTACCTGTCCAGGTAGTTGAGCACGTTGCCCAAGCTCAGGATGGCAGCGGCTGCCCCCCGCCCTCGGCCCAAGCTGGCGGGTTTGGGCTGCGGCGCGCCGGGGCCCTTGGCAGCGGCTGCGCAGCCAGGAGTGCTGGGGATGCTAGGGAGTCCGGACGGGACCCGCCTCACGCTGCCAGACAACGTCTGCACCTCTTCGTCGGCGGACACGACTCCAGCGCCCCCAACACCCCGCGCCCCGCAGCAAGCGCTACCTCCAGACCCTGGCTGCGCCCCCCGGCGCCGGCGCCGCCGCTCGGCGTCCGCCTCCTCCTCCTCCGCGCCGCCCGCCGCCGCCGAGGCGCATTCCAGGCACATCATGCCGGCCCGGGCCGGGGCGGCGGGGGGCGCGGGGGGTTCGGGGGACGCGAGGCCCAGCCCGGGCCCACTCAGTGCGTGCGCGCGCCCCGGAGCCGCCGCTGCACCATCCCGGCCCGGTCCGTCGGCTTCTACGCTCGGGCTCCAGCCCTGGCTGCGCCGCTGCTACTGTTCAGTCAGTGAGACGCGCGGCCCCGGCGGCTCTGACAGCTGCGGCCGGCCCCGCCCACCAGGCTCGTGCCCAATCACCTCCGGGCTCAAGCCACAGCCCCGCCCCGCACGTGCTGCCCCGGGGGGTGCGGGGGAGCCTGGCCGCAGAGCCCCACCCGCCTGATGGGGGCGCAAGTCACGCAAGAGCGCTGCGGCCACCGAACCCTCGGGGATCAGGAAGCGATTGCAGGGAGCTGCAGCACCGATTAGGATTTAGGTGAGGGAAGAAGGATGTCCCAGACCCCTACTCAACTTCCACCTTTCCCCTGCGGTGGGAGAGAACCCCAGGCTGAGGCCGAGGAAGGCCTGTAGCTTAAGCTACGCATTTGAAAAATGTCTCAGATGGTCAAAACAGGGGAACCTGTTGGACAGCTGGTGGCTCCAACAGTTACCTTGATTCAGTCCGTTTAGGTAGCGCTGCCTAAGAAACATGATTGTTGGAACCAGGACACAGACCTCATGAAGCAACTCTAGGCCACGACTTACCCTGGACTCCGTGTGTGCACCTTGACCATATCTCTACCCCCACGGAGTAGAGCTTGTGAGAACCGGGGCTCAGGTTAGAGCCAAAAAAAACCAGGAGTGCCTCCTCAAAGCCAGGCAGGGTGTCCTACACTGGTGACCCCAGCATTTGGGAGGCTGAGTCAGGAGAGATCCTGTCTCAGACAAATGAGGGGGAGGAGAGGGAATGGAGCAGAAAAAGCCTATCTGGGGGTACCATCTCCCCAAAACCCTTAGTAAAATTGGAAAGCTGAATCCTAGCCCATGTCTTCACTTGCGTGTGGCTTAGCACTGGACAAAACCTCTATCTTCTGGGTCTCTGTTTCTATTGGGGGAATATAGTCCAGGAAGTTGAGCACATGAGGGGGAGGGGTGATGTCAGCTCTGGAGAATGGCTAGGTAGCTTCTGTGTAAAGAACGGTCTTCCCACTCTGACCCAGACATGACCTGGGTCTGAGAAGCTCCCTTGCAACTCTCTCTCATTCATCTCTTTGGGGCTTTGATTAAAAATAAATCCATGCTGGCCATGGAAGTACGCTCTTGTAAGTCCATCATTTGGGAGGCAGAGGCAGGTGGATCTCTGTGAGTTTAAAGCCAACTCTGAGGTTCCAGGCCAGTGAGTCCAGGCCAACATGTCTCTACATAAATAAATATTTAATAAGAAAGAAAGGAGTTAAAAACCTAGTATAGCATATTCTTCCTAGTATGTGCCAAGCTCTTGGTTCAAATGAGAGAGTCAAGGGGAGACTTAATTAAGCCCCTCAGATATCTAGTGGTTTCTGTCTATTTCACAGACAGACTTCAGGTCACCAAAGTGACCCGTCATAAACAGACAAGTAGTCAATGGTCTGGTTGGTACTAAGCCAGGGCTCTGAAATCATCTTGCTATTGCAGGCTGCTCCAGGGCCCACGTCCACAACAGGAACATCTTGTGAAGGTGTCAACCACAGTGAGTCACAGCATAGCCAATGGATGACAAAGCATGAGGCGCGCGCGCGCGCACACACACACACACACACACACACACTCCACTGTCTTAGTGAGCAAAGTTAATCCCCAAGCTGGTGTTTCTTGGCGCCTTCAAGGTGTCTTTTAAATTCTGTGAACTGACTAAAAATATGCTTCAGCGTGTTGAGTATGAATGACTGTGACGAAAGGTTAGGAAAACAGATTTCATTCTGAAAGTTGCCTGCTGCCTCTTTCTAGCTGGCTGGATTCTGGCCTGCAAGTCAGCTGGGGTCGGCGGGGGGGGGGGGAGGAGATTTCAATGGGTGGCCAGGGATAACAGGTGATTAGCAGACAAGTACAGACCCAGAAGCTCCATGGGGCCAGACCTGTGTGGCTGTGCCAGCTAGAAGACCATGTCTGCTGTGATGCTGCCCAGCTGTGTATCTGTGAGGGAGGCTCAACGATGGCTTTGCTCTCTACCCAAGCTGCGTCCCTGTCTCCCACCCCTCACCCTCACCCTTTCACAGCCCAGCAAGGCAAGTTTTGGCTTTTAATCCACTGCCCTTCATCTCCACCCCTGGTTGGATTCTAGGGCAGGGAAAGAGGGCAGACTTTTGAGTCCTTCATACATGGGGTGGAGAGAGAACCCTGGTTTGCCACCAAGCAAGCCATTCATTCCTATGAGGCTTCTAACCTAAAGGTGGTGTCTGGAGTTGATCCTGTGTAAGATAAAGGGCTCCTACCCACGGGCAAGGTGATAGAAACAATCAGCCCTCTCTGGCTGTGTGGTTGTTTAGGTGAGGGCTTTGTGAGAACTCCTGGCAGCATCCTAGGACCATAGATCAGGATGCCTCTGGGTGCTGTTTGTTTGTGGGGGGGAGATTGAGGTAGAATTCTGGCTGTCCTGAAACTCACTGTGTAAACCGGGCTGACCTCAAAACTCATAGAGGTCTGCCTGTTTCTGCCTCCCAAGGGCAGGGATTAAAGGTATGAGCCACCAGGTCCATCAGACCTGTGTGTTATTATTTCTGTCTCTGTGGTGAAGATATTGAAAGACCCTAGAGAAAGAAGCAATCTGCCCAAGTTACGGTTACCTCCTAAGCCAATACTTTCCTAGTTACCCATCACTCTGTCCACATCTTCTACAGAATTCTTTTCTTCTGGACATGATGAGAATCTGAACTCAGCAATGGCTCCAGGACCTTCTGATGTTCATTCATAAGCTCCAGACTGTAACTGCCACACAAAAGCTATCACATACCTATAATCCCAGAACCCGAGAAACTGAGGCTGGAGGATTGCAAATTCCAGGCCAGTGTGATCTACACAGAGAGACCTTTACTCAACAACAAATTCCAAAACAAGTGAGGCACAGAACATTAGGTGCCATTACTCCAAGGATAGCTATATTTGGGGAGTGGTGGAGTAAACAGAGATATTTCCTTATTGAGAGACTTCTCAGATCCTTTGCTATGACTGTGCTGGCTAAATTTATGTCAACTTGACACAAGCTACAGACATTTTGGAAGAAGGAACCTCCAACTAAGAAACTGCCCCCATTAAATTGGCATGTGGGCAAGCCTGTGGTGCATTTTCTTGATTAATGATTGATGTAGAAGAGTCCCACTGTGGGTGATGTCATCCTTGGGTAGGTGGTCCTGGGTGCAATAAGAAAGCAGGCTGATCAAACCATAAAGGACATGTCAGTAGGAAGTGTTCCTCCATGGTCTCTGCTTCAGTTCCTGACTTCAGGTTCCTGCCCTAACTTCCTTCAGTGATGGACTGAGGTGTGTAAGTGTAAGTAAAATAAATCCTTTCTTCCCCAAATTGTCTTTGGTCATGATATTTTGTCACAGCAATAGAAACTAGCCAAAACTATGAGTATGTACATTGCAAGTCTCCCAGAGGCAGGGAGAAGCTACCATATGCCCACGGACAATTTGTAAGACCATTCTGTGAGACCACAGAACAGTTCTCTACAGATCATTCTGTAACTACAGATCATTCTGTAAGAACATACAGTGAGCTCTACCAAGTCTGATGATCTGGAGATCTGTTCCTCTCGCCTCTGGCATCCCCACATGGTAGCATCTCCCTGCCTCAGGCTGTGGTAGCTTCTCTTATCACTTGTACACCCTTTGGGCATCCTTCACTTACACATAGGGTCTCAGTGATCACGCATCTGTTTGTGATACCCTGACCTCCACCTCTACAGAGTGCTCACCACCAAGTCAGGTTCACACACAATCTCCCACATATCCTCCAGACAACCCCCCCACACGTTAAGCTATCTCCAGTGGAACTCACCATCCTTCTCATCACGACGTCATCTATCTTATGACCCACAGTGACACCAAGGAGAAATCCTGTGAGCCATCTGTAACTGTCTTACTTGCATCCCCTATTCAGATATAGTCAAGTCTTGCTTTCAGTGTTCCTCACTGCCCACTGATATATCCCAGATTCCTCACTTGGACTGCCTGCCCCATATCCACCTCCAGGATTTTCTCCCACAGTGATTGTTAGTAATTTTTCAAATCATATCTGTGATTCCCATTACTGCCTGGCGCGTGCGTGCACACACACACACACACACACACACACACACACGCAAACTCTTCATAGATTGCTTCATGGCTTCACAACTCTTCCTAACCCATGTGTTTCCAGCTTCAGAGCCTCCTACAGCATATTAGCTCATGGTAAAGGATCTGATACACCATTACAAGGACATGTAGATCCTTGGATTGACAGTCATATACTTTCTAGGGCCTGGGCAAGTGCAAAAATTGGCTCATTTATTTGTAGTCCAGGTCCTCCCTTTACCAGAAAAGCTTTTGGTCTCTAACTCAATGATGGTTCAGGACCACGGAGAGCGTCACAAGAACAACCCACTCCCCTGACCTTTTAGTTGGGCTCTCCCTGTTTTACAAGGCCAAGGGCTAGCTCTTGTAGCTGGTCCTTCACAAACCCAGTGCAGGCTTGACTTCCTCATAGAAGCCTTCCCTGATCCACCTGGATGACCAATAATTTCCTCCTTGGAGCTATGTTGTAATGTATAGTCCTCCATCACGCCAAACTCATTATTCTGATTATGTTTGTATGATTCCACTGCCACTCCACCCCCAACAGACATGAGCCTCAAGGTCTCATCCCCTGTCTGATTCATCTTCACCATTCAGTGCAGAGGAGGTGCTTAGAGAATGTTTGTTGATTGAATGAGCAAATGACATTTAGCAGGTGCAGGAAATATGTGTTGATTTGTATTGTGTATCTGTCGCTCTGGGTGATTCAGAAACCAGCCAGATTTCAGTCCTGGTATTTCTAGAAAAAGCATTTTCTCCCTAATGACTCCTCCCCCCATCCTTGAAACACCTTTCCTGCAGGTCACCACCCCAGCTGGGAGAAGGCACCCGTACTCCACTCCTGCTCTTGCCGCACTGACAACTCACTGGAGTCTCTTTATCCCCCAGTCTTGAGCCTGCCACATGAATTTTACTCTGAACACTTTATCTTGGTCTCTCTCCTGCTCAGAACAGATGGCTCTGAATCCCCACTCATACAGAAGTTCGTGTTCCATTATTTTAAATTTTTTTCTGAGACATAGTTTCTCTGTGTAGCCCTAGCTGTCCTAGAACTCAATCTATAGAGCAAGCTGACCTTGAAACACAGAAATTCACCTGCCTCTGCCTCTCCAGTACTGGAATCAAAGGCTTGCATCACTATGAAGGATTCGCTTGAGCATTTTAACACTTCCTAAATTATAGATGCCTCAGTTACCTTTGGTCATGGACCGAGACCTTCAGAAACAGAGTTTCTGGAAGGAAATTGAGAGGAGTTTCTCCCTCACCTTGTAGAGAATCCAGTGGCCCACCCCAGATCATCACAGGAGATGCTGTCATTGAGGAAAGTGTGTGTGTGGGTGTGGGTGTGGGTGCGCGCGCTCATGCACGCGCACGCGCGCATGTGCGAGCGTTTTTAATATTCATTGTTTTGGCATTGGCAATCAAACTTGGGGCCTGCTAGGAAAGCACTCTATCACTAAGTCACACCCCTGGCCATTTGGTTTGGGGGATCAGAATTAATTCATTCCTCTTCCTAGCAGCTCTCATGGCTTCCTGGTCTTAATGGAGCTATGAATCAAGGCACAGGCAGAGGATCCAACCTAACCCAACTAGACTCTTATGTCTAGGGCATTAAATCTTGACTAAGTGGGAAAAAACCGTCTGGAGCTCTGAAAAAAATTAAAAGATGAGGTAAAAACTTGGACTGTTCAACCTTCCCATCAATTCTATGAGCTCTTCCTACCCTGCAAGTGAGTCCTATGCCTCCTTAAGGTAGTCAGTCCATCTCTGTAGCGTATAGCTCCATAGCCAAAACTGGTAAGACCACCCAGAGGAGCCAGTGCAAACCCATCCTCTTGGCACCGGGGTGAATCATGGCTTCAACAAGCATCAATGCTCCTTGTCGGAATCTCGGATAGAAACTTTGTAAGCTCAGCTACCTTATAAGCCCACCCAGCAGGAAGTCACCCAGTTCAGGAAGTGGGACAGACAGGCCAATGGCTAGCTGCACTAGCTGCAGGAGAACAAGCCAGGTAGAGGTACAGGAACTTAGATGCGTGCTCAACCCTCCAAGCTGTAAAGACAGAGAGGAAAGAAAGCTTTCATCACCAGGCTCCAAGCACCTCTGCCATGGTCATATACCAACCTAGAGAGCAAGTTGGCCTCATGGGCACAGGCACAGGCAAGGACATCTTCCTGCCAAGATGTCTCCTAGAAGCTGAGTCATTAATGTGAGGAGTAAGCAGGATCAGACTTGGGTACTCTGCTTGCTGGATAGCATTTCACTCCTGTTGACATTCCCAACAAACAAGCTCAGAGTGTCAATAACCAGGATAACCCAACAAGCACCCTTCAGGCGATAAAGATATATTACGTTTACTACACTCCTCTACTCTTTGAAGTGAGGCACTGAGGGCCTCTCACAGACTTGCACCTGTGACCTCATCTACTGGGACTGGTCCCCAACAGGCAGGAAGTAGAACCTGAGGGAAGCTGGGGCCTGGCTTGGCTGTAGATGAGGTGTGGCCTTGTCCTCCCAGGGTCCCTCAGTCCCAGAACTCTGGCACTCCCCAGACTCATTTAGAAAACAATATCCTGTCAACCCCTGGCTGAGCATCGAGTCTCATTGAGTCCTAGGAACACAAACTTCAGAGTGCACTAGAAGAAATGACCCCAGACTAGGAATGAAATCGACAACACTATTGCAGGCAACGGAGGCCCCCTGTTCCCAGCCAGTCCTGTCACCTCTTCTTTCCAGTGGCATGCACACCTCCTCTCTGGCCACACCCTTCATGAGTCACTATGTGCCTCCTGCCCCATTCCCTTTACCCTAATTCTGTTCCCCCTGCCTAGGGTTTTCTTCCTCCACATCTCTTGTCCTTACCAGTCCCTAAGTCACCTCTAGAAGCCATATTACCTCTTTTTCTCTGTCCTGCTTTGGGCTGTGAGGTCCAAGAACAGACTGGAGTCAGATTTACTGCCCCAGAACTTGACGGAACCTACTGATATCACTCAATGTTTGCAGACTTAGCACTAATGATATTTCTGATCTCCTTCCCCAGCCATTGGACTCTGCCCATTGTCTAGAAGCTGTGCTTCACAGCTGCATGGATACTAGGTTCTGACCCTGGCACTAGCTTGTGAAAGTCTCGTGGGGCCTGGGCTAGAAATCTGCATTTGATACCTCTCAAATAGAGCTATGGAATATGCAGCTAAGATCAGTGGAGGAGGTAGCCTTGATCTCAGTACACTGAGAGCAGCTTGGCTGTCTTCTCAGAGAATCATACAGTCCACCCCAGCCTGTTTCCTTGGAGTTTCAGATGCCAAGATGAGTTGGGGGTTCTTGTCCTGGAGATGTCTGCCCCTGAGAAGAGCTGAGCCTCAGGGCAGGTGTAGGTTGAGCTAGTGAACCTAGCTCCAGGAGTCTGCCACAGCTAACTAGAGACAAAGAGAAGCCTTAAGAGGCAGGAGAAAAATGTGAGGGCCAGGAGCTGTGTTGAATGCTGGGCCACTGCTCTGCCCACAGATGCTGGGAGGCAGGCACAGCCTGGCACAGCAGAGGTGGCAATGAGTGAGTGAGTGATTGCCTGGCTGGGCTCCGGGGGAGGGGACAGAGCTGGGGGTCATAGGCAGAAAGAACATGCCTTCCTGCTGCTGCCAGCCTGGAAGCTGTTGATCTCCTGCAGAGCCCGCTGAGCCCAGCTGCTCAGAACCCAGTGCCAAGCATGGGTCCCATAGAGCTATCCCCCAGCCCCTGTAGAGATGCTGAGGTCAAAGCATAGGCTGGAGAGAGGGAGGCTTCAGGAGTATGTGTGAACAGTCATGTGAGCCACTCTGCATGTGGCTAGGAGGCAGCTGCCTCTGCAATTAGCACAGGCTGCACCAGCAGCCACAGGGAACCCACCTCCAAGACCACCTCCCATTCAGATGATGAATTCTCACAGAGGGGTATTGTGTGTCCCCTGTGCCTTTGCAAACAGGAGAAGCTAAGTCTGAATGAGAAGGTAATAGTGGAGATACACAGACAACAAAGCTGAGCAACTCCCTCAGAATCCCCACTGTAAAGGCCACCATGAATCTTTGGCTTGGCCTGCCCACCTCTTCTCTCCCCCTCTTTCCTGCAGAGGTTTCACAAGGCTATAAATAACAAGATGGTCTAAGAAGCCCTGAAATCTGAGGGCTTTGCACTGGTCATGCTTTAATAAGGGCCTGGTCTCCCCGGAGGGTGCAGACACAGGTTCCAGACTCACTGGAGGATGGTGACAGCTCAATCCAGCCAGCTCCTGGGCCCTGGCAGCTCTCTAACAGGGATTGAAAAAGTGGCAAGTGTAGCTTAGCTGGGGTCCCTGAGTCACAGCCAAGATGGGTGGAGCCCCCAGGAGGATGTAGGTAGGATGGAGCCTGCTCACTGCAAGATAGGAGCCCAGGGCTACTCTGTTGGGGTGCTGGTGCCAGATATCAGCCCTTGGCTCTCGGTGTCCCTGCTAGCTATGTCCTTGTTCTCCAGAGCTCCTGCGGGAGGCAAAAGATGATCAGTCAGCCCAAAGGAGGTAGAAGAGGCTTGGCGACCAGCCCCGGGGGCAATCTGTCACAAATCCTTGAGGTTCTGTTTGCAAAATAAATCCCAAATCAGTCCCCTTCAGTGCCACCCCCATGGATTTAGCTCCATTGTCCAGAGCATTGAGACATCTCTGCTCCAAGTCTGGCCCTCTGAATTCTGTTCTTAATATGGTAGCCCTGGGGATGGGTTCACAACACCTCTCATTTGGAAACCTACAAGGGTTCTCATCTCACTCTCTGTGAAGGCAACAGTCCATCCAAGGATTGCCCCTCTGCTCTGCTTTCCTCAGCCCCCATCATCCCCCCTCATCCCTGGTACAGTCTCACTGGCCACCTTGTCAGGCCCCAACACATCAGGTACATTCCCACCACAGGACCTATGCACAAGCTGTTCTCAGCTCCTGGAACCCCTTTCAGTCAATAGCTGCTTGGCTCATCCCTTTTCCTCTTTGCTCTTTCACTCCAGTGTCACCAGTTCAATGAGAACCACATCATCTGTCCTTGTCAACCCTTTTCCCTGTCTTTTTTTGTCTCTATAGCTCTTATGTCAAACTTTTTCCCTCCTGTTTTTCTGGGTTTTTTGGTCTGTCTCTAGACACTAAAGCATCAGCTCTGTGAGGGCTCTGACTTGCCTAATTCCATCTCTCTCTCCAGCAATCCACTATCTTGTCTGGCACATGGCAGGGGCATAATAATCACTCTGGAATGGACCATCCAGAGACAGAGGCAGTCACCAGTGCTCCCAGCCCAGAAGTGTCCAACCTTGAGCCTGGCAGGGGGAACGAGGAGTGGAAGTACCTTTACCAGATTGCCTGGCTCGGGCCTGGTCTCTTTCCAGGTGCAGTGCAGTCAGCAGGAAGCAGCCACCACCTAGCACGATGGTGAAGGCACAGCACAGGAAGCTGTGCTGCAGGCTGAGGAAGTGCTGCAGGTAGGAGTTGGGGCGCTCAGCCTTCAGGACACTAGAGATCTGCCATGAGGAGAGGGGTGTTTGCCAGGGCCATCAGGTGACCCCAGGGCCTTTTCAAGAACAGCACCTCCCAAGTTCCTCCCTTACACACTTAGACACTCCTTACAAGTCCAGTGAGGTAGGGGCTGCCAGCGTCTCCCAGGATGTGGGCCACTGTGATCTGCAGCGCCTCTGCTGTGCCCCGGCATCTGGGCACCACCACCGACTGCAAAACACAAAAGTCCTCAGAGCTAAGTCTGAGGGAAGACAGGGCGCCACTACCTTCCCTGTTCCCATCTGCCCAGAGTGGGTAGACTGGACAGATCAGAAAACAGACAGGAAAAATTACTGACTTTCAAGACCTGAGTCACACTCTAACTCTCAGGGTCCCTTGAGGTCCCAGAGACCTCCCAGAACAGGGATAGTGGGAAAGGAGCATAGCACTGAACAGAGACACTCTTGAGAGTCTATACTTGAGCTGGGAGAGCCCGTGTGGCTATTAGCACAGTGGTAGGCAGTATCTCAGTTCAGGGCTCCAGAAATCAGTGCAGGTAGGTGTGACCAGTGCAAGAACGCTGTGCCAGGGAGGCTCACACAGCTCCATGCAAGAAAGTAAGGGCATCAAGAATGTGACTTCTGGAGTCAGACAGTCTGGGGTCCACTCCAGATCCCTATGCATTAGCTATGCATCTTTGGGCAAGTCGCTTCAGCCTTTCCTGTCTCCTCTCTAAATGGGATAATGATAGTACCCACCTTGAGGGCTGTGTTCAGTGTCATTTAGTTTATACTCAGAAGTTTCACACGAATATCTGTCCTGCTGGCAGAAGGCTCAGGGCATGTGTGCTTCCTGCCTGGCAGGCATTCCCTCACTGGGCCAACTGCACAGCACTATTTATCACTTATGACTTACCCTTATGTCACCTCCTCTGTGAAGTCCCCTCAGGTTTAGGGGCCTGCCTTCACACACACACACACACACACACACACACACACACATGGGGGGGGGGGAAGACACCACAGTTAAATGAGTATATACCCCTGGAACTGGGAGGGGTCCCTTTATGGTCCATTCCTTGCCTCTCATACTGCATTAATAGCAAAGCCCTTAATTTCTCCTACATCCCTGGAGTGCCATAACACATGAGGAACAGGGGGTCTAGTGAAAATCTGCTGACCAACTAAGGCAAATAGAACCTTCAGAGCAGGGCCATGGTGGCACACGCCTTTAATCCCAGCACTCGGGAGGCAGAAGCAGGCAGATTTCTGAGTTCGAGGCCAGCCTGGTCTATAGAATGAGTTCCAGGACTGCTAGGGCTATACAGAGAAACCCTGTCTCAAAAAAAATAAAATAAAATAAAATAAAATAAAATAAAAAAATCAAACAGAACCTTCTCAAAGACTGGTGTCAGGAGAAAACCTGCCAGCTCAGAGCTATTCCCTAGTATGGCAGCCACAGAAGAGATTGCTGCTCTGAAGTCTTGTCCCCAAAACCTCGGTGTCCATTATCTGAACCCATCTGCAAATAGTAGTGGTAATAATAATAATAATAATAATAATAATAATAATAGCATTTAATGACTACTTCCTGCATGTTTTTTGATCAGCTTGATCAGCTCCAACAAGTCATGAAGGAGATATGATTATTTCCTGTATTTTATAGATGGGAAAACCTTCACAGAGCAGGTAATTAAATTGCCAGAGCAGTCCAGCCAGGAAGTAACAGGATCCAGACTGAATGACAGGCTTTCTCTTCCCAGGAACTGGCTTCCTGATCCTCTGCTGTTAGGGACGAGGGGAGCTGGCATTTTCAGCCATGTTGATGCATAACATTTAAAATGTGTACAGTAAGACTAAGAAGACAGAAGCAGGTCATAGTGGCTCACCCCTTTAATCCCAACAAACAGGAGGCACACACAGGTGGACCCCTATGAGCTGGAGGCCAGGCCACACTCTACAGAGTTCCAGACCAATGAGTGCTGTATAGTGAGACCCTATCTCAAAAAAAGAAAAAAGAAAAAAAAAAAGACAGGTTCCTTAGTGGTTCTGCCTATGGGCAGGAGAATCAATATCTTACAGAGAGAGGTCAAAGGGGACACAGGAATATGACTCGGGATTCTAGAACCCTACCAGACAGACACAGGAGGTCTGTTGGAGAGGGGCTTGTAGGTGGGCGAGGCTGAGCTAGGGAGCCACTGTGGGCCATCAGATGATATGGAGGTCACTGGGGCCAAGGTTCTCTCCCCACATAGTAAGAGAAGCTGGGCTTCCTGCCATCCTCAGGTCTTGCCAGCGCTGGAGGAGGACCGACCACAGCTCTGCACCTTCTCAGGACTTCCTTCTCACCCCATAATTATGTGATTAGTCATGGGTGGCTCTGGGGAGCCAGGCTCAGCTTTGGCTTCCTACACAGAGGCCTCAAGCATTCACACAGATCCACATGGGTCTGGGGCTGCTCACAGCCCCAGAGTAAGGTCTCTGCAAGCTGCCTCTATATCTTCTCAATATAGAAAAACATAGATCCCACCATCCTGCTTCCTCTGGGTGCCTGTAACTCTGCAAAGGCTGGGCCTAGCAGCACCTGGCAAGCTGGAGGTGGGTAATTTTGAAAATGAGTGGCTTTTGGGTTTCCAGCATTCCAGGTTCACCAGCTTCTGAGACAAAAACACCTGTGTTTTGGCTCTCCCTTCTCAGAAAAGCAGTTCCCTTTATAGCCTGGTGCAAGAGAGGTGCAGGCAGCCACTGCCTTACAGAAAGTTGGGGAGACACTCACTAAGGACAGATTCCCTGGCAGCTTGCCTTCCACACTTCCCAACTCAACCCCTGTGGCCAGACACCCCTGAATGGTAATACAGTCCCCCTCAAGCATCCTTCTGCTCAGGACTGAGTAGGGCAGCTGGAGGCTCCTGAAGCAGGATTAGGGATAGAGAAAGACACCTTCTTTGTCTTTCCAGGAGAAAAGATTGTCTAAGGCACAGCCAAGCCAGGAGGAGATGCATAGGGAGGGAGCAGAGAACGAGCTACTCATGAGGATGGGTGAATGAGGAGATAAATGAGGAGAAATTTGCAAGGAGCCTGCAGGCTGAAGAGATAACCATGAAAACCCAGAAGCTGTGCTGAAGACTACTGGGTCAGGCCTCTGTGGGAAGTCTGCTAGCCATGCAGTTCCTGTACCGACTCTCCACCCACCCAATCAGATGATGGAGACAGAGCCCGCAATCAGTGACAAGCTCCTCCAAGCTTGACTCAGGAAGAATGAAGTTTGAGAGCCACTGGAGCATGCAGTCCTTGGAGACCTCTCTTCTAAAAGAAGCCTAGATTCTCCTTTGTGGAGAGAGTAGTGTCCTGAGGCAGGACTGGTGGGAGTTAGGTACCACTTCCTCAGGAACACACAGGGTCCAGGTTTTAGCTCGCTGTGCCCTTTCGGCCTGAAGCACACTGGTAGGAGCTACTTGCCCATCTATCTATTGTACATTTGAGCTGAGGCTCTCACAGAGGTCAAGTGATGGCCACAATCTGTCTCTCATCATAAGTATCTGGGACAGGCATGAAAGGCAGATTGCTAGACCGCTCCTGACTGAGCTCTGCTGTCCATCCTCTCCTCCCCCCCCCCCTTTTCTCCTCTCCCCTCTCCCTTCTCAGGCACCAACTCCCCAGAAACCCACAGTCTCTACCTCATTTTCCTGCTAGACCCTCTTTGCTCTCTCTACCAGAGCTGGCAACCTGAATGTCTCCTGCTGCAACACCCTCACGCCAACCAAAAGAGAAGTTCCCCTCCCGCTTAGCAAGGTAGGTACAGGGGCCTCTCCTCCACTTCCTGCACAACCTGTCCCCACATAAGTCCTTTCCCTGACCTGCTTTCTCCATGGGACCTCAGTCTGCACACATGTCCCCTCCCTGTTTCCTGCACTTGGCTTTCTGCCATGTCTGCATAGTATGCTTTCTCTTGTAAACCTGTTCCCCTCTAAAACGTTGGAGCCGAAAGGACTGCACCCCCTGCCATCCCCACCCCATCTAGTACAGTAAGATCACTGTGGGCCACTGGGCTTAGAGCAGGCGAGAAGGCAGGGGGAGAACAGGGAGCTAGCTAAGAGCAGAAGCCTCCAAGCCATGAAGGGCTCGGAGAGTTGGAGGCTGGGCTGCCTGTGGTCAGCCAGCTCCCCCACAGTCCAGATTCTAGCTGGTCCCCAGAACCACCCTCTCCCTCCTTCGCAGTCATGAGCGCACTCCTCTTTAGCACTGCAAAGTGCCTGGCTCTGCCAGGTTAATGATTCCAGCAGAGACAGACATAGGGATGCCATGAAGCCTTCACATATCATTGAGGCTGTCATGTGGAAAAGGGATCACAGTGGGGGGTAAGTGGAGGAAGCTGTGGGGGGCAGGTTCAGTATGGCTTGAACGCCTGAGAGAGGATGAGCTATGTAGAGGGTGGGTGTTCCCTCAGGCTGTCTCATTCACCCCACCAGGCAGGTAATGATTAGACCTTTTTATGGGCAAGGAAACTGAGGCCCAGGGCCATTTGCCAGGTCTGTGGCTGAATCTGGCCTGGAGCCTAGGTCTCTGGTGCAGAGGGAGAGGCAGGGAAGTCTGGCTATAGCTAGTAATACGTTCATTAGAGACAAAAACAGGGCTGAGCCTGAACCACACCAGGCAGTGAACATCCTGTCAACATAGTGTTCAATCAGATCTTGTTGTCTGATTAAATGACATACATTCCCATGGTCCTTCCAAACCCAGATTCTAGGACCCCACGACAACTTTAGGAGATAGAAGAGCCATGGAAACCTCAGGGGTCACAATAGGAATCCTACCCATTAACCCCTGTGCCTGATACTGGGCTAAACTTTCTACAGGTTGGTCTCTCCCTCCACTCTCTCAACAATGGTGCTAACATTCCACCCTCATTTTCCTTATCAGGAAACCAAAGCTCAAAGATACAAAGCAACCTGCCTAAAGTCACATGGCTCCTGAGTGACATAAGGCAGAAGCAGGCTGAAGCCCAGGGCTGTCTCTGGAGAGGAGTCCAGCCTGAGCCTCTTCACCAGACAGCTTTCTACCCGTGGCCAGGCCACCCAGAACCCTGTACCCAGTGCTAGACCATGCTGGCCTACCAGGAGACAGCAGGAGGGCCCCTGGTATTCCTAGGCTTAGGAGTCCTGTTATCAACCAGGGTTCAGAGTTTCATAATGTTCAAAGTTCTCCTGCCTCCTCAGAGGCAGCTCAGAGGCGGAACACAGGGTGGAGGTGAGAAAGTAGCAAGCTGGACTCTGGACACCAAGCCCATGTGGTGAGAACAGTGTTAAGTCTCATCACAGCCCAGCCAGCCCCTCAAGTACTCCATGAGGTGGGAGGTCTGCTGAAACCAGCAGACTTTAGTGGCTAGTGCTTCAAGTCCAGCGTCCCTCTCTCTGTGACTCTCAAGTGCAGGCCAAGGAGCCCACTTACTGAGAAGGAATATGGTGAAGAAGGGAAGACAACCCGTGTGGCAGTCCTAGCTCAGAGCTTTGCCACTGTGTGACCTTGGTCCAGGTACCAGCCCTCTCTGGGCTTCCATGCTTATGTACAGGGATGACAGAGGAAACACTTGAGAGTGTTTGAAAGAAGGTGTTTTGTCTACAGAAACTGTGAGAAATGACCCCTACCCCATGGCCTCTAAGTCCTTCCGAATCCTCAGGATACTCAGAAGTGCCAGGACCAACCAACATGTAACCCATACTTACTAATAGGATATCAGCAACTACTGCCCAGTTGCAAGACAGAAGGAGCTCCCCGAGGGCCAGGAACACCTGTGGACAGAGGATGGTCTGGATGACTGCCGCCCCCTCAGGCACCCACCTCTCCCACGATTCCTCCTCAATTGTGCGTAGGGGAAGCTGAGGCTCCCCCAGAGGAAGGCACTATGGAGACTGGTAGGTGGGAGGAGTCTGGAGCGGCAGCCCCCAGGATGGATAGGCAGGTTGCTACTGAGACTCCAAGATGAGCAGCAGGTCTGAGAACTCTGGTTCATAGCCTCCAAGACCCAGCCCTTGGGGGTCACCCATGGAGCCTCAAAAGGAGGAGGCAACAGGGCTACCAGAGCATTTCCAAATGTGAAGACTCAGGACAAGAAGGCTGAAGTCTCAGCTCGACCACCTTCTGTTTGTTTTCTCTGGAGGACGACATACACCAGTAAGGCCCCCCAGGAACCTCTCAAAAGGCTTCTCTCAGTCCCCTTTCTCAGACTCCATCCCCCAGAGCAAGCCTTAACACAGCCATTGTGCAGACACAGGTAATTCCTAGCCAAGGCCAAAGCTTTCCTCAGGTCATAGCTGGTCCAGGGCAAAGCCAACCAGAAACACAAAGCTTCAGGCCCCTTGTCCAGTGCCACCCTCGGCCTTGCTCCAAGTATCCTCTACTGCTGGCCCGTCTTACCCAGCTTTCTGCAGTTTTACCTCGTGCCAGTGGATTAGGAAAATCCTCATTCCCCTCACTCAAGAAGAGCTTAATGAAGCAACCAAAGAAAGAGAAGGAAAGGCTCACTTCTCCCAGCTCTGGAGAGATTATTGCCAGGGTGGAATTAGTCATTCCTGGAGTCACGGGGCTATGCCCAAAGCAGCACAGGCTTGGGAACTCAAAGACTTGATATCCCAAAGGCAGAGAAATGAAAAACACTACCAGAAAGGACACCCACTGCATGTCAGGCATCGCCACTCCATTACCCGTCTTGGGTCGGGTAATTTGATAAGGTTTTCATGGTACCCATTGTCACAGATAAGATCACCAGGCCCAAGGGCCACTTTCCATAGATGCCCTCTCTGTGTCTGGCTTGCACATGGTGAGATTGGGGAGGCCTTTGGGCTAAAGAACTCCCAGGGGCCTCCAATGGCTACTGTGCTTCAAAGACTGGTGGAGGGAATCAGCTGGGAGGGGAGCCCTGGGCAGAGGTGACCCTGTTAGATACATAGGGGCATTCAGAATAAGCTAGAAAGAGTTGCTGGAGCCCACTAGACAGAAGCCCTACAAACAATGCCTGGCAGACATCTCTTGTGAGCAGCGACAGAAGGCTGGAATGTGCTGTCACACTGGGTGGGGTAGGGGAATGACCAAATCTGTTGAAAGAAGAGCAGAATAGAGTCGAAGCGGTTCCTGTGATCTTGCCACCCAACCCGGTTGCCTGTGGCTGCTGCTTCTGGCGCTGAGTGCTCTAACTGGGAGGCTCTTGAGGTCAGGGTGGGTCTCCTTCGAGGCCTAGGACAAAGGCTGGGCACCCACAGTAGTGGGAAGCAGGAAGTCACTGGTGGGCAGGACTTGGGTGAGGTCCAGTCAGGCTACAGCCCTGCATTCCATCTTGACAGGGCCTGTCTACCCAGATTCTGGACCACATGAAAGCCTAGCCCAGCACCCCTCCCCTCCCCAAGGTGTCCTGCCATCTGTTCACCTCTGCCTGGGCCAGAAGCCTCTCCTCTCCACATACTTCAGCCCACCTCTGAGTCCTCTCTTCCTCCACACAGGCTGGACACTCATTGCCACAGGAACATACCCTCCTTTGGAGTGTTACCCTTACCTCCGTACCCACAGGACATCCTGAAATGTACCTTTTCCCTCTTCCAGCTGGACTAGGGTGGATCCTGGTCTCAAAATAGAGCCCTTTAGAGGGAGGCTGCAACCACAATGGGGCCTTTCAAGATGAACAAGCTGCCTAGGGGTGCCAGGTTTCCAGACATACCTGGAAACAGGCACTATGCCACCAAATCCATCACTCTACTTGCGGCTTTGAGGGGCAGAGGGCCGGTAGAGAGAGCTTGCCTTCTAATCCCATAATTACAGAGGCTCTCCAGGCAGTGAAAGCCCAGCCTTCTGGGCTCAAGGAGTGGCATTGCCACAAAGGGTGGGACACCTGCTTGGGAACCTTGCGAAGGTCCCCCACACCCACCTTGGGGCCTTGATTTCTCTCACTGCACAGCTTGGACAGACACTAGCATACCATGCTTCTGGGGCTGGAAACCTGGTTATACACATTTGTACACACATTGTCTCCATAGGCACAGTACATTACAGTCCTCATTCAGTGACTTCCATGGTATAGTCAGACTTGGATCCAAATAAAAACCAAGCAAACAGAGTCAGCCATGGTGGTACATGCCTGTAACCTCAGCACATGCCTGTAACCTCAGCACATGCCTGTAACCTCAGCACATGCCTGTAACTTCAGCACATGCCTGTAACCTCAGCACATGTCTGTAACCTCAGCACATGCCTGTAACTTCAGTAAGTCTGTAACCTCAGCACAGAATGACATTTTCTAGTTCCATCCATTTGCCTGCAAATTGGTTGACGTTTTTGTTTTTAATAGCTAAGTAGTATTCCACTGTGTACATGTACCATGTTTTCTTTATCCATTCTTTGGTTGAGAGACATCTAGGTTGTTCCCAATGGGGGTGAGAAGGAGAACAGGGAATGTTAGATATTGGGAGGGGGTGAGAGGGCTGGGAGAGGGAAGGGAAATTGAAGGGGGCATCTCTGGAAGGAGCCAGAGACCTGGGACAGGGGATGCTCCTGGAGTCTATGGGGGTAACCTTAGCTGAGACTTCTAGCATCAGGGGATATAGAGGCTGATGTAGCCACTTTCTATATCCAGGTGGGACTTCCAGTGGAGGGAAGGGGACACTGACCCACTCACAAAACCCCTGATTTAAAATCTATCCTGCCTACAAGATGTGCAGGGATAGAGATGGAGCAGAGATAGAGGGGCTGGCCAAACAATTACTGGCCCAACTTGAGACCCATCCCAAGGGAGAGAGCCAACCCCTGACACTATTAATGATACTCTACTATGCATGCAGACAGAAGCCTAACGTAACTGTCCTCTGAGAGGCTTTATCCACAGCTGATGGAAACAGATATAGAGACCCACAGCCAAACAGTAGGCAGAACTCAGAGAGTCTTGTGGATTCTCTGAGGAAGGTTTGAGGGAACCAGAGGGAACAAAGACACCACAAGAAGACCTACAGGATCAACTAATCTGGGCCCAGTGAGACTCTTAGAGACTGAACCACCAACCAAAGAGCATGCATGGGCTGGACCTAGGCCCCCTACACATATGTAGCAGATGTGCAGCATGTGGATCCCCCAACAACTAGAGCAGGGGCTGACTCTGATCCTGGTGCCTCCCTTCGGATCCCTTTCCCCTAGCTGGGCTGCCTTCTCTGGCCTCAGTTGGAGAGGGTGCACCTACACCTGCTGCATCTTGATGTGCCAGAGCAGGTTGGTACCCATGAGGGGGGCCTTACCTTCTCAAAGGAGAAGGGAAGGGGGAATAGGGGAGGGGGTGTGTGAGAGTAGGATTGGGCGGAGAGGAGGGAGGAGGGACTGAAACCAGGATACAAAGTGAATGAATGAATGAATGAATGAATAAGATAAATAAATGGAAAAAAGAATAGAACCAACTCCTACAAATTGTCCTGTGACCCCCACACTTGTATTGTGGTACACACACACACACACACACACACACACACACTTACTTTTTTTTTTATTAAAGGAAAGAAAGAAGCCAGGCATGGTGGCTCATGGCTTGCAATCCCAACACTTGAGAGGTTGAATGAACCTCAGCTACAGAATGAAGCAGCATACAAAAATGAAAGAAAGGCACAGAGAAAGAAGTGCATCCAAGGTGGTTCAGCTGTTCAGCAGGTAAAAGCACTTGCCAGCGAGCCTAAGGACCCCCCAGTTTTATCCTGAGTTGGAAACCAAAGGTAGCAGGAGAGAACCATTGTCCCCAAGCAGCTCTCTGACCTCTATACATGTGCCATGGCATAAGTACCACATCACAGAGAGAGAGAGAGAGAGAGAGAGAGAGAGAGAGAGAGACCACAAATACACATACCACACTGGTATAGATATAGATCTACAGTTTTGAAGAGTTTGGTCAACTGCTTATCTCTCAGGTCCAAGTCCCTCTTGGACAGCCACATAAACCTCATATTGGCATGTCCCCAACCTTGCTTTCCCTCATCCCCTTCCCATCACTGTTCCTGCCCAGTGTGGCTGAGCCAGCCAAGACACAGGCACAGATCAGCTGCCAGAAGCTGTCAAAATGCTTTCCCTTAGAGTCAGGGAGGCAAGCAAACCTCAGCACCTGCTGACCCTGCATGACTCCTTATTCTGCATCCTACATGCTCCTTCAACCCATCTCCTCCTGCCCATTGCTGATGGCTTGATCCAGACCTCTCCAGTTTCTCAGGCCCTATCATCTCCCCAACACCCGCCTAGAGGGGACTTCCAAAGGGGAAATCTGATTCTGCTTTGGGCTCCTCTTCGGGATCTGGTGGCTTCCCTGCACCCTGACTTAGTTCCCAATGGGTAGGAGGTCCTGGGAACACTACCCAGGGCCTGAGAAATGGCCTGTGCTGGAGAGCCCCTGAGCTCTGACATTTCATCCTTGAGTTGGGCCAGTGACAGCCGATGTCTGGCTTTAGTCATCCTAGCCAGAGAAGCTTGCACACACACCACATTTATACTGCTAGTTATCCACACGCACATACCAGATGCACAAGCAACAACATAAACAGACACGGACTTCTGCACATACAATTGCATATATGCAATGCCTCATGCACATGCATGTAAGCTTCAATACACATGCACACACACTCAAAACCTGAGATACACATACAACACTCACATATCACATGTATACACATATGAAAGTAACAGAGGAGCTGTATAAAATATCAAAACAGGTGTGGCTCTAGGTATAGAATTCTCTGCAAGGTCCGGCTGCTTGGGAGGCTAAGGCAGGTGACCACTTGAGCCCAAGAGTTTGAGCTCAGGCTGAATGACATGACAAGAAACTCTCTTCAGAATCAAAAACCAAACTATACAATGAATGCACAAATTAGTACTGGTGTTAGTACAGTCACAGGCTGAGCACTAGCTGAAAAGCAGCCTACTGTGTACCCATGCAACACCACTGTGATCTTATAACAGGGCCAGCAAGTCACAACACACACACACACACACACACAGGCAAAAAGATGAAAGGGTACATCCTGGGCGAGGTCAACCCCCAAGAACCTGTATCTTCAATCTGAGCCCACCTCAGACTTCAAATTGAGCACTGACTGATCCCTGATGAATAAATTTTAAGACCCACTGGAAAGGTAGAAGGCCACTGTCCCCTCTGGACTCACGGTACATAGAAAAAACCGAGAGAATCTCCCCCACTTATGCAGTAATGCCACATTCAGCATGGCTGAGTCAGCCAGAGCAGAGCCAGAGTACAGCCTGGCCGCAGTCAAGCAACCATATGGCTGGCATGCTCTACCCATAGGCCAGCCAACCTATAATGGCAGGGATTGGCCTGGGGAACAAGGGCACTGACTGGTCTCCAGAGTCCTTCAACCACCCAACAACCTGGTAAGCTGGCAGCTGGAAATCGAAGCAGCAAGCTCTGGAGTCCTCCTGGGGAATCCTGTCAGGGAGTGAACTTCCTTTATGGGCTGTGCTGCCTTGCACGGAGAGACACCTGATAGATCTAGCAAGATGGTGGGCATCTTTAAGCCCCACTGAGGCAGATCTGAGGGTGAAGTGCTGGTTACTCAAGCCCAAAGAGCAGAAAGCAAAGAGGCTTCTCCCAGAAGTCCTCAAGGACAGTATTGGGGAGTGTTAGGAGAATTCTGAAGATCTGAGGTGCTGCTGTTGGCACTGTCCCAAGAGTTGACCCTCAGATGACCCATGACCACAGCTCCAGCGGACATATCCTGGTTGGTCCCAGAGAGCCTTGGGAGTCCTCAAGGCTGAAAAGGATAGCCACCTCAGCCGATCTTAACTGTCTCAGGGATGCCCACGCTGGCTCTGCTCCAGTCTACCTTGGGTAGGGAGCAAATTCGATGTCCTGATCAAGTTTTAGTTGGAAAGGGCCTTAGAGGTCATCTGGAGCAGCTCCCAGGTAAAGATGGTGGCTCAGAAGCCAAAAGCAGTAAGGCAGGGAAAAGAGTTTTTCATCAAAGACAAAGAACAAAATCTAATGAAATAAACATTAAATACTGGCAGGCAAGCAGAAAGGCAGATGATTTTGCAGTGTATTCTGCTCAGTGTCCTCCTGAAAGCCACTCTACAAAACTCTCCTCACTGGAGGAGAATACAGCCTAGAGGTGTCCTTAACAGAGAGCCAGTGGGACAAGTGGCTGCAGAAATGGGAAAAGTGAGCTTTCCTGCCCTGCCTCCACCAACCGGAAGGCAACCCCCCACTCCAGAAGGGGATGCACCCACCAATTACACAGAGGAGCTCTGCTGTACACTGCATTTACCTAAATCCCGACGAAGAGCAAAGCCCAGGTGCTCTAACAAAGACTCCTTCCTACCTGGTTCTGTAATTTCCTCAGGTGACAGAAAAGTCTACAGAGCCTAATGTTCAACTCAAACTACAGCCTTGATGCAGAAGAGGGCAGCCACAGAGAAGCCTGGACCAGAGTCAAGAACTCTGAAAGCACAGCCAGTGCAGTGTCTGAGCAGAGCTACCCACACCCAGGGTGGGGGAGTGTGATCTGTACACACCAAGGGAACTATGCAGACATATAGGAGGGGAAGGGGGGAAGGAAGGGAGGGAGGAGGGGAGGGGGAGAAAGGAGGTAGAGAAAGAAACAGATAAGGGAAAGAAACAGAACGAGAAAGAGAATACAGAGACTGAAGAAACAGGGACGTTAGGAAAACCTTTTCTATAGCCACGTTACCCTAATGCACCTGATCGCTAACAGGAAGGAAAGGGGGCAAGAGAGATGGCTCAGTGCTCAAGGATGCTCTGTTCTTCCAGCACCCACCAGACAGTTCATAAATGCCCGTGACTCCAGCTCCAAGGGATCTGACACACGCCCTCTTCTGGCTTGCATGGGCACTGCACACATGTTACACACACACACAGTATGCACTCACAATACACATAAAATAAAGATAACCCTTTAAAAAGAAAAGGAAGGAAAGGAGAAAAAGAATAGCAAACAAAGAAGAGAGAGGGGGAAAAGGAAGGAGAGGTAAGGGGAGAGAGGGAGGAAGGAGGAGAGGAGAGGAGGGAGGGAGGGAAATGGGAAGAATCCAACCTAGAAGGCAGACGGTAAGGAAAGGACATGCACACCCTTGTAATTGTTTCAAACTACAGAGTAATGTAAAAAAGATATGAATCCAATACAGAAAGTGCTTTCAGATAAAGTCAGCGCTCAGTAGGATAAGACACAAAAGGAGATGACTTACCTAAGGAAATAGTACCGAACAGAGGGGGAAAACCACAAACATCAGCACGGAGCTAACACACTGAAAATAACCTCATTTCCTGGTGGTTGCTAAGAGGACACAAAGAAAAGAATCACAGAAGGGAATGGCATGGAGGGAGGATGAGGATGAGCAGGGCTCTAGGTTGAGGGAGGTAGAGGCATGGCATTGAGGAGGGGCCCGCCCTTAGGACCAAAGGTTTGGGAGCCTTGTCACATTCTTCTCCGTTGATGTCTTTCTGCCTCATCCAAGTACCAGTCCCGACCATGATCCAGCACAAGGAAAAGAAAACTGATAAGCCTAAGAAACACTCAAAGAGAGAAAATGAGAAAGGGCCGGCTACCAACTCTGCAGAAGGAAAAGCAGTCATGACCAACTCTGAGATGTGGTGGAGCGCCTACCTCGGGCACATTTCCTGGCTGTGAGGAGTGGCCTCCTTAAGTCCTTGCCCTGTAGTCAGTCCCTCTTCCCCTAAAGTCAACTATACCTGGCAACTTGCTTTGAATGAGTATATTACAGCAAAGGGGGTGGGGTAGCCTTTCTGAGATTGGCTATAAAATACAGTCTCTTCCATCATTGTCCTCTATGCTTTGACAGTGCAAACCGCAAAATAAAGGAAGCCCTTGATAGAGAGTGTAGCTCAATGGTGAAGACCATGCCTATTTGATTAGGGCAAAAACCAACCAAACAAAAAACTCCACATATCAAGAAACTGAGAGCCAACAACTAGCAAGGAGAGGGGGTTTGACACCCAAAGATCTGAATCTTGCCAGTAACCATTAGTGATCCTGGCAGCCCTTCCCAGCTGAGCTTGCAGTTGAAACAACAGACTTTGAGCTAATACCTCAATTGCACCCTTGAGAGAGACAAAAACCCAAGTAAACCACATAGACTCTGAGGCAACAATGTTTGTTTTATACTGCTGTGTTTAGGAGTGATTTGTTAAGACAGCAATAGAGACTAATACACCGACTAAGCTATTGGATTTCAAGAAAAAATAATGAAATATCTGGGTACCCACAAGGTGAAAAAAATGACCAACATTAAGGATGCTTTGTTTTGTTTGTTTTATCAGCAGTGTTTCTCTGTGTAACAGAGTCTTGGCTGTCCTGGATTCACCTTATAGACCAGGCTGGCCTCAGACTTACAGTGCTGGGGTTAAAGGTGTAAGCCACCACACCCTGGCAACATTAGGATTTTAAAGATCAAGGTTGAACGTGGTAGTACACACCTTTAATCCCGGCACTCAGGGAACAGAGGCAGGAGGATCTCTGGAGTTCGAGAATAGCCTGGTCTCCATACTGAGTTCCAGGACAGCCAGAGATACACAGTGAAACCCTTCTCCAAAAGAAAAAAAAATATTTAAAAAAGGGGGGACCTGGGCACCAGGGCACATACTTGTAATCTTGTACTCGGGAGATGGAGGCAGGAGGATCATTAGTTTGAATTTGAGGCCAGCATGGACTGCGTGGTAGAGACAGAGTAGAGGAGCCCAGCCTAGAAGCATTAGGCTTGGGTTACTCACAATTAAGCATCATAAGAAGACAATTCTGGTAAGCACTGTCAAGAATGATAATTTAGGGAGCTGGAGAGAGGGCTCGGTGTTTAGAACACTTGCTGCTCTTTCAGAGGACCCAGCATCTACATGGTGTTTCACAACCATCTGTACCTCTAGTTAACGGGGAATCTGATGCTTTCTTCTGGTTTCCATGGGCACCAGGCATGCACATGGTGTACATACATATGTTTAGGCAAAACGCTCATACACAAAACATTTTTTTAAAAAGAATAAAAGAAATAAAGAATTTTAACTTTGGTCCTTGGGTCATGGCTCAGCCTGAATTTAGATGCCCAGTATCCATGTAAAGAGCCCGGTCTAGGGGCTTCTGAGTGTAATCTCACTACTCCAAAGGCAGAGCTTGGGAAAAGGAGGACTCCTGGGCCTTGTTGCAGTCTAGCTGAATCAGTGAAGTCTGGGTTCAGTGGGAGAGCCTGCCTCAGAGGGTGGAGAGCAATAGAGGAAGTCATTGGATATCCACCTCAGGCTTCACATGCACATAAAAATGAATTAAGTAATCAGTATATTTAGGGAATGCTAATTTTGTGATAATTCCTTGAGATATACTTCTGGATATTTATTTTCTTTGAATAAATTCAACTACTGGCAGCAAGCCACTCACCCATTTGAGTGGCAGTTGTAAGGTCCCTTCCCATGCCTGGCTGCCTCCAGCAGGAAAATGTCAGCCAAGAAGCCTGATAGCAAACAACAGGCCTCCAAGACAGCCTGGCCATATTTGAGTTTTGTTTTGTTTTTGTTGTTGATTGACCTGATTTGGTCTGCTGTTGTAGTTGGGGAGACTGTAGGGAGTCTCAGATAACCTTGATATGTGTAGCCAAGGATGACCTCGAACTTCTGATGTTCCTGTCTCCACCTCCGAGTGCTGGAATGGCAGACATCTACCCCTATATTCAGTTTATGTAGAGTTAAGGATCAAACCCAGGGTCTCACGAGTTTTAGGCAAGCACTCTACCAACTGGGCTACATCCCCAGCCCTGGTTTTGCTTTTTGCAGTTAAGATCTCATTAGGTAGCTCTCTCTGACTGGCCTGGTAATTCTCTGATCAGGATGACCTTGAACTGACCCCTCCTGCATCAGCAATTCTGAATGCTGGGATTAAAGGTATATACAACACCTAGTTATTTTAAGTCTTCTCCTACCACTCTGAGAACACTTCATTTCTGCCATAATGACCACTGAAACTATAAGCAAGAACTCCTGCTCCAGAAGGGCATGGTCTAGTCCTATGCCTGGCAGCCTGGATCACAAACCTGGGAACGATGCCCCCAGCTTACACTGTAGTGCTTCTCTTAAGCCAGGAAAGAAGCTCATGACAATGTTGGCTAGGCCTATAACTGATCCACATATAAGGCCTTTGGCTGGTAGAACTTGCTTACCCACTGAAGTTAGAACACAGGCCCAGTAGAAGGAGTCTTACACAGCCTTTTCTTTCTTACTTGTCTCTATCGTGCATAGACTGAGCAGGTAGCATAATGGCTGCAGTGACAGCAGCAGTAAGCAGAGGCAGTGGCTGCTGAACAGTTCCAGAAAATACCAAAGGCAGAAACGGTAGTGACCACAGGTGGTGTGGACAGCGAAGGATGGCGGAAACACGGAGAAAGCAGAAGCTATAAAATTCCAAAGATTACAGCTGTAGGCCCATAGATCCCTAAACAGTCCTGGGGTGGGGGTGAGGCTGCCAAGCTTTAAAGCCAATAGTCTCAGCACTCAAAGCTTAGGAGCTACAACACTAGCTAGCTGTTGTTGATTGCTGACCCTCACTGTCACTTAAACGCCAAGCATTTTACTAGCTGGGAGTGCCCAGCCACTGGCAAAGGCCAGAGCAATGTCCCTCGAACCTGAGCATCTATAGCCATAGGTCTCTGGCTTCTATGGCCTAAACTTATAATCTTCTGGGCTTTCCAGGTTGAGGTGGTTCTCAGCCTTCTTAATTTAATACATTTCCTCATGCTGTGGTGACCCCCGATCATAAAATTATCTTTGTTGCTATTCGATGACTATAATTTTGCTACTGTTATGAATCATATTGTATACATCTGATATGTATGATATTTGGTATGTGATCTCTGTGAAAGGGTCATTTTGCCCTCAAAGAGGTCACGATACCCATTTTGAGAAACAATGGCTTAGAGCTATAAGCCTTTCTGTCAGCCCAGCCCCTAAGCCTGCAGCACCCAAGGGCCCGGGACTAGCAGTGCAGGAAGAGCTGGTTCTCATGCACATGTGGTTTCCATCTGAGTAGAGCAAAGTTAATAAGTCTCTGTCTCAGAAAAAGAAAAAAAACTCAACTATTTCAACCCATTAACCCAGAAATGCACGCGCTTAGGCAGTGACGCAAAATAAAGGAATCAGTGACAGAGAATATATATACTCAGACTGATAATGAGCACCAGCTTCATTTAAATATGGGACCACTGTCAAGCAGCTACTGAGATTATGCACAGAGAACAGATTGTGGATGTTATAACTCTAGAAAATGTAAAAATAAAAATAACAAAACTTGGGAGATGAGGGAGAGAAGGAGGGGAGACATAGCTGGGACTGTCTTTCATCAGTAAGTCTGGTCTTCATCAGTAAGTCCAAACTTTCACAACTAAATTGAGTTTAATGCTTTTGACTTCACCTCGGTTTCTTTCGGTCGAAGTCACATAAGCAATATACACTCTGTGCTGCTGTTTCTGGGAGGTGTCTAGCAAGAGCAAGCCCTAAAGACACTGGTGATTGCCTAGGGCTGGGGAGAAAAAGGATAGATGGTCTAAAGATGTGGAGTACCTTGGTTATTTTTCTAATTGTTGTGATAAGACATCAAGTCCAATGTCACTTATAAAAGAACGAGTTTATTTGAGGCTTACGGTTTCACCAGGTTAGAGTCCATGACAATCCTGGTGGGGAACACGGCAGCAGGCAGGGAGGTATGGCATTGGAGCCATATCTGAGAGCTTACATGTCAAGACGACAACCATAACACAGTGACAACTAACTGGGAACATCATGGGCTTTTGAAATCTCAAAGCCCACTTCCGGTAACACACCTTCTCCAGGGGCCAGGGAGTAGAATGTGATGGTTTGAATGAGAATAGCTCCCATAGACTCATCATATGTTTGAATACTTGGTCCCCAATTGATGGAACTGTTTGGGAAGGACTAGAAGGTGTGGCTTTGTTAGAAGAGGTATGCCACTGGTATCTTATCACAGCAATAGAAAAGTAACTAAGACAATGAGTGACTGCCAGTGGATACAAAGCCTCTCTCTGGGGTGATGTAAAGGCTCTAAAGTCAGTGCAGGGGCTGAGCACCTGGTGTCCTAACACCTGGGAGGCTGAGATAGGACAGTCATTTGAGTCCAGGAGTTCAAAGCCAGTCTGAGCAACATAGTAAGCCCTTATCTCAGAAGGGAAAATTGATGTGTGAATGATCACACAGCTCTGAATACACAGGAAACTATGAGGTACACACTTTAAATACATGAGTTGTGTGGTATGTGAATTATATCTAAACAAATCTGTTCCAAAAATTACAAAGTGGACCTGTGAGGTAGCTCACTGGGTCCTTGCTCCCAGGGCCGACAATCTGAGTTCGATTCCCCACTCACATGGTGGAAAGAGAGAACAGAGTCCTGCAAATTGTCTCCTAACCTCCACACACATATCACAGCACCTGCACACACAAGCAATGCATACACGCACATACAAAGTATAGATAACTGAATGCAAAATAAAACCTGCTGGAAAGATGGCTCGGTGGTTAAGAGCACTGGCTGCTGTGGGGGGACCTGGGTTCTATTTCCAGCACCCACAGGGTGGCTCACAACAACTCCAATTCCAAGGGGTCTAACACTCTGGCCTCCAAGACCACTGGGTAGGTACACATGTGGTGCATAGACATGCATCCTCATGCCTGTAATCTCAGCATACTGGAGGCTGAAGCAAGAAATTGCCAGAATTGAAGAATTGCCAGACCAGCCTGGGCTTCAAACTGAGTTCCAGGCCAGCCTGGGCTACAGAGTGAGACTCTGTCTCAAAATAACAACAAAGGTATTTCTAGTGAACGTAAACCTGAGAATGAGTACAGAATGACAAATAGGAAGGCGGCCATCTAATGAAACAGCATACATGGGTGGAAACAGACCAGTGTGTTGAGAGTAATTACTTCTCAGAGATGACTTGTGATTTACTTTACTTATTTACTTTCTTTTTTTAAAAGGTTTATTTATTTTATGTATATGAGTACACTGTAGCTGTCTTTAGACTCACCAGAAGAGGCCATCAGATCCCATTACAGATGGTTGTGAGCTACCATGTGGTTGCTGGGAATTGAACTCAGGACCTCTGGAAGAGCAGTCAGTGCTCTTAACCACTAAGCCATCTCTCCAACCCCCTCTTTTACCTTCTTATTTTGATATAGAATCACACTGTAGATCTGGAACTCAGTATGAAGAGCAGGCTGGCCTCAAACTCACAAAGATCTGCCTACCTCTGACCTCTCGGGTTCTACCACACCTGGCAACCACTAACTTTTTTAAGTTTTCTCCAAGTGAAAGATAAATGTTGGGGCTGGGAGGATGGCTTGGTAGTGAAGAGCACTGGTTGCTCTCGCAGAAGACCTGGGTTCAACTCTCCACACCCACACAGCTAACAACCATCTATAACTCCAGTTCAAGGGGCTCGAACGTTCTCTTCTGGCCTCTGCAGGCATGTGGTGCATCTACATACATGCAGACCAAACACTCATACACATTATATAAATAATACATATTATATATAATCTATAACTTTGTGTGTGTGTGTGTGTGTGTGTGTGATTTGATACACTACAGTAGTCTAAAGTGTTGGTTGCAGCCTTGTCTTCCTGATGGCAGTGTTATGCACCCTCAGCCCCTGGCCTGTGAGTGCCTGGAAGGTTATTCCCATGCTGTTTCTCTCCCCAAACTATGCTCACTTCAGTGACTTCAATCAAACTCCCAGCTTCAAGTCAGCAGCCTAAATGAAACCCAGGCTGGCACATAGCAGCTGCCTCTTGGCATCTTTAGCTGCATGTCCTGAGAGGCAGCCTGGGATGGTTCATCTTGACTGACTTGCTGACTGGATTTAGAATCACCTAGAAGACCAGCTCTGGCAATGTTTGTGAGGATGTTTCCAGAGAGCTCTGACTGAAGTGGGAAGATCCATCCTGCATGTTGGTAACACCATGCTGTGGGCTGGGGTGCAGGACTGAATCAGAAAGAGAAGAGGAGGCCGACTGGTGGCACACCCACCACACCTAGAACTCAGAGGGCAGAGGCAGGCAGACCTCCATCACTCTAAAGCCAGCCGGATCTATATAGTGAGCTCTAGGCTAGCCAAGGTTACACGGTGAGACAGTGTCCCAGCTTAAAAAGAAGAAGGAGGAAGAGTAGGAGGAGAGAGCTGAGCACCAGCATTCATCACTCTGCTTCCTTACTGCAAATGCAGTGTGAGCTGGCTGGTTATTTCATCAACTTGACACCAGTAGAGCTACCTGGGAAAAGGAACCTCAACTGAGAAAATTTCTCCATCAGACTGACTACAGACAAGACAGTAGGGCATTTTCTAAATGAATGTATGATGGGGGTGGTTCATCTCACAGGGGTGATGCTACCCTTGTGAAGATGGTCCTGAGTTGAGCAAGCTTCTCAAGCCCTGAGGAGCAAGCCCTAGTAAGCAGCACTTCTCTTAGGCCTCTGCTTTACTTCCTGCCTCCAGGTTACTGTCTTGAATATCTGCCATGATGTCCCTCAGTGATGGACTGTCAGCTATAAGATGAAATAAACCCTCTCTTCCCCAAGTTGCTTTTGATCATGGTCTTTATCACAGCAGTAGAAGCACCAAGTGAGACACAGGATATCCAGCTGCCTCATGCTTCTGCTGGATTGCTTCCCTGCCCCCAGGGACTGTATCCTTAAACCATGATGCAAAAAATAAACCCTTCCTGCCTTAAGTTGCTGTTGTTGGAGGGACAGAAAAAGCAACTAATATACATCCCAAATTTATCATGCCTAAATTGGAACCCCACAGAACTTTAAAACCAGCCACACTTCCCTTCCCTCAGACGTCCTCTCAGTAAATAGCAACTCCTTGACTCCAGCGGCTCAAGCCACAGAGACACTCTCAACGCCTCTCTTTCTTTTGCTCTATACCCAGTCTGTCAGGAAATCTCTACTTCCATAACACACCCAGAAGCTGATCACTTCTCCACACTTCCTCACTAGCCAGCCTGACCCAAGCCACCACCCTCACTGGCCTGGGTCATCGGAAAGACCTCTTCATTGGAAGATCCTCTTCCTGACTTAGGCACCGCCCATTCCATCTCAACACAGAAGTCAGAGAATTCCCCCCTGCCTTTTTTATTTCAAATTTTCCCCTTGTCTATTTAATATTTGTGTTTGTGCATGCACAGAGGAGGCTGAGAGACATGTGTACAAACCACAAAGTCAGAGGACAACTTGCAGAAATCAGTTCTCTCTCCTGCCACCATGTTGGTCCTGGGGATCGAACTCAGGGTATCAGGCTTGGCAGCAAGCCCTATTACCTGCTGAGCCATCTCACTAGCCCCAGAGAGAGTTCCTTAAGCTGTGTGATTGACAGCTGCAAAATGCCCCCAGTTAATCCTACCACATTATGTTCATACCTTTCCATGTGCCCTTCCTCAGTGAACCTGGTTGGGTCCTACATCAGCTTTGCCAACAGAAGAAGGCAGAAGGGATGTTCTTCCTTGGGACTAAAAGGCTTTGCATCTTCCTCTTGGGGCTCTTAGATATTGTTCTAAAAAGAAGCAGATCTACTCTGACAAAGGAAACAGAGTCCTATGAAGAAGAGCGACAGGAGACAGGTTAGTGTGGGCATTACAGTCCATCCCAGGTCAGTGCAGACACAAACAAACAGAATATGGGAGAGAAACTGTCCAGCCATGAGAAATCACTGAAGGCTAAGAATGTGACTCAGTTGGTAGAGTACTCAGATAGCACACACAAAGCCCTGTTTTTGATCCCTGGCACTGTTTAAACTATGTATGATGGTGCACACCTGTAATCCCAGGCTGTGGGAGGAGGAGGTGGAGACAAAAGGATCAGAAATTCAATGCTGTCTCAGTGAGGGTCACTGTTGCTGTGATGAAACACTATGACCAAAAGCAACTGGGAAGGAAAAGATTCCACTTCCACTTCCACATCACTTCATCGTCAAAGGAAGTCAGGACAGGAACTCACACAGGGCAGGAACCTGGAGGCTGGAGCTGATGCATAGGCCATGGAGAAGTGATGCTTATTGGTTTGCTCCTCATGGCTTGCTCACCCTTCTTTCTTACAGCATCCAGGACCACCTGCCCAGGGGCAGTACCACCTACAATGGGCTAGGCCCTCCTGCATCAATCACTAATTAAGAAAATGCCCAGCAGGCTTGCCTACTGCCTGATCTTATGGAGGCATTTTCTTAGTTGAGGTTCCCTCCTCTCAGATGGCTCCAGCTTATGTCAAGTTGACATAAAACTAGCCAGCAAAGAGGCCAATCTGGGCCACATGAAACTCTATCTTAAAAAAAAAACCCAAACAAACAATAATTACTACAGTAGACTGTTTCAAGCCACTAAGTTTTGGGGTGATCTGTTAGGCAGCAAGAGATACCCACTATAAGCCATTACTCAGATCATTCGGCTTGTATGCAGGACACATTCACTGGTCCTCAGTTCACATCTGAAACCAAAGTCATTGTAGGTACAAGGTCCTACATGATCTGTGGCCCCCACTTCCTGTTGCCATTACTCAGAACACTTTTCCTCCACCCTGTCTTGGCTCACCCTGTCCCAGGTACATTTCCTTGATTCCCACTAGTCACTTTCTCTTCTCTGGAGTCTCAGTATCTGCTGCTCTCCATGCTCAGTCTGCTCTTCCCCACTACCACACGGTTCTGTCCTTTACTTGCTTCTGGTCAGTGCTGAAACATTCATCATGGTGAGGGTCCTATATCCCCTGGCCCCTGGCTGTCATCCTATGTCTTCTTCTCTTCTCTTCTCTCCACAGAATGCATCCTCCCCTGATATGTTTATTTCACTCCATGTAGATCGTATGCTATTTTGTTTAATACAATCCCCCCAGGGTTTAGAATGGTGTATGGCATGCAGGACATATTGGGACGTATTTGATGGGGACAGGGGTCCTTGCTGCTCTTCTTGCCTAAGACATGGCCTCAGATCTACATCTTGAGATCTCAGACACATCAGAAAATGCATCCCCTCAGTTCAGGAAGCCCAGCTTTGGTTGAAGGTACAACTTGAACCCTAGACTTCCTACCTGTGAGATGGTGAGAACAGAGTGGAGCTAGAGACTCACACTCAGTGGGCTTCCTGTCTGTATACACAGACATGCTTCCCTTTAAGGTGAAACCTCAGAGGGACCCAGAGGGTGTCAGACAAGAAGACCTGAGCCACAGCAACCAATTGTATTTCCAAAGATGATAATAACTGGGCATCACATGTTCTAGGTCCTTGATCATCTCATCAAAGAACAGACTCTAGGGATCTGGAGAGGTGACTCAGCAGTTAAGAACACTAGCTGTGCTTTCAAAAGACCCAAGTTCGGTTCTCCAAGCCCACACTGGACAGCTCCCAAATACCTGTAACTGCAACTTCAGGGAAATTGACACCCTCTTCTGACCTTCTCAGGCACCCAAACACGCACACACATACTCAAAAATAGAAATAAATCTATTTTTCTCTGTCTTTCCAGCCTGCTATTTTGAGCAACAAGTAAGAGTTCAAGAGAAAATATCACTTTCAAAGTAACTTCGCAGGATCAGTCATATGAGGAAAGATGGCTTCACCTAGCTAGCTATCCCTGGCTCAGAATCTGACCACAGTGTTGTGAGGGAGCCCAGGCTACACAGAGAAGGCATGGGCAGGTACTCCAGCTAAGTTCTCATCAACTGCCAGACAGCTTGGCTTCCGGGATCCAGCCCTCCCCATCTGCTTATTTGACTTCAGATAGAAAACACGATGTCACCCCTCCTGCCTCCAACTGAGTCTTGCCTAACTAAAAAATCTGAGCAAAACAAATGCTTTCGTTGTTTTGAGTGGCCATTACATAACCATAGTAACTAGAACAGGCTCAAAAGTTCATTTACCTCCCCAGTGAGACCACAGGTAAGTAGCCTCCCATCTTACTGCTGAGAAGACTGAGGTTCACAAGGTTAATATCTTGCCCTAGGTCATACAACCTGGAAGTATGGAAGTATAAATGACAGCCTGGTCTTTCAGATTCCCCAGTGTACACTCTCTGCCATGTCCAAACTCTAGCTGCTTCATCCTGAACACAAAGCCCACCAAAAGTGGGACTGTCAACATCCAGCCATATCCTCCAGCCAACAGGTTAGCAATGGTTGAGCCCCTGCATCAGGCTAAGTCCTCCTCTAAGGGACAAACCCCTTCTCCTCTGAAGGGCAGCAGCTCTGGGAAGAGGGCCAAGGAAGGGGTGTGAGCCAGGACCTGCTGCGAGTGTGTCTGGATCCTAATTACCGGCCGGGAAGTCCACTTTCCTTGCCAAAAGGTCCTAAGGATAGGAGATGGAGCCCTCACACCTGCAGGTGGGTCACAGGATCTGAACAGAGGCCCAAACTAGACTGTATATGCTCAGGAAACTTCATTTCCATGGATCACAAGAAAAATTTGGTCTCTACCAATTTGGGAGCAGACACACTGTACTGCCAAAAACCCCTTCTTCCCACGCAACATAGTTACAGCAACTAAAGTAAGAGAAAAGCTATGTTCAGCCATATACACAGGCACACATACCCCACACAATTATCTGCAATCCCTGATACTCAGGCATAGACAGGTACAAACAGTACAGAAGGACACATGGTGCATATAAATTAACATCATTCAATATGTATGTTCAATATATATTCAACCTGAATATACATGTGTATAGCATTGCACATAAAACAGATTTAAAAAAAAAAAAGAAGAAAAGGAAAGAAAAAAAAGAAGCAAAATCAACAAACCTTTAAACTGACACAGAAAAAAGGAAAGAATGCTCAGCTTACCAAAATCAAGAGTGAAAGGGTACTGATATCAATCTCACAGAAATCAAAAGGATTATAAGGAAATATGATAGGCATTTATATATCAAGAATTAGATTAATCTAGACTAAATACAAAAAAGTCCTAGATGAAAAGTACTTCTCTAAACAAAAGATGAAGACCATTACAGGAAACCACAACCAATCAAAATGCAGAGTTATGGAGCCCAGTCCCAAGTGATATACTCACATGACCCCTGCACCCAAGGCTCAGGGAGCATTCAGACTGATGACAAGAGCCAGAGGGTCAGAGAGTTTACTGTGAGACTATGTCTCCTAGGAAGTCAGAATGTCACAAAGCCTCACCAACATGGCTGCCTAACATGAGCTGAACAAGGACAACAGTAGGCAAATAAGGTGCGTGGGGAAAGCTCACAAGGCCTCGACCCTACACAAAGAGCTACAGACAGCTAAGAAATGCTGAGAGCAGGAGAATGGTCTTCCCCAGGGAAGAGCACACCAATTGCTTATCCAACACCAAATGGCCATCCCAGAAAATGCGTGTGCGTGTTATACAGACTAAGCAGGTTATATAGTTATGTGTTTAAGACCACACACACGGTAAAAGTGGAAATGATGGAATATTATAGTCTCAAAAATATTTTAAAAATTAGTTAAACTAGTAAAATTTAGTAAAAAAAAAAAAATAGTAAAACTAGCAAAACTCGGTCAAAAAGAAACAGAAAAATCTAAACTGACCTTCAACAAGTAAATATTGAGTCCATAATCAAAAACCTCCCCCAACAAAAGCCCAAAACCAGATGGTGTCGCTGATGAATTCTACTAAACGTTTAAAGACAAATTAACACAGATCCTCCATACACTGCAAAAATACAGAAAAGGGAGAAACACTTGCTAGGTCATCCTGGGGCCATGGCCCTGAGCATCACAAAAACACAGATGCAAATACACATATACCTAATACTCCAACACCCTATCTATACAGATACAGAAATCCTCAACAGGGCTGGAGAGATGGCTTAGCGGTTAAGAGCACTGACTGCTCTTCCAGAGGTCCTGAGTTCAATCCCCAGCAACCACATAGTGGCTCACAGCCATCTCTAATAAGATCTGAAGATAGCTATAGTGTACTTGAATAAATAAATAAATAAATAAATAAATCTTTTTTAAAAAAATCTTCAACAGACTACTACCAAGCCACATTTAGCAACAGAGGAAATGAATATACACTGTGACCATAGGAGTATACACCCCAGAAATTCGAGGTTGGCTAAACGTGTTACTATCCGTCAGTGTCCAACTAGAGGAACAGACACAAAGGCACAGCCACTTGACCATCTCCATCCCTAAGCATAAAATCCCAGCTGATGTCCGAAGGCCCCATCAGCCTCTCTGTGCTCACTTCCCATTCTATGTTAACAAGGGTCATTTCCTTGTCATTCCTCAGACCCTCCAGATACACCCCTGGCTCAGGCCCTCAGTAGATGCTATTCTCTACTCCTAGAACTCTTTTCTCCAAAATATCTGCATGATTCACCACTCCATTCCTGGCAACTACACGAAGGAAAAGAAGAGGAGGAGAAGCCGCTGCAGCGCCTTCTCAGTGAGCCTCCTGGACTCTGTATAGACTAGGAGGCCTCTCTCACCCACAGCCACTCTCTCACTATCTCCATTCTAGATTTTCCTATGTATTTATCATCACCTGAAACAATGTAAAAGTTTTACTTATGTATCTGTTTGTTTATTTGCTTGCTTTGAGATGGGGTCTTGGTATACAGCCCGGCCTGTCCTAGAACTGTCTCAGTCTCCTGAGTGCTGAGATTTAAAGACAGATACATTATGCCCTGTTTCCCCTAGTGTATCTTGCTTGTAATCTGTTTCTCCCTGTTAGAATGTAAATTTCCTTGGGACAGGGATACTTGAGCCATTCTATTCATGGCTACAACTGTAGCATTTGAACTAGGAAGCCAATGGCCAACACCTAATAGGCTTGAATAAGTAAATGGATACAAACAACTTACTTCAAAGTGCTCTTTCAGCAAGCAGGGAAGATTCCCATCTTACTCCCACATTCATGATAGTAGTGTACTTTGGGCTGGAGTGGTGAGAAGGGGAGGAACCGGAGCCAGAATTCATAAGCTGGGACTGTGAGAGTATCAGAATCAAACTGGGTATGGTGGTACATACCTTTTATCCCAGCACTTGGGAGGCAGAAGCAGGCAGGTCTTTGAGTTCATGGCCAGCTTGATCTACAACAGATCCAAGACAGCCAGAGCTACACAGAGAAACCATGTATCAAAGAAATGAGAGAGAGAGAGAGAGAGAGAGAGAGAGAATGAATATCAGAGAGCAATAAGGCTGTGAGTGGAGGACCAGGCCTCCAATAGAGATCGCTCAAAGAAGACAGTGCTAAGCTGACTCTGCCCTGGAGGCCAAGAACAATTTAGACACATGGACAAAGAGGGATGATGAACGGCCTGAAAGGGCGTCCACTGGGCATGCTCTAGGAATCAGGAAGGGTAAGAGTGCGGAGGAGGAAGTGCCGATGAAGCTGTGGAGGCAGTTCATGTGGAGTTTTAAGTGCCAGGAGAGCTCTTTAAGTGAAAGAGCTGAACCTTCTTTCAGAGAACCAGAGAGCTATGCAAGGCTTTAAAGCTGGCAAGGCTCATGGCATCTAGAAGCTTCCCAGACTGTGTAGGATGAACAGACTACAGCAAGGAAGCAGCAAGATGAGGAAAGCAAGAATTGGCTCTCTGGAGGACAGTCCTGGGGAAAGCTGGTAGGCTGATACAGGGCAGGGCAGAAGAAATGGGCAGGAGGGGTGGGACTGGGTAGAAAGGGCTTCATGAATGAGGGCTGGGAGGGGTAAAGCATCAGCTTGTATCTTAGGTCAGAACTTCCAGTAGGGCCCAGGGCAGCAGCACAAAGCTGTGGAGAATGAGGGCTGGAATCTGACTGTGGAGACTCGGTCCACAGAGTACCCTGACAGGCAAGCTGCTTCCAGCACTGGCAGATGGATGTCTCCTTGCTTTGAGCACCTTCCTGCCACTCCACACTCAACCAGGACAGGCCTGGAGAAGAGGTAGGACTCTCTCAGCTAGCATGATCAGCTGAGTCATGGTGTTACTTTTAGATAAGACATGCAGCTCTGAAGTCTGCCAGAGTGCAGGATGGGGACATCTGTGTCCCCAAAACATAGCCAAGAAGCAGCCTGCCAGAGCAAAGGAAGACATTAGCATGAGCAAAGCTGGCTGATGCAGGAGCATGCTTCTAACAGGGCACCCATTCACCAAGGACTCTGTCTCCTTGAAATCCTTGTCCCTGTGAGTCTCACCAGCTCTCACCAATAGAAGGGACAGTGCCCACCACCCCATCCCACCTAGACAGTAAGCATAAGCACACCTATTGGTGCCCAGCATGTACCTAGCTGCTTCTCTCCCACAGAATGACAAGGACACCGACGTGACATATCCAGGCATGAGGCAAGCATTGGTCTGTTATACTCTTTGTTGCTTTCTCTGGGCCTCTGTTTTCCGGTCTGTCAGGTGGAATGAGAAAACCCACAACCATGGCAAGGGGATGATTCAGTGTCAGGTACACCTGTGAGAGGGATGTCAGGCTTCTTCCAGATTCCAGGAAGTTCACAGAACATCCCTCTGTGCTGACTACCTTTATGTCTCCTTGACACAAGCTAGAGCCATCTGCGAAGAGGAAACCTTAACTGAGAAAATAGCTTCATAAGATCCAGCTGTAGGTAGCCTGTAGGGCATTTTCTTATTCAGTGATTGATGGGGGAGGGCCCTCTGTGGGCAAGGACACCAATGGGTTCTATAAGAAGGCAGGCTGAACAAGGCATGAGAACAGACCAGGAAGCAGCACCCCTCCATGGCTTATGCATCAGCTCCTGCCTCCAGGCCCCTCCTCCATTTCAGGTCCTACCCTGACTTCCTTCCATGATGAACTGTGATACGGAAGTGTTAAGTAAAATAAAGCTTTTCCTTCCCAAGTTGTTTTTGGTCATGATGCTTCATCACAGAAATGAAAACCCCAAGACACCCCCGAAGAGGGCCCAGGTGCACCCTAAGGCCTTGGCAACAGAAAAGAGCATCTTTCTGCCAACTGCCAGCCAGTGTGCCCAGGAGTAGGCTCCACATCATGCCTGAAGTATTCACTGTTTGTTTGTTCCTTTCTTTTAGATAATGTATTTATTTTATGAATAGGGGTCTTTTGTCTGCATGTATGTGCATCATGTGCATGCTGGTGGCCTAGGAGGCCAAATCCCCTGTGTGTAGAGTTATAGTTGATTATGAGCCACCATGTGGGAGCTGGGAATTGAACTCAGGTCCTCCGGAAAAAAAGCCAATGCTCTTAATTGCTGAGCCTTCTGTCCAGATTTCGTGTGAGCGTGTACATGTGTATGTGTATGTGTATGTGTATGTGTATGTGTATGTGTATGTGTATGTGCATGTGTATGTGTATGTGTGTGAGAGACAGACAGACAGACAGACAGACGCAGAGACAGAGTTAGCATGGTGGCAGTGAGAACAACTCGAGGGAGTTAATTCCTTCTCCACCAAGAATTTTACAAAGATCAAACTCAAGTCATCAGGTTTGGCAGCAAATGCCTTTACACACTAAGCCATCTCACTGGCCCCCAGGGCATTTCTTAAAAGAGACCCTTTCTTGGCAGGCAGTGGTGTCACGAATGCCTTTAAGCCCGTACTCAGGAAGCAGAGGCAGGAAGAGCTCTATGAGGTCAAGGCCAGCCTGGTCTACAGAGCAAGTTTCAGGACAGCCAGGGCTGCATAGAAACCCTGTCTCAAAATGAGAGAGAAAGAGAGAGAGGAGAGAGAGAGAGAGAGAGAGAGAGGAAAATGGTGATGCTTTCTCAAATGAGGACAGGAGGAAACCAGCCTTTCTCCCTGGCAGAGTACCTGCTAAGTTCTGCTAAGTTCCGACTCTCCTAGACTAAGTAAGGCTGCCTCAAGGCCCCTGCTGCCCTGCCCATATTAGTTGGCATTAGGAAGTATGGGCTCTGGGGTCTGAATCCTCTCGGGGAAGTCTTAGGGTGGAGTGCTAGAGGGAGCAGAGTGCATTGTGGGAAAAGGAGCGAGACCAGGTGGGTTAAAAGGACATCATGCAGGGGAATCGTGAAGGTCATGAGGGTGTCCTACAATGGCCTTTAGGCCAGGCATGTCCTGCTAGAGAGGTCACACCTGTCCTCCAGTATTTAAGGTCAGAGCCCACTCTAAAACCACAAGTGTTCCCAGCCCTAGCTCCTGGACACCTGTCACTCAGAAGGCAATGACAACAAACAAGTCCTTCCCAGGTGACCCTTGTCTGTTTCTTTCATCTTTCACCCACTCAAGCCTGTAGGAATCAGAATCATGGGGAGAAGTGGCATCCATAACAAAAGACATGAAATGTGACAAGGAGCTTGAGCACACCAGGGGTCTCCTCTTCAGGGCAATTTTCTGGACCTAGATAACAGCCTTATTCAGAGACAGAGTGGAAGCTGTGATTTAAGCTGAATCAGGCTTTTTAGTCCTCAAATGTGACTGGCTACAACAGTCATCAGGATTGGTTAGGGAAATAATAGCCAATATACTCTCTGAGTCTAGCTCAGTGGCCCTGAGGCCTATGGACAAGGGTACCGTGTCCAGCACCCAGGGTTGAAGCTGGTATTATCCCTCCCAGAAATAGCAAGCCCTTCCCACTGGGCAGGACAGGGATGCTGTAGGAGGGCAGGAACAGTGAGTTGGGACAGGATGCTTGATAGTCTGGAGACTCTTTGGAGGAGATGAACTCTGACTGCAGGAAGAGAAAGATTTCAGACATATGGGAGCGGAACAGTGCCCTTTGTGAACAGATACTAGCAAAGTCCCAGGCAGAATTTGGGGCACAGGAGGGACTGGAATGAGGACCAGGATCTGGAAAGCTTATATTGGCCATAATTGTCTTTCAAGCAAGGTCTGCACCAGCCATGACCAACTTTCTCATCTGGAACTTGGGGAACATTCCTCTGTCTCCCAAGGTTTACAACACATCCTAGGGCCTGTCTCTATCCAGACTGTCAGCCAGGAGTCCAAAGGGACTCAGTCCAAAGCCAGAAAGGAGCTTGGGATCAGATCTAGTCTCTGCCTGTTTTCTAAGGAGCTCTGTGAGTCTCTGTGTACTTACTGGGAAATGGGGCTAGAGAGATAGTTTGGAAGGAGTGGTCAGTGCAAATAACACAAAGACACAGTTAGTATACACTTGTGTCCTCAAGGGCTTCCCACCCACTCCGAGAGGGGACCTCACTTACATAGGAGGCCAGGAGGGTCCGTGAGGCCAAGATGAGAGCCAGGTAGAGGCAGGGAGCTGTGGCAAACAGACTAGAAGCACAGATGAGGGGCTCAGCCCTGGGGTTCACCTTCTTGTACCTTCTTGAAGCCTCTGCCCCCAGCATGACACCAATAATACCAGTTGCCACGGTCAGTGCCCCAAAAATCAGGCTGATAAGAAAGAGCAGAGAGGACCGGGTCAGACCTGCATTCCATCCCTGCCTCTGGGCCAGGTTACTTAACCCAGTTACATGATCTGGTACCATGCAGCAGGAAACAAGCCCAGAACTGTAGCTGGAAAGCTGAGGCCCATTAACCTTACAGGAACCTCCTCCCACGAACAGCCACAGTGACCTTCTCTCTCTCTCTCTCTCTCTCTCTCTCTCTCTCTCTCTCTCTCTCTCCACTCCAGAAGCCCCACTCAGAAATCTTAATTTTAGGGCCCCACCCATCCTCATTGTTTAGATGACTGGTATGTACTGACTCCCATGATCCATAGCTCTTGTCTGGGCAGCACACACATTTACCATTTTTGGTGTCAATTTGGGGGGTTGTTTGTTTGTTGAGACAGGCTCTTGCCACATGTTGGCTATCCTGGAATTCACTCTGTAGACCAGGCTGTCCTCTTACTCACAGAGATCCACCTGCCTCTGCCTCCTGAGTGCTGGGATCAAAGGTGTGCGCCACCATGCCCGCACACTCACCTGTTGAGTCCCATCCATCTGCACCCTGGCTCCACATCCTTTCCAAGCGTACTCAACCGCATTACCTTTCCACCCACCCTAGTACCCACTTCCACACCATCTGGCCCTGATGGAGTCTCTCTAAGCAGGCTCTAAGAAAGTGCTTCTTAAGACACCATGGACTGTGCTCCTAACCACACTCTGTCCAAATCCTCTAGGTGTTCTCAAACACCCAGAGATGTGGGCCCAGGCCCCTGGTCCTCGGGCCCGGCTCTGCTCTTTGTCCTCTGCCCCCTACACCTACACATACTTCCATTGTGCATCTGGAACAGCCTGAGGTAACGTTCTTGTTTCCTTGACTGCTTTACTCTAAACTGTCCAAGCTCCTACTCAATCCACCTGACTCTCACAAACCCCTCCTCACTGGGGACACCGGCCCCTGTTCCCAGGCTGATTGCTTTATTTCCATCGATCTCTGTAGCACTATCTACCATTCCTCAAAAGCAATGACCAGGTTTGGTTTCCTTCCCGATCCTGCTCTCTGTTCTGGGATCACAGAGCTGAGAACACGCATACTACGTGTTAAGCAGATGAACTCTTTGACTTCCTCCCAGAATTCCAAGATGGACAGATGCAAGGCTGAGAAGGAGAAGGCCAATATCAGACAGCTACTAGATATAGAGCCAGGATCTATACAGACATCCTCCTCCTCCTTCTCCTTCAAGCTCTTGTTAAAGGAGTTCCAAGGTCTCACTGAGACAGTGACTGGTGTGGACTGACAGCTAAATCCAACCAGGCTCTCCCAGCCCCTCAGTGGCTCTCTGGTGTCCTCTTTACAAGCCCCTAGCCAACATGATGGCCCTATGGGACTGGTCCTGCTGTAGACCACTGTAGCCTCCCCTCTCAGACCCTCATCCCCTTTGCACAAATGACAGAACTCTCTGAGCCAGTCTCATGGTTTCTGACCAGCCTCTTTGCCTTTCTTGGCACTGTTCTCTGGAGCTCTGTGGCCCCAACACATACCTGTCTCCCCCAGCCAGGTCCTTCCTCAGACATAAAAATTACAGAGTTATGTGAAATGGCCAGAGCCCAACTCTTACCCCTATGGGGGCTGAGGAGGATGGCTCGGTCAGTTAAGTGCTTTGCTACTCAAGCACAAAGACCTGAGTTCAATCCTCAGCATCAGCATACAGACATGATGATGTCATGCTTTTGTAATCCCAGCGCTGGGAAGGCAGAGATGGGCAGATCGGTGAGGCTTTCTGGCTAGCCAGCCCAGCCTAGAAATCAAGGTGGACAGCTCTTGAGCTGTGGCACTGAGGTTAACTATGTGCCTCCATATATACAAATACACCCACACTCAGACAAAGAATGTGACATGTGGGCTGGCAAGATGCCCAGCAGGTAAAGGGACTTGCTGCCAAGTCTAGTAATCTAAGTTTGATCCCCATGACTCATACTATGGAAGGAGAGAAATGACTGCAGCAAGCTGTTCTCTAGTCTCCACACACATATGTAAACACATGCGCGCACACACACACACACACACACAGAGTAACAGATTTTTTTACATTTTATTTTTATCTTATGGGTATGGGTGTTTTGCCTGCAGTTATGTCTGTGTGCTATATGCATTACTGGTGCCAGTGGAGGGCAGAGAGGACATCTGAGCCCCTGGTACTAGAGTTACAGACCTTTATGAGCCACCATGTGGATATTGGGAATCAAACTCAGGTCCACTGGAATAGCGTCCAGTGCTCTTAACCAAGCCATCTCTCCAGCCCTTGTAACAATATCTAAAGTAAACAAAATTTGAAACGAATGTAGCCATGCAAGCCTGGACATCAGCAAACAGGGCAGTAGCCCTGTAATCAACCTCATGAGCCGTTTATCCCACAAGCTGGGAACTGATGAGTGTGCTCTCTCTAGGCAGCAGGGGATGTAGGAACCAAAGAAGTCAGGAACTTGCCTTAAGCTGTCTAACACAGTCTTTCAAGGACAGGGCCAGAGGCTCCCAGCTCTCTCCCACCAAGCAGAAGCCTATATTTCCCCCAAGTAGTGTAATGGTCCCCACAAACCTCCCAGTGAGGCTCTGGCTCCAAGAAGTCAGATCCTGAGTAGGTGATGTCCATCCCTGAGTGTCACTCTGAGCCATCGATGGTGGGCTCTTAAGATCTTTGAGAGAATTGGGTTGATTAATCTTCCTGCCTGTGCTGGTTAATTTTTTGGTTGACTCAACACAAACTAGACAGAGTCCTATATGCAAGTGGAGGCTGGAGGACGATGTTCAGTAGCCTCAACAGAGAGGATACCTCAATCAGATCAGCCTACAGGCATGTTCTTTTTCTTTTTTCCAAGTCAGGGTCTCACTATATAGCTCTGGATGTTCTAGAACTGTGTAGTCCTGGCTGGCCTCAAACTCACGGAGATCCACCTGCCTCTGCCTCCCAAGTGTTGGGATTAAAGGTGTGTACCACTATGCCAGGCTCTTTTTGTTGTTGTTGTTGTTGTTTTGGTATTTTTTTGTTGGGTTGTTTTTTGGTTTTTTGTTTTGTTTTGGTTTGGTTTTTGGTTTTTTGAGACAGGGTTTCTCTGTGTAGTCCTGGCTGTCCTGGAACTCACTCTGCAGACCAGGCTGGCCTCGAACTCAGAAATCTGCCTGTCTCTGCCTCCCGAGTGCTGGGATTAAAGGCGTGCACCACCACTGCCCGGCTTCTTTTTTGTTTTTTAATTTTTGTTTTTGTTTGTCTGTTGTTTGTTTGAGACATGGTCTCACTATGTAACCCTGGCTGTCCTGGAACTCACTATGTCGACCAGGTTGGAATCAAACTCACACAAATCTGCCTTCCAAGTACTGGGATTAAAGGCATGCACTAATAGTAATGATTTGTGTGTGTGTGTGTGTGTGTGTGTGTGTGTGTGTACCTGTATATATATGTACATGCACTGGTAACCATGGAAGCCAGAAGAGGGCACTGGATCCCTTGGGGCTTGCACTAATGGCAGTTGTGAGCTGCTAGGAACCAAACCCAGATTCTCTGTAAGAGCAGCAAGTGTTCTTAAACACTGAACCGTTCCTCCAGCCTCCAGCATTTTCTTGGTTAAGGTTTGCTGTGGGAAGGAACTAGATCAGACCAAGCATGTGATCCTGGGTTAAATAAGAAAGCAGGCTGAAGCCAGGCAGTGGTGGTGCATGCCTTTAATCCCAGCACTTGGGAGGCAGAGGCAGGCTGATTTCTGAGTTCGAGGCCAGTCTGGTCTACAGAGTGAGTTCCAGGACAGCCAGAGCTACACAGAGAAACCCTCCAAAAACCAAAGAAAAAAAAAAAGAAAGAAAGAAAGCAGGCTGAGCAAGTCACAGGGAGCAAGCCAGTAAACAGCATCCTCCATGACTCTGCTTCAGTTCCTGCCTCCCAATTCCTCCTCGCATTCCTGCCCTGACTTCCCTTAATAATGAACTGTGACAAGGAAGTAGAAGAGCAAATAAATACTTTCTTTCCCCAAGATGCTTTTGGATATGTGTTTTCACATCAACAGAGCAAGCTAAGACACAGCCTCTCCCTCACATGCATCTGGAGCTGATCCTAACCAAGGGAGTTATTGTAACCCCAACACAAGGGTTTCCCACCAGTCTTCCATGGACTAAAATCATACCATCACAGGATATTCCAATCTCTGGAACCTTCTAGGGACGAACGTACTTTGCAGATATTAGGACCTGATCTGGAATGACTACCCTCCCTTAGTCAGGTAAGCCCTGAAAATAGTCACTGGGGTGACCTCTAGCCCAGAAAGAAGAGGACATATCATGTGACCTTAAAAGCAGAGGTTAGAGAGCTGTAGCCCAGAAAGAATACCAACTACAAGGACGGAGGAGAGCCAAAGCTCCACAGAACTCCAAGGGAACATGGCCCTGCAGACACCTTGATTTGGCCTCACTGGAAGTTCCACCTCCAAAATCACAACAAAACTAATTTCTGGGCTTTTGGGGTCTTTTGTTTTTTGAGACACAGTTTCTCTGTGTGTAGTCCTGTTCTGGAACTCTCTGTGTAGACCTGGCTGGCCTCAAATTCAGAGATCTGCCTGTCTTTACCTCCCAGGTGCTGGGATTAAAGAGGTACACCACCACTGCCCAGCAAGTTTTTGTTTTTTTTGTTTTTTTTTTTAAATTGGGCTTTTTTTTTTTAAGGACTGGTTCTGGAACTCAGAGCATGTGCTCTATCATCTCAAATGCCCCTTTCTTTCTTTTTTTCTTTCTTTCTTTTTCTTCTTTTCTTTTTTTTTTTTCCTTTTTGATAGATCCTCATGCTAGCCTCATATTCCCTCTATTCCTGAGTATGACCGTGACATATATGTGTGTGTGTACATATATGTACATATATATACACATATATGACAAGCATCTATGTACCTACGTATATATATGTATGTGTGTGTGTATGTATGTATGTGGTGCCATAGTTCACAAACGAAAAGCAAGGGACAACTTGTGGGAGTTGGTTCTCTCCTACCACTCTGTAGGTTTCCAGGTCATCAGTCTTAATGGCACGTGCCTCTACCCGCTGAGCCATCTTGCAGGCCTCACCCTTGAAATTCCAGATCCTCTTACCTCCTCCTCCCAAGTGCTAGGATTAAGGGCGTGAGCCACCGTGCTGACTTTGTGCAATTCTGGAATTGAATGCAAGGCTTCATGCACTCTAGGAAAGCTCTCTACTCCCAAGTCACATCCCCAGGCCAGGCCCACATTTCTGTTGTTTTAGACCATTAAGCATGTGTCCGTTTATTATATCAAGCACAAGAAACAAATAGGTCCACCAGTTCCCACACAGATGGTGTGAAGGAAGGGACATCAAGCCAGAGAGTGGAGGCTGAGCAGAGACATTGGATTCTATAAGGACTGATACCCTGAGCTGAGTCACCTTTTGGGCTGCTTAGGAATCTGTCCTTGCCGCCAGAGAAGACAATGGCACAGGGGAGCAAAGGTAAGCCTCGCATCTCCATGTGTTTATTCTGAGCACCTCCTATAAGCCAGAAAGCCCTGCCAGCTGGGGGGGGGGGGGGGGGAGTGCAAGTCACTGACAGCACCAGACAGTCTTCAATGGCGACAGGCAATGGGGGCTTCAGAGCAAAAGCTTCAGGATTAGATAGGTTTCAATCCTGGCTATCGCTCGTTAGCTGTGTGAACTTACACAAGTCACTTAACCTATATGATCTTCCACCTCATTTGCAATTCAGAGACAGTATGAAAACCTTCCTCTGCAGGTTCTTTATGTAAACGGCTTGGCATTAGGCCTGAAGCAGACATTTTGAGCTGGAGGTGTGGCTCAGTGATAGGGCCAGTGACTAAAATCTGCCAGTGAGAGGCTGGGAATGTCACTCATTAGTGGAGCATTTGCCTAGAATTCACCACAAAGAACACTTGCTTAGAGCATGCAAGGTCTTGGGTTCAATCTTCAGAATGGCAAAAGAAAGAATAATTAATAAATAATGATGAAAAAAGGAAGGAAACTATGGGCAGACATCATATTGGGGCAGAAGCACAGACATTCTAGAAACCACACAAGCTCCCTCTGGGCACCAGGAAGTAAAACTGAGGCAAAGAAAGGAGGTTGGAGAAGAGGAAGCAGATGCTGGTGTGACCAACAGAGGACCCAGCAGAGAAGAGGATTGGTCTTTAGAAGTCCAAGGAAGGCCAGGAAAGATGCTCAGTGGTTAAGAGCAGCTGCTCTTGCAGAGGACCGGATTCTCAGCATCCACATGACCCATCAAAAACATCTGTAAGTCCAGCTCTGGGAATCTGATGCCTTCTTCTGGCCTCCTCAGGCACTGTACGCATGTGCTGTACAGACAGACAGACATGCTAGCAAAATACCCATATATACAGAAATTTTAATTTAACTTAATTTAAAAGTCCAAGAAACCAACAGGGCAAGATCGAAGACAACCAAAGGATACAGGAGAGAGAGCATCCCACAGGGGTGGGGGCAAGGAATTGGGGTATCAAGGAGAATAGGAGACAAATGGGCCTAGGAGATGTTCTTGACTCCCATCAGGAGGTCACTGGAGTCACTGGAGAACCTGGCAAGAGGTGGTAGGAAGAGCAGAGGAGCCCAGCAGAGCCAGAGGACAGGACAGGCGGGGAGTAAAGTGACACCTCTAAGAGAGAGTGAGACCCCTCCCATCTACCTGCAACTCTGCTGGGTATCTAGATACACTGATGGGGCAGAGAAGATATGAACACATCCTAAATATCCCTAAAGAATCAGAGACAAAAAGAATCTTCCCAGTGCCTCAGTTTGCAATCTGCAAAATGTGATGACCTCACAGAAGATACTTGGGACCCCTTGAAGGGCAAAGGGTATCCCCCTGAAGCCCCACAGAAACCTCATATCCTTCTCCTTCCGATGCCTTCTGAACCCCCACAATAGCCACAAGAGTAGGAAAAGGGGAGTCCAGCACCCAGAAAAGCCAAGGGAGATGTCTGTGGCCACATACAATGGCAGGCTCATTCAGAGCTGGAACCTTAAGCCTGCTCTTGGGGCCAAAGCTCAGCCATCTTCACACATTGCCTGAAAGACTGAACCCGGGTTCACAACCTCCTGAGAACTGCCCCGTGAACCAGACTAGTGCCCTCCAGCCTGTCCTCACCTGTCCTGGCTGTGGCACTGCTCTTGGAAGCAGGGAAGCTGCAGACCGTGGACCACGCGAGCTTCGAACAGAAACTTGGGTGCCCAGAAGCCCAGAGCTCCAGTCACAAAGGCCATGGCGGTTACTCCAAGGGTTGAAAACACAAAACTCCAGCTGCAAGAGAAAGTGTCTTGGCTGAAGTCAAGATAGGGCCAGGACTGCAAGTGTCTGACCCCTGTCCCAGGCACACAGGATCCAGCCTTCCTAATGATCCGAGCTGCCCTTGTGTTCCATGCTGCAGTGATTCATGAGGCCTAAGAGCACAGTGAGGTCTGCTTCCCTTTCGAGACCTGAGACAGGGGCTGATGTTGATCTTACAGAGCTTGAAGAGGTAGGTGGTCAACAAATTCCAGCAGCCTAAGGAAGCAAGAGGGGCTGGAAAAATACATCCATGGGATAAATGAACACAGTGCAAGGCTCACACAACCTGCCCTGTTCTCAGCCACACTTCTGCCACATCCAAAGGGGACCAAGTAACAAAGGGGCATTTTAGTTAGAGAGGGGAGCTCAGAGAAAGAAGAAGGCCATGGATGATGAGACAAGCTTAGAGTCAGAGATGGAGGTTGGAGTCATTGGGCCAGACAGGGATTTCTTGAGACTTGGAACAGAGTCCAGGGACGCTTACTTTCTCCCCAAGTATCTGACATCCTCACACCAGCTGGTCCTCGGAGCCCTCACAGCCACTTCTCCCTGTTTTTCAGCTGCTCCTCGGGGTAGGTCTGGAATCAGCAAGATGAGCAGAGCCAAGGCCACTGCATCCAAGCAGGGCATGATCTAGAGAAGGAAGGCCGTGGAGTTCAGGACCAAAATCTACCACAGCCTAGGAGACAGGAGATGACTGGTCACAGGGTCTGAACTCTAGTCTAGCCTTGGCTCCCAGGTGCTGGCTATACGTAGAGCTGTCCCTAACACTTGCCCTCAACCTTATAGAGACAGTATGGCTAATCTCTCTAACCAGAGTCATTTACTTGGTACCCAATTACTGCCCTCCTGCCCAGTATACACCCTACTCTATCGGGAGCAGGGAGCCTAAGATGATTGAAACTGGGAACTCAGACCACAAGCCTTTACTTGGCTCACACTTCCATTTGCCACCCCAGTTCCACCCTGCCATCTTTTCCTGGCACCCCTGCCCATACGATATGAATCTCATTACGTAGTCTGGGGCAGCTCCAAACAGCTCAGAACATGAGAAGGCTCCTGTTCACGGCAAATCCGGCCAGATTCCCTGAAGCCTTTTCCTGCCTCAGGCTTCTATCTATCTCTGCCTTCCCTGACAGTTCAGCAGAGATCTGCTTACAGGACCAAGCTCCAGGCCCCTCTGCCACCCAGTTCCTTCCTCTTCTGAGCGGTCCCTATCCTGTCCTAATGAGAGCCACAAACCAAGGGCTGCCCAGGTATGATCCCAGTTGTCCTGACTCCACTTCCAAGTCTCCCCGGATGGCAGTTCTTAAGGCTGTTCTGGGCCTGACTTGGCCTGGAACTTTCTCCTTCCTGCCAAAATAGTACTTAAAAAACCATTGGTAACTTTTACAGCAAGGGAGGCTGGGGCCCCAAACAAGGAGACAATTTGCTTGAGGCCACACAGCCAACAAACTGAGCAGCTGGGATTTGACCTCAAGGTCACAATTTCCATAGCCCATGTTTCCCACGAGGCCCCAATCTGACTCTGACAGCAAACAACACAACACACACACACACCCATGGCGCCAGGTACTATGCCAAGTGGCTAAGGCCACAGGAGACTGGAAAGTCCCAGTCGGCCCAGGGGGTAAGTGTAGGGGTAAAAAGGAAGTGAAACTCACTCTGAAGGCCCAACGCCAGTTCCCTGTCAGCTCCGCCACAGTTGACCCCAGCATGTAGCCCAGACCACTGCAACAGCAGGACAAGAGAGAAGGTAGTGAGGGATGGAAGACAGGGCCCAAGGCAGTCTGCCTGCAAGGAACTGGATCTCCTGCCCAGGAAAACAGTTCTCTGCAGCTTCTGAGCCCATTCCCTGAGAAAGGGTCAGCTTTATGTTGCCCTCGGTGTGACCCCTAGTGACCTCTGGCTCCTAGCCCAGGCCCAGGCCATTCCCTCCATATAAGTATCTGCATATCCCACCAACAACCCCACCCCTAGTGTCCAAAGCCCAGCCCAGATTCAGTCAGGTTCAGGAAATGAGGATCAGAGCTCAGGGGCCGCTCTGTAGGGCTGTAAAGCACACTTCCTCACTGATCTCCCAGAGCTGCCCTCCCCATTGGGCCACACTGCCTCTTCTCACCACTTCCAGGAGTATACTGAGATTCAGGAGCATAGTCATCATCGATAACCTCCCCCTAGCCCATCGAGTGGCAGCATTGTCCCCATGTATCCATCTAAGGAAATAGGCTCAGAGACACAGTGATAGGGAAGGAAAGAGCAATGATGGAATTCAGATCCTAGCCCTCTTGGTTTGACTCCTATGCCCAGTACAGCCCTGTTCTGATTCCTTCAGCCTCAATTTACCTCTTGAGGAAGTGGGTCCAAGAGTGATACCAACCTTCCAACAGGGATGAAGATGTAAAAGACAGCCAGTGCACAGGTCCGCTGGTCCCTCACGAAGAGGTCACCCAGGACAGTGGGTGCAACGGTGGAATAGCTTGCTGCACCGGTACCCACGATCCCCCGGGACATGAAGAAGAGCCAGGAATACTGGATAAGCCAGTACAAGACCATGGTGAGATCCAGAGATTTCCCATAGGATGAGGGGTCAGGGAGCCTGAAAGAGACCTCATGACAAAGGCCCATAGGGAAGAGGCACAAACCAGGATTGCAAGTGTCCCTCCAACTCCAGATTCCCAAAATCACTGGTGTTTATAGCCACTGCTTGCCCAGACCATAGGGGAACCTTTCCTGAGACAATACCTATTACACCAATCTCTCCCTGCACACACACAGAGCCCACCAAAGTGGGAAGTGAAATGGAGAGTCAAAAAGCCCCCAGTTAAGTCTATCAGGTTGGATGTGGTGGTACATGCCTTTAATCACAAACACTCAAGAGGCAGAGGCAGGCAGATGTCTGTGAGTTTAAGGCCAGCTTTACAAAGCAAGTTCCAGGACAGCCAGAGCTACACAGAGAAACTCTGTCTCAAAAAAAAAAAAGGAAAGAAAGAACATCTAAAGGAACAGGTGGAAATGGTGGTACATGCCTCATGCCTTTGATTTCAGCACTTGGAAGGTAGAGGAAGGCAGATTTCTGTTAGTTCAAGACCATCTTCTTCTATTTGAAGATACCAATCCAGCCAGAGCTACACAGTGAGACACTGTCTCAAAAACAACAGCTGGGCATAGTGACAAATGCCTTTAATCCAGTACGCAGGAGGCAGATCTCTGTGAGTTCAAGACCAGCTTAGTGCAAAGACAAGTACAAAGTGTGTCTAAAAGCCTCCCTACTCAGGCTTAGAGGCTGTACCACAGTACCCTCCTGGCCCTGACAGTACAATCCCTGAGCTGGCTTGGGCCAGAAGGAAGCTCTGAGACAGCGGATCAGGGAGGAAGCAGATAAGGAAGACCCTGGGGACTGGGCAGGGATGTGGGCCCTACCTGGTAGGAGATGAAGGAGCTGGAGAGGCCAGCCCCCGACCACAGCAGGATCCCGAAGCTCAGGATGGCCTTGCGGCTGTATCGGTCACCCAGGTAGCCAAACACAGGTGCAGACACCAGCAGGCAGCTGATGAAGACTGGAGGAGACACACAAGAGGCAGCCTGGAACCTCCAAGAGGGTAGCTGGGCAGACAGCCCCGCTGGCCCAAGGAAGAGGCCTGGCACAGATGACACAAGCTGGCACCTTGGCGGTTGGCCCAGAACAAAAGAAGGAAGAGTTAAAAAGTTAAGTCTTATATTCCTAGTCCATTATACAATCCACAGCCCAGAGTGTACGGCACTGGGCATGGACCAAATCTCAGCTCTGCCTCATTTTGCTGTGTGGCCTCTGAGCATGTCTTGGGAAGCTGACATTCTCTCTCAGTCTGCATAAAAGGAATATAGAGCCACCAGCACAAAGTGAATGTCAGCCTTCTGGATTTGCAAGAATACATGGCTTCTGTGAGGTTGGGTGTGGGAACTGATCTGATTTGTCATTCACACGTCTGCTGCTGGGCAAGAAGATAGGGATGTCAGCCCTTTGGACCAGCAGAGGGGGAACCTGAAGCAAGCACGTGGACTACAAACCAGAGATGGTGCAGGAGGCTGGGGAAGAGCTGGTGTACCTTGGCACATGCACTTGTCTTCACACCAACACCTGTGTCTAAACCAAGATCTCCTATACCTTAGGATGGCCTTGAACTTGCTATCTGGCCAAGGATAACCTTGAGCTTCTGATCATCCTGTCTATACCTCTGGATTGCTGGTGTTACAGGTGTGTCAACACACCTTTCTTTAGGCAATACTGGGAATTGAACACAGGGTTTTGTACATCCTGTGCAAGCACCCTACCAAGAGAACTACATCTCCAGCCCTCTGTACCATATCAAGCCAGGTGTGGCGCATGCTTGTAATTCCAGGATTCAGGAAGCTGAGACAAAAGGACCAAAAGTTCAAGAGCAACCTGAGTTACTTCAACTCAAAAACACAGAGGGGCCAGCTGAGATGCCCAAAGACCTGAGGTCAATCCCCAGGGCCTAAGGGGTGAAGGGACAAAAGCAACTGCAAACTGTGCTCTGACTCCACACACACGGTGTCTTATGCACACACAATACACACACACACACACACACACACACACACACAATGTAATAAAAATGTGTTATGGTTTGTATATGCTCAGCCCAGGAAATGGCACTATTAGAAGGTGTGGCCCTGTTGGAGTGGGTGTGGTTTTGTTGGAGTAGGTGTGTCACTGTGGGTGTGGGCTTTAAGACCCTCCTCCTAGCTGCCTGAAGGCGAGTATTATGCTAGCAGCTTTCAGATGAAGATGTAGAACTCTCAGCTCCTCCTGCACCATGCCTGCCTGGATGCTGCTATATTCCCACCTTGGTGATAATGGACAGAACCTCTGAACCTGTAAGCCAGCCCCAGTTAAATGTTGTCCTTATAAGACTTGCCTTGGTCATGTGTCTGCTCACAACAGTAAAACCCTAACTAGGACAAAATGTTTCTCTTAAATTTTTAAAACTTTTATTATTTTGTGTGTATGGGTGTTTTCCCTGCATGCATGTATGTGTACCTCACGTATGCAATGCCCTTGGAGGCCAAAAGAGGGTGTGGGATCCTCTGGAACTGAAGTTATAGATGGCCATGAGCTACCCATGTTGTGTTCTAGGGATGCAACCTGTGTCCTCTGGAGGAGCAGCCAATGCCTTTAACAGATGAATTATCATTCCAGCCTATAACAGTGTTTGTAAAGGCTAAAACCAAACAAGGCATATATTATGCTGTGTTTGCTCTTCTATGAGAATAAAGACCTGGATCTGGGTTTGTCCAGCCTTGTGGCACATGGATAACTCAAGCATGACTTTTATGTCTAAAATAAAATCTCTTCCTCCCTTAGAGGATGGTGGTGAGTCCTGGCCTCCAGGTTGAGAGCTAGCAGGTAGACAAATGGAGGCCTGAAACCCCACCCCACCCCACTCTTCACCTTATCCACCATCAAAAGGCCAGGACTTTTTAGAGGACTCTGTCTAACACTGGGTCTCCATTCACTGATCATAAGTGATTGACATTTCCTGAGCCCAGTGAAGGCCCAGCTCAGGTCCTAGTCCCTCCCACTCTCCCATGACCTGCTGTACAACTTGGTTAAGCAATATGCATTTGTGGAAATTAGGACACTTTTGACCTATAAAACCAGCAATTTAATATGGTTCAACCTAATACTCCACAGAGAGTGATCTCCGATGTCGATGGTGTTTAAAATTTTAATAGCTACTTCCAAAATAGGGCTCCAGAAAGGCCGTATCAATTTACATTTGCATAGAAGTGCATGCTAGAACTCTTGCCACCACTTGATATGAATGAGAATTTCATTTTTGTTGTCTAATAAAAACAAATGGTATCTCACTGATTTTTCTTTGAGAGAGGGTCTGAGGTCCCTGTAGCCTCTTTCTTCCTATGTAGCTGACAATGACCTTGATTCTTCCTCCTGGCTCTGACTTCCAGGGATTGGAATGTACACCACCCCGTATACAACACCCCTACCACCACCCTCATATGCCAACCTCATACACCACCCCCCATATAACACACCCCATATACCACCCCCATACACTACCCCCACACACCTCCCCCCATACACCATCCCCAGTGCTTCTGATAATGTTTTTATTAGTTTCGTTCTGTTAGAGACAGAGTCTCCCTATTCGGTCCTGTTTGACTTGAGCCCACTATGTAGCCAGGCTGGCCTGGAACTCATGAAGATTCATCTGCCTCTGCCTCCACAAGTATGTGCCACCAGTTCCAATTCACTGATGTTATATAAATCTGTGTTGCTTTTGTTCTCTGTAGAACCACTTAACCCTTCATCTGCTTCAAGTTGACATTTTAAACAGTTTTAGTAGTCAGTGTGACAGTACACATCTGTAGCCTCAGCTTGGGGAACTAGAAGCAGATGGATCAAGAAAGAGTTCAAGATCTTTTGTTTTGTTTTTATGGGACAGGGTTTCTCTGTATAGCCTGGAACTCGCTCTGTAGACCAGACTGGCCTTGAACTCAGAGATCCACCTGCCTTTGCTTCCTGAGTGTTGAGATTAAAGGTGTGTGCAACTGTCTCCCAGTTCAAGGTCATTCTTGGCTATATAGTGAGTTCAAGGTTGGTCTGAGTTACAGGAGACCTTATCTCAAAATGAATAAATTAATTAATTTTTTTTGAAAGACGGATCAGAGTTACAAGCACTTGTTCTTGCAGAGGACCCAAGTTCAGTTCCCAACATCCACATCAGGCAGCTTACAACCGCCTGTAACTCAAGTTCCAGAGGATCCAGGGCCTTCTTCTGACCTCTGAAGGCACCAAGCATATACACAGCACACATACACATGTAAGCAGAACAGTCATACACATAAAATAATAATAAATCTTTAAAAATAAATAAAGCAAGGCATGGTGTTGCACACTACTAACCCCAGCACTCAGGAGGCAGAGGCAAGAGGAGCTCTGGGAATTTCAGGCTAACCTGCTCTATACAGAGAGTTCCAGGCCAGCCAATGCTACATATTGAAACTTTGTCTCAAAAAGTAAAACAAAATAAATGTAAATACTTTTTAATAAAAATAAGTAAATAAAACTTTTTATCTGAAGTGGAAGTAGTTCAAAAAACAATTCCATCCATGCTGACCATACCCAGACATTCTGCCTTTTTCTTAGCTCCTAAATGGACACTGTGACAATAACTTATGTAGTATTAGGTACCCTGAGTCATCTGGAGATGACCTGAATTAAGAGGAAGATGTACTAGGGGAGCTGTAAACAGTATTTTATTTTTTTTAAGGACAGGTCTCTGTATATAGTCCTGGCTGTTCCAAAACTCACTCGGTACACCAGGCTGGTCTCAAACTCACCTGCCTCTGCTTCCTGAGTGCCTGGATTAAAGGTGTGAGCCACGGCACTCAAACCCTATGCCTTTTTATTTTAGACAGGATCTGTCTTGTTGTGTAATACTAGCTGGCCTAGAACTCATTAAGTAGGCCAGACTGGCCTGGATCTCTTGAGCCTTCTCAGACTGAGCAGTGGTAGGGGTTCTGGAACTGGTCCCCAGAAGACACTGAAGGATGACTTTATTTTTGTAAACAGTATTTCTGTCAAGTACTCTAAGGGGCAGATGGAGTTCAGTTTATAGGAAAGACTGGCTGTGAAATCCGAGTGGGAAGTCAGTCCTGCTTTAACAAACTAACCCGTCAAATCAAACTGTGAGGAAACTGGTGACTTGTGTTTTTTACAGTCAAAAGTTGGGTGTTGATACCTATCTAAGAGACCACAATCTCATCTCTGAAGTTGAATTCATAGAAAAGTAGCAGATGGTCACGAACAAGTCTTGGCTTGGCTCCTTGCCAGGGGTGAGTGGCTGGGTGGGAAGATCATAGAATATTTCTCTGAGTGAGCTCTCTGCACCCCAGGCCTCCCTGCACCCCAGGCCTCCCTGCAGAAGCCTTAGCAACTTCCTCTGCGTGGTACCCTGAGTTTAACAGAGAGGAGCACAGGTGGACAGACGAGTGTACCAGAGTCGGGTAGGGATAGGAGACAATGTTGAAGGGGAGCCACCTTCCAGGCGCAGGTTTGTTTCAGACTGATCATGTTAAAAAAATGACTGGCAGACTGAAGTAGGTTTCTCTGGACTGTTCACACAGCCCATGGGAAGTCTTCCAGTGGTCCTGGGGGTCCTTGTACCTAGTTTGAGAACCTGCTGCAAAACAGCGTGGCAATGGGTATTGGTAGGGAGACAGGTTACTGTGAAGACCACAGTACCCACGAGGTGTCATGTGTTGTGATCATGTGTGTTCCTGCATGTATACAAATAAGTCTTCACTCATGCAAGCTCTCATGGAAGGTTAGCCTATGTTTAATGATCCCATAAACCACCCATTCGAGCTCCCTGACGCTGCATTAGTAGGTTCTCTGTGGCTTTTCTGAGGCCACCTGAGAATCAAGGTCTCTCTGTCTGCCTGTCTGTTAGTATTGTTTTAGTCAGATTTCTCAGCTCTGTGCTAGAAAAGCACGCACTGGGATTTCTTGTTTCTCTGTGGAATAATAGTCAGCTGAGCTACAAGCAGGAGGAGAACCAGGAACACTCAGGAGCCTTCCCCAGCCTGTCTCCCTCAACTGCATCCTACAGCTGACTTCAGTTCCAGGGCCTGTTCAACCCCCAGTTCTCTCCCGCCAAAGACTCAAGGGTTTGAGCCAGCCACAGAACCCACCAGACTATGACAAAAGGCCCTCGCTCCAGGATCCAGGACTGGTTCCTTACCTGTCTGCAGCAAACCAACATGGCTATCACCGATGTGAAAATACTTCTGGACATCCAGTAACACTCCTGGGGACAGATGGACAGCATTATGGAGATGGGACGTAGCCCACCCAAACTGACCTCCACAGCTGCTTCTTCTGAGATCAGGACAGGCCCAGATGAGCAGCACAGCACAGGACATGGCAGCTGGGCCAATGTACAATCACACAGCAACAGCAGCCACAAGCAAAACAGAAACATGCCCATAGTCAACATACACAAAAGCCAGGTGTGGTAGCACATACCTGCAATCTCAGCAATCAGGGGTGGAGACAGGAGATCCAGGAGTTTGAGGCCAGCATAGACTTCAAAGCCAGCCTAAACTACACAGCATCCCGCCCTTGTTCAAAAAGTGGGGGAGGGAACCAATACTGTCCCAATACACAGACTCCAGCTACCCAAGATTGTCCAGCTTGAAGGGGAGTCACAGGGACTGGAACTCTAACAGAGGTAGCTCCCACATCCAGCATCACAGAAGGGGGAATGTCCCCACATGGGACCCTTCAGACTCTTCCTCCCACCAGAAGCCCTACATCCATCTGCTGATATCTAGCAGCCACAGAATGAAGATGGAAGAATGAAAGGCACCGAGTAGTAGAGTTTATTCACCTTGTTTGAGCCCAATCACCACAGTGTACAAACACACACATCTGTACATCTTTTTTACCTTAAAAAATAATTGCTATCATCTTGAGGGGAAAAAAAAAGAAAAAGAAAGAAACCTCACATTGCCCAAGCCAGCTTTAAACTCTCTATGTAGCCAAGGATGACCTTGAACTGCTGATCCTCCCAACTCTATCCCAAGTACTAGGATTACAGGTGTGTACCACCATGCTGGTTTTATGGGGTGCTGGGGATGGAACCCAGGGCTCCATGCATGCCGAACAAGCACTGAGTTACATCCTTGGTCCCTTTTCATCTTTTAATGACACCAGATGGTGTAGTCATTGGCGGAAAAGGAAAATAAGCAACGTGAGCTAGCAAGAAAAACAGCTACCTCAAGGTCCTCTGAGTGCATTTTTAGAACAGAGTCCCCTTGACCTGTGTTCTGTGACCTTGTCAATCTTGTGGGTAGTAGCCCAAGGGCAAGAGTGAATGAAGCCAGTCTCTTATCTCCCAGTCTCTACAGCCCTGGTCTTTCCGAGTGCTGTTTCCACAGGAGAATCTTAGCTGCTGCATCACTGCCTGGCCCCAACAGTCGCCATGAGTCCCCACACAGTTTCACTTCTCCAAGTCTTCTTTGCCCACAGTGGCCATAGCCAATGGAAGTCCCAAGAGGGAACTGACATGAGCAGGCAGGTTTCAGGGTCTGACAGCCCCACTGGGGGCCCCAGGGCAGAAAAAGAACTACAGGTACAGCTACTGCTCGGACGGCTGCACAGTAACACTCACTAGCAGCCCTGTGCCTTTCTCCCCTCCCCAAGTCCCTCAGCCCATACTCAGGTCTGGCCTCCTCACCTTCAGTCTGATCCCCTTTGGTAGCCTCTGAACTGACCTCCCTAGCTCATCTTGCATTTTTCAAGGTCCCAAATCCTATTATGTTCTCCTACTTAATGTTTTCTCCCATATGGTTCCCTATTGCCTGGACCAGAAATTACGAGCTCCCAGGCTGGCATTCAAAAACCCTGCAATCTTGCACAGAATGCTCTCTGGAGGGTTGTTTCCATCCCTCCCCCTTGACCCTTCTGATCAGTACACTCACCTGTCTTGATTGACATGTCTCTGATCCTCGCCCTTCTAGTCATTTCAGTCTCCAAGGCCCAGACTAAAAGCTCCCCATGTATGAGTTCTGCAATCATTCATCCTCAGGGCTACCCTGCTGGCACCTACCCCACTGTCTCAGTTCAGACCAAGCTGGGCACATGTTCTATGCCACTCTGAGTTCCTCAAAGATACAGCCCTGCTCTGGTAATGTCTGCAGACCCCAGACTCCCACTCATTTTACAGAGGCTCCCAGCTACTCTACATAAATGATGGCCCAGCATTGGGGCTTTGGTCATGGCCAGCAGTGGCAGTCACTCACCTAGGCTTCCCAGCCTGCCTGAGCCCCCTCATCTGTATCACCCCTTGCCTCTCTGCCTTGCATGGTCATTATTGGTAAGCATCTCTCTGTGTCCTGTAAGTCAATTGTCCCTGCAGTAAGAACCACACATCTGAGTTTCTCCCGGGTCCTACCAGAGGTGCATGTGCACAATGCTCCCACTCATAGTGCTCCTGCTCACAGTGCTCCTGCTCACGGTGCTCCTGCTCACAGTGCTCCTGCTCACAGTGCTCCTGCTCACAGTGCTCCTGCTCTCAGTGTTCCTACTCACAGTGCTCCTGATCTCAGTGTTCCCACTCTCAGTGCTCCTGTT
>JADRCH010000272.1:736879-779605 GCA_019843965.1 Rhynchomys soricoides | reverse complement strand
CAGTGCTCCTGCTCATAGTGCTCCTGATCTCAGTGTTCCCACTCTCAGTGCTCCTGTTCACGGTGCTCTTGCTCACAGTGCTCCTGCTCTTAATGATCCCGCTGTTAGTTCTCCCACTCACAGTGCTCCTGCTCACAGTGCTTCCGCATTTAGTGCTCCCACTCACAGTGCTCCTGCTCACAGTGCTCAACCTGGAACAAGTGGATGATAAAAGGTCAGCTAAGGCATGGTGTCACACCTGTAATCTCAGCACTTAGGAGACAGAGGCAGGAGGATTGGGAGCTTAAGATCATTTTCAACTACACAGTGAATTCAAAACCAACCTGGTCTTACTTAGACCCTGTCTCAAAAACAAACAAAGAAAAGAGGCTGGGGACATCGGTCAATTAATAGAGTGTTTACCCAGCATGCACAAAAACCCTGGGTTCAATCCCTAGAACTTCATAAACCTTTGTGGTGGCAAACCTGCAATCCTAGCCCTGAGGAGGTGAAGGCAAGCATATTAGTAGTTCAAGATTATCCTCAGTTACATAGTGAGCTTGAGTCTAGCCTGAGCTACATGAGGTCCTGCCTCAAAAAATAAATGAGGGCTGGCAAGACAGCTCAGCTTGTGAAGGCTCTTGCTGAACAAGCTTGGAAACCTCAATTCAATCCCTGAAGCTCAAATAAAGGTAGAGGAGCATGCATACACAAGCACACACATGTACACACGCATGTGTGCACACACATGCACACACACTATGTTTTTTTTTAAAGAAAGGGCTGAGTATGAACTGATGAAGGAATGAATGGGTGAGTAGATAAGAAAAAGCAAGTGGAGCCCAGTCACAAACGAGTGCGTAAGTGAGAGACAGAACACAGAAGCAGGTTGTACCCTGTTTCCTACAAGAAGAAAGGCAAACTGTGTAAGGTAGGCCAGCAGCCGGCTGCCCCAGAAACAGTGCAGGAAAAGCCATTCTCACTTGGGAGCTGGGCCAAGCTGCCCTGCCCTCCATAACCTTGCCTGCAGCTCCATCCTCAACCCAATGCCTTTGCTGCAGAGCACAATCCCATCTACCCACTAACACCCCTGCCCCCACACACACTGTGCCCCATTCTGGCTTGAGACGATTCAGGGGGTGCTGGAGAACATCTACTGGAGTGAAACCACCAAAGATGTGCTCCTGAAGAAGAAAGAGTGCCTGGAAGAAGGCCATCAAGGACACACAGCCCTGAGCTTGTAGAATGGGGATAGCTGATGGTACTGCCCCAGGCTACCCCTCCCATCCTCACCTGGGATGATGAACCAATTCATGTAGTTCAGAAGGTTGATGTAACAGAGAACAGCCGCAGCCAAGTATGCTCTCCAGCGGGGCAGGCTCCAGGAGTCAGATGTGGAGGGAGGCAAACACATACCTGAAGCCAAGGCCCCATACTGCCCACCTGGGCTCAGGCTCAGGCTCAGGCTCTGTGGCCCTCCTGTCTGAGGTTTGATACACTCTATGGGCATCCCCAGCAGCGCCAGCTGCACCTTCTCTGTCAGAACGGGTGCCGAACAAAGCTACATCAGCTTAGCACCAAGTCACTTCCTGTAGGCTCCCAGCCTCTCAACCTCAAAAGGCTGCGCCTTTAACTGCCAGACACCTTATCACAGGCTCCTGCTGAACACAGTGTGGCCACATTGGTGGGATTTCATCACTCTAGGCCTTCTAGCCCTGCTGGGGGAAGAGGGTCTTGCACTGGTGATTGGATAACTCTGTGGTCCCTCAGTCTAGCCTGTGGCTGCAGCAGCAGCAGTGAGGAAGAGAAGCTCCTGGGCAGGAAATGAGAGGAATATCCCCAAGCCTTGCTCACTGCAAACTGCTCTGTCTATGCAGGAGATGGACCATGAGCACAGCCATGAGCCAGGCCAGTTACAGGAGGGTAGGTGTTGGCCAGGATGCTAAGGAAATTGCACAGAGGAACAAGATAACAGAGGAAGCTGGAGACATAGAGACAGCTTATGTAAAACTAGCCCATGGGGGCTGGCAAGATGACTCAGCCTGTGAACGTACCTACCACCAAACCTGCTGACGTATGTTTGATCCCCAGAGCCCATATGGTGGAAGGGGAGAACTCTACAAAGTTGTCTTCTGACCTCCAAACATAACATGCACCAAGGCACACAAGTTCATGTGCAGGTACAGGAGTGCTCTTTGTCTCTGTCTCTCTGTCTCTCACACATTCACTCACACCCATACATACACATAATAAATAAATTTCATCAACAGGGAATAAGTCCAGGGAGATGTTTTCAAAGGAGCTTTAGAAATTGATCACCAGTAGCCAGGCAGTGGTGGCGCATGCCTTTAATCCCAGCACCTGGGAGGCAGAGGCAGGCGGATTTCTGAGTTCGAGGCCAGCCTGGTCTACAGAGTGAGTTCCAGGACAGCCAGGGCTATACAGAGAAACCCTGTCTCGAAAAGAAAAAAAAAAAAAAAAGAAAAAGAAAAAGAAATTGATCACCAGTAGCAAGGGTAGAAAAAGTAACTAGTCCAAAAACACAAAGCCATCAGTGGTGGCCCACACCTGTAATCCCAGCACTTGGGAGGTGGAGGCAAGATTATCAGGAGTTCAAGACCATCCCTAGCTACATGGTGAGTTTAAGGCCATCCTGGGCTACATGAGACCCTCTCTCAAAACAAAAGAACATTAAGAAAGTAACCGCCGGGCAGTGGTGGTGCACGCCTTTAATCCCAGCACTTGAGAGTCAGAGGCAGGCAGATTTCTGAGTTCAAGGCCAGCCTGATCTACAGAGTGAGTTCCAGGACAGCCAAGGCTACACAGAGAAACCCTGTCTCCAAAAACCAAAAAAAAAAAGAAGAAAGAAAGAGAAAGAAACAATAACCATACAGTCCAGTGAGATGGCTCAGCAGGTAAAGGCCCTTGCTGTGTAAGGCTGACAACCCGAGTTCAATCCCAAGCCCAGGTAAAGATGGAAAGAAAACTAACTCCACAAAGTTGTCCTCTGATCTCTGTACATGTGCCATGGTACACATCTCCACACACATCATGCACACACAAAATATATTTTAAAAGTATCTAACAGACAGGCATAATGGTTCATGCATTTAATTCCAGCACTTGGAAACATAGGCAGGCAACTGTCAGTGAATTTGAGGCCAGCCTGATCTACATACACAGAGAGGTCCAAGTCAGTCAAGTCTACATAGTGAGAAGATGCTGTCTCAGAGAGAGAGAGAGAATATTACAAAGGGATCAGACAACTTGCTTCAAGTATCAAAACAGACATTTATGGACAGATGGCATTGAGTATCCCCAAGTAAGAAATCCAGGACAGGTCACAGTGCAAGGTCCTAGGTAGATAGATACACAAAATAGAGACCTGTCTGCTCTGCCTCTCTCGAGTACTAGAATTAGAAGCATGTGCCACCACACCCAGCTAAAAATTGTGGCGGTGGGGTAAGGAGGGAGGCTGTGGCCACCAGTACACATGTGGGGTTCACAGTAGAGGTTAGAGGATAACTTTCAGGAGTCGATATTTTTCCACTTGGAATGCAGGGATCCAACTCAGGTCATCAGGTTTACACTGCAGACACCTTTACCTGCTGAGCTGTCTCGCCAGCCTGCACAACCTGAATTTAGTAATAAGAAAAAATTAGATAAATTCAAACTAACAAAAAAAAAAACCCACTTTTTTGGCTTTGCTTTGTTTTTTAAAACCTCAGGCTGGAAATAAGGCCCTGTGGCTAAGAGCACTTTTCTACTAAAGGACCTGGTTAATTCCTAGCACCCACATGGAGGCTCACAACCATCATAACTCCAATTCCATGAGATCAGACACTCCCTTCTGACTTCTGTATGCACCAAGCACACACATGGAACACAGACAGACATGTGAGTAAATCACTTATACACATTAAATAGAATAAATAAATCTAAAAGAAATAAAGTCTCCCTATATACTGAGGGCTGGCCTCAAACTCACAGCAGCTGTCCTGTCTGTTTCCCAACTGTTGAGATTTCAGTTTGCACACCACGGACTTTAGTAACCTCCACTGTGAACTCCATATGTGTAGTGCTGGTCACAAGCCTCCCTCCTTACCCAGTGAGATTTTATTATTACCAAAGTGTCAGTGGCTGGCAGTAGCTCATGGCAGAGCAGATACACAGTAAGCCTGAGGACCTGGGTTCAACCTCCAGCACAAAAACAAGTCAAAGAGAGCTGGGCCTGGTGGCACACGCCTTTAATCCCAGCACTTGGGAGGCAGAGGCAGGTGGATCTCCATGAATTCAAGGCTTGCCTGATCTACATAAAGAGTTCCAGGACAACCAGGGCTCTGTAGAGAGACCCTGTCTCAAAAAATAAAGTACTAGCTGGGCAGTGGTGGTACACGTTTTTAATCCCGCACTAGGGAGGCAGAAGCAGGTGGATCTCTGTAGGTTTGAGGCCAGTCTGGTCTACAGAATGAGTTTCAGGGCAGCCAGGGCTACACAAAGAAATCCTGTCTCAAAAAACCAAAACAAACAAATTAATAATAATAGTAATTAATAAACCTGAGGAGTGAAAAAGAAGCATTTGTGGGGGAGAACTGTCAGCTGGGTGTGGCAGCTCAGCTGGGTGTGGCAGCTCAGCTGGGTGTGGCAGCTCGGGTCTATAATCAGAGCACTAAAGAGCCTAAGGCAGAACAATTGTTGAGTTTTAGTTCAACTCAGGCTACAGAATGACCTATCTCCAAAAACCAAAGGATGAGTATGTGGGTCAGTTAGTCAAGTATTTGGCTAACAGGCATGAAGCCCTTAGTTTCATACCTTGCACTGCCTAAACTGGGCATGATGATCACACCTGTGATCCCACTCAAAGTGGAAACAGGAGGATCAGCAGTTTAAAATTATCCTTGGCTATATAGCAATCGGAGACAAGCCTGGGTAGCCTGTGACCCTGTCTCAAAATATACATATTCATACACATACACAGAGAGAGAGAGAGAGAGAGAGAGAGAGAGAGAGAGAGATAGAGAGAGATCTGTCAGTTATATGCAACCCACTGCCCTCGCCTGGCATCTGCACTGAAGGGGAATGCACAGTGCCGGATGAACGGATAAAATTAGAGAACAGAACGTAGATCAGGAAGAAACTTCACATCTGTCCAATGTGCTCAGGTGCTGAGCATTAGTAGTTATGTAAACAAGTGTCCTTGATCTGAAGTGTCTATGGGCTGCAGTGTCTACAATGTACTCTTTCACGTGGTGCTGGAAAACATTAATAGGTCCTAGAGTTGGTAAGCAAACAGGGGGTGGGGGCTGAGGGGCAGGAAGATGGCTCAGTGGTTAGGGGTGATTGCCACCAAGGCTGACTACCTGAGTTCAATTCCTGGGAACAACAAGATAAAAGCAGAGAACCGACTCCCAAAAGTTGTCTCCTGACTGCCACATATATACACACAGAAGAAAATAATACAAATAAAATGCAAGCATGTAAAAATGTTAAATGAAGCAAATGAGGCAAAACATTAGCAATAGATGAACCTAAGGCAGAAGTTAGATGGGCTTTTTGGTATTATACTGTAATTTTTCTGTATGTTAAAAATGATTTCTAAGTAAAAGTTAAGCCAGAAAATGACAATCCTGCTTTAAACTGGACAAGGCATTTGAGGTGATGCTTCTCTAAAGATATACAAATGACCAACAATCTTGTGAAAGGCTATGCAACATCATTTAGGGAAACGCAAGGCCCAACCACTAGGAGATACCACTTCACACCCCTGGGCCAGAGAGAGGAACATAGAGAGAGGAAGTGCCTGGTGTGGGCCAGGCTGCTGGAACATGGGCAAAGCGGGTGATGGATGCAGCCACAGGGGAAAGGGTTAGTGGTACTCAAAAGGTTGAGCCTAGAACTGCCGTTGGATCCAGCAATGCCCCTTTCCTGTACATACCCCACAGAATGAAAAGCAGGGATTCAAAGAAATATCCTTACACCCAGCTTCACAGCAGCACACATATGCATGTAAATAAAAGAGAAAATGTGAAGTAAAATTAGACCTAAGGGAGCAGCTTGGAGTGGAGCAACAGTGGTGTGTGCACGCCCCGAATTCAATCGCCAGTGTGAAAAGAAGGAGCAGAGAGAGGGAGGGAAGAAGGTAGAGGACAGGGGGAGAAAGAAGAGAGGGCGGGTGCTGTATCTCAGTGGTACAGTGCTTGCCTAGCGTGCAAGAGGCCAGAGGTCCTAGGTTCAATCCCCAACATTGCAATGGTACTGCTAAAATAATAATGGAAACAATGGAATGCTAATCATCTGAGAAACAGGCAAGCTATAGCACGCTCAAACAGTGAGACAGTATACAACCACAAACATCATCTGAGAAACAGGCAAGCTATAGCACGCTCAAACAGTGAGATAGTATACAACCACAAACATCATCTGAGAAACAGGCAAGCTATAGCACGCTCAAACAGTGAGATAGTATACAACCACAAACATCATCTGAGAAACAGGCAAGCTATAACACGCTCAAACAGTGAGACAGTATACAACCATAAACATCATCTGAGAAACAGGCAAGCTATAGCACGCTCAAACAGTGAGATAGTATACAACCACAAACATCATCTGAGAAACAGGCAAGCTATAGCACGCTCAAACAGTGAGATAGTATACAACCATAAACATCATCTGAGAAACAGGCAAGCTTTAGCACGCTCAAACAATGAGACAGTATACAACCATAAACAGGAACGAACGATACAGCTCATCACAGATGTCCTCAAGGACATGGCCGAGAAGCCAGTCACAAACAGCCACAGCATTGTATGACTCTGTTCCTTGGAAACACCTTACAGGTGTCCCTAGAGACAGCAAATCACTGGTTGCCAGGAGGGGAGAGGAGGGGAGAGGAGGGGAGAGGAGGGGAGAGGAGGGGAGAAAGCTTAACGAATGCCAAGTCTCTTTTGAGGGTGATGAAAATGCTTTGGAGCTAGACGTGGCACAACACTGTAGAGTGCTACCACTGAGTTATATGCTTTACAAATATTTGCAGCACTTTCCTGGTTCTCGAAATAGAACCCAGGACCTTACATATGCTGGGCATGGCTTTACCACTAGGTTATATGCCCAGCGCCCAGTCCATATAGTGTGTCTGTGTGTGTGTGTGTGTACATATATAATATATACATCTTACAGAGATATATAATATACATTTAGATGCTATAGCTAGAGATGTATATATACCTCTATACATACATATACATACATTTACATACACACACACACACACACACACACATATATATATATATATATACACACACACACACACACACACACATATACATACAATATAGTCTTACTATTTTGATCAGGCTAGCCCTGAACTCCTGGGGTCAGGCAATCCTGCTGCCTCAGTCTTCCAAGTAGCTGAAACTAGAGGTATGAACCACTACACTTAAGATTTTATGTTACAGGGGCTGGAGAGATGGCTCAGTGGTTAGGAGCACTGACTGCTCTTCCAGAAGTCCTGAGTTCAATTCCCAGCAACCACATGGTGGTTCACAACCATCTGTAATGGAATCTAGTGCTCTCTTCAGGTGTGTCTGAAGACAGCTACCGTATACTCACATACATTAAGTAAATTATGTATTTTTTTAAAAGGATGATTTTGTGTTATACAAATTTCACCACCATTCTTGGAGCTGTTTTTGTTTCGTTTTGTTTTGGACACAGGGACTCAATATGTAGCCCAGGCTGGTCTTAAACTCACAATTGGCCTCAGCCTTCCACCTACTGAGGCTATAGGCATAAACAACAAAGGCTCACTTCCATTGTTTGAAAATGTTCAAGCATAGGCTTGTGACCTCAGCTACTCCAGAGGCAGAAGTGTTTCTGGAGCCCAGGAGCCTGGGGCTGCAGTGACCTCTGCTAATAAGGTGTTCACATCAATATGGTGACCTCTAGGAAGCAGGGACAATCAGCCTGCTTGTGCTGAGCTGAGTAGGGACACCCATTAGCAGCCATCACTCTCTAGTCTGGAAACACACGAGACTTCATTTTCCTATTCTGATTAAAATATTTCACTGAGTAAACAATTTTTATATTTTCTATTAGTTCTTTGAGAATTTTATACAATATTTTTGTTTTCACTTTGGAGACACAGTCTCACTCTGTAGCTCTGTAGCTCTGGCTGTCCTGTAATTTGTTATGTAGATCAGGCTGGCCTTGAATTCACAGCACTTCTGCCCCTCAGTGCTGTGATTAAAATTGTGACAATCGGCTGGAGAGCAGGCTTAGCTGTTAAGAGTACTGACTGCTCTTCCAGAGGACCTAGGTTCAATTCCCAGCAACCACATGGTGGCTCACAACCACCTGTAATAGGATCCAATGCCCTTTTCTGGGGTGTCTGAAGGCAGCGACAGTGTACTCACATACATAAAATAAATAAATCAATTTTTAAAAGAAAACAAAAAATGAAAAAAACAAAACTGTGACAATCACACTCAGCTGACTGCTCCCTGTGCTTTATGTGCTGATTTGTGCTAATAAAATTTTAGCCGGGGAGAGGAGGTGCATGCCTTTGATCCCAGCACTGGGAAGGCAGAAGCAGGCCGACTTGAGGTTAGCCTGGTCTACAGAGTGAGTTCCAGGACAGCCAAGGCTAAACAGAAATCTTGTCTCAAATGATCAAAAATAAAATTAATTAAATAAATATAAATAAATAAATATCATGATCTCAATTTTGGGAGTCCAGCCAGGTGTATGTTGTTGGGAACACTTGCTCCTTTGTTGGACTATCTATTTTTATTTCTTTGGTCCTAAATGGAGGCAAGAGGCTATAAATGCCTACGGATATTAACTTTTACCTCTTAATGTTCTTAAAATGTTCTGCTCTTCTATATGTATTTATTAATTCACTGGACATGGTTAAAAGTTTTCTCAAACTTTTAAAATTGTAATTGGAGGCAATTTTACAACAATAAAGTTTGGAGGGACTGGAGAAATGGCTCAAGAGCACTGAGCGCTGCTCTTCCAGAGAACCTGAGTTTGTTAACACCCACAGAAAAGTGTGGTATATGACATAGTGAGGGCAAAACACTCGTACATGTAAAATTTAAAAAGTATTTTTAGCATTTTAAATATCTAAAAAGTAAGAATTAAAAAAAAAAAGTTTTAGAATAGTTTGAAGCTAGCCTTTCTCAATATATATATCAGCACTCAGGAGGCAGAGGCAGCTGCAGCTGGATATCCGTGAGTTCATGGCCAGCCTGGTCTACCTAGTGAGCTCTGGAACAGCTAAGCTACATAATGAGAGACTCTTATCTCCAAAAGAGAAAGAAAGAAAGAAGAAAAAAAGAAAGAAGCGGGTCAGTGGTGGCGCATACCTTTAATCCCAGCACTCGGGAGGCAGAGGCAAGCGGATCTCTGAGTTCAAGGCCAGCCTGGTCCACAGAGTGAGTTCCAGGACAGCCAGGGCTATACAGAGAAACCCTGTCTTGAAAAAAACAAAACAGGGCTGGAGAGATGGCTCAGCGGTTAAGAGCACTGACTGCTCTTCCAAGGGTCCTGAGTTCAATTTCCAACAACCACATGGTGGCTCACAACCATCTGTAATAGGATCAGATGCCCTCTTCTGGTGTGTCTGAAGACAACTACAATGTACTAATATAAATGAAATAAATAAATTTTAAAAAGAAAGAAAGAAAGAAAGAGGTTATAAGCAAAGCAGATCTGAGAAACCGTATGATGGGGACGCACGCCTTTAATCCTAGCATTCCAGAAGCAGAGGCAGGTGAATTTCTGAGTTCAAGGCCAGCCTACTTTACAGCACCAGTTCCAGGGCTACACAGAGAAACCTGGTCTTCAGAAACCAAAAATAAAATAAAACAAAATAAAGCATCCGGGGATGCAGCTCAGTGGCCAAGTGTGCGCATAGGATGAGAGGCTCGGGTTCAACCCACAGTCAAAAGATAAGTAAATAAAGTAAACAAATTGAACTCCCTGGAATGAGCTACTGTGGCAGGCCAGGATTCAAGTCCCAATTTGTCACTTCCTAGGTGAGGCCTTTTTGAGCCTCCTGTGTGACAGAGAATAGCAAGATGCATTTCGGAGGTTCATTGTGAAGATGATCACAACGAACACAAGGATCATTCCTAGCACAGAGCTTGACTGACCATAGGGAGCGCTGAAGATCGTGGGATCCAGCTGCTGGGGTGGCACTAACTGCGATGGTGGTGGTGGTGGTGGTGGCGGTGGTGGTAGTGGGTTCTTGGCATCTGCCACTCAACCACATACCCCACGTGGTCTGGAACTCAAAGAAGTTTCAAATCAGAGCCAGCAACTGCGACACCTGTAGACATCCTGGGTGAGATGCAGTCCCAGGATCAGTCTCATTACCTTGGCCATGTGATTTTAGGCCAATCACTAATCTCTGTGGGTATTTCCTCATCTGTGAAGTGGAGATAACACAGGATGTATATCACAAGACTTTTGTGACTTAAATAAGGTAATGTTCAGGTTCAAAGCCTGTCTAGAACTTTTGTCACAATACCCTGCTTTTTTCTTTTCTTTTCTTAAAAACTAAGATCTCCTAGTTCAGTAAGATGGAACAACGGGTAAAAGTACTTGCTGCACAAGCAAGTTGATGCAGTTCCATCAGCAGAACCCATGCAAAGGTGGAAGGAAGAAACAAGTTCACTAAGTCACCTCTGGTCTCCACATGCATGCATGCTATGACCCATTCACACCCACATACAAACACATAGTATAAACAATAATGATGTTTTCATTTTAAAGAGGAGTCTAAAGAAATGGCTCACTGGTTAAGAGCAAGCGCTGCTTTTGCAGAGGACCCGAAGGTCAGTTCCCAGCATCCACATCAGGCAGCTAAAAAAAGATAACTCTAATTCCAGGGGCTATGCTGCCCCCTTCTGGCTTCCTTGGACAATGCATGAACATGATGCACATATAGGCGAGCAGGCGCGCGCGCGCGCGCACACACACACACACACACACACACGTATACATAAATAAAAATAGAGTTTAAAATATATTTTTTTTAAAAAAAATGCTGGGGCTGGAGAGATGGCTCAGTGGTTAAGAGCACTGATTACTCTTCTGGAGGTCCTGAGTTCAATTCCCAGCAACCACATGGTGGCTCACAACCATCTGTAATGGGATCTGATGCCCTCTTCTGGTGTGTCTGAAGACAGCTGCAGTGTACTTACATATAATAAATAAACAAATCTTTGGGCAGGAGTGAGAAGAGGGGGAAAAAAAGCTGGAAGTGGGTGGAACACACCTTTAATCCCAGCACTTGGGAGGCAGAAGCAGGCAGATCTTTGTGTAGTCATTCTTTATATATTGAGCCAGGGGCACATAGTGAGATACTATCTCAAATAAATAAAGAAAAAGAATCCAGGTGTAGAGACACATACCTTTAATTCTTGCACTTGGGAAGCAGAGGCAGGTGGATCTCTGTGAGTTCCAGAACAGTTCCAGAGCTATATAGTGAGAACCTGACTCAAAAAAAAAAGAAAAAAAGAAAAGAAAAAAGAAAGGAAGGAAGAAAGGAAGACAGACAGACAGATAGATGAACATGGCCTCTGCCAGGTGTGGTTCATGTCTGTAGTCCAGCACTTGAGAGGTAAAGGGTAGAGAATCAATAATCCAGTATCACTGTTGACTACATAGGAAGTTCGCAGTCAGCCCATGCTACAGGAGACTTTGTCTCAAAACAAAAACATGTCCAAAGCAAAACAAAACAATAAACAACAAACCCAGTGTCTTACAGCAGAACATGAAGGTAATAATCCCAGCACTGGGAGGCTGAGGCAGGAGGATGGTTGTACATTCAAGGCCAGCCTAGGCTACTCTGTGGGATTCTGTCTCAACAAACAAAAAAAAAAAGGAAGGAAAGGATCTCTGTTGCCCATGTTGGAGTTTTGTGGTTAGTCACTGGTGTATACCTCATCACTTGTCAGACTGTGCTGTCCCTTGGGGGTTACCATAGTAACTGGCTGGAATGGAGAAAGCACTGTGTTTTTGTTAAATAAAACGGGGTTTCCCCAGCACACATACTTTGGTCTCAAGCCCTGTTATCAGTGCCAAGTAGGAACAGGCCACAGGCTGAGCTCCATCATCAGTATAAACATAGGCATACAAGGCACACTAGCACCTGCCTGCATTCACACACTTGTGCAAGCTACATAGCAGCACTGTCTACTGAGTATCAGAACAGGGAGGCCCCATCATGTCATTCTGCTCAGCCTTCACCTTTTGCCACTGTGTTGTGAGGGACTAAAGTGGCCTCATGAAGACAAAGTCCTGGGAGTTAGTCAAATCAGGGAGGTTGGCCGTTGGCCAGGAGGATGGCCTTAGAAAATGACCTATGGTCTTAGAGCCTGACCTCCCAACGCAAAGGTCTCAGGGATTTGCCTCTAGTGAGGTCAGAGATAAAAGAGGCTTTGCCTAAAAGGCATCTTGGGAATCCCCTAAAGAGTATCTCGTTCTCTCTCGTTCTCTCACACACACACACACACACACACACACACACACCAGGACTGGAGGATGGCAGAGAACTCTGGATTTGGAGCAAAGCACCGGCTTTTACACCGTGAGGGGACAATGGAATGTTGTCCTCAGCTAGGGCCTCAGCTTCCCTATTTGAGCCCTGAGGAGCATGGAGGACTGTATGACCCTGGAAGGTCCACTCAGCTTCTTGGTCTATGTACATTTGAGACTTCCAAGGATAGACATCCCATGGCAGCTCCCAGCAAGATCCATTCCACTGGTATCTCCCATGGGGAAGGAAAAAGGCTATGGCTGCCTTTCAGCATTCCACACTGGAGCTAAGACCAGGAAGTCCTGCTTTTCAGAGGACAGAAAAATAGCCACATGGTCATTAACAGGACTTGTCAATTTAAAAAAACCTAATGCATGTATTTAGCTTGAGGGGAGAGGTGGGGGGAACAACTTTCAAGCTAAGTTCTCAACCCCCACCTTACTGAGGCTGGGTTTCTCCTGTTTCTGCTGTTACATGTGACTCCATGCTAGCTTCCAGACGAATCAGCTTGCTCCATCCCCCATCTCACAGTAGGTTTATAGATGTGTGCCATGTACCCAGTTTGTTTGTTTGTTTTAATGTGGGTTCCTTGGATAGAACTTGGGTGGTCAGGCTTGGGCAGCTCACCGCTTTACCTACTGAGCTGTGTCCTCTGCCTTAATATTGCTTTAAGGGAGAACACATTGGCCTTGGAAGACATCTTGTGTAGGATTTGAAGCTCCCAACATAGAGAAGGGACTTAGAAGGAGTGTCTTGTGCTGGCTGCCAAGCCTTGTGGGATAGGGTCGGACTCACCAAGCAATGTGATACAAAGCCACTGTGGATTAGACACACTGAGATAAATTTTTAAAATGTGTTCAAAAATCACATTCCCTTAAAAAGTAAATGTGTGTTTCTGGTATGTACCCAAAAGAATGGAAGTGAAGCCAGGTGTGGTGGTTCACTCCTATAACCAGAGCACTCAGCAGACTAAAGCAGGAAGAAAGAAAAGAGAGAGAGTAAAGGAGGCTGGAGAGGTGGCTCAGTGGTTAAGAGCACTGACTGCTCTTCCAGAGGTCTGAGTTCAATTCCCAGCAACCATATTGTGGCTCACAACCATCTGTAATGGGATCTGATGCTCTCTTAAATCTCTCTCTTCTTTTTTTTTTTTTTAAGAAGGAGAAAGAAAGAAGAAAGATAGAATGAAAGAAAGAAACAAAATGCAGATACATGCTATAGATAAGCTTAAAACTTGTGAGTTATCAGCCGACTGGTGGTCACGCACACCTTTAGTCCCAGATCTCAGAGGCAGAGGTAGGCAAATCTCTGAGTTTGAGGCCAGCCTGGTCTACAGAGTGAGTTCCAGGACAGTCGGGGCTATACAGAGAAACCCTGTCTTGTTGTACTAAGTAAAAAATGCCCATCACAGGAGGAGAGCCCTTAGGAGGTCACCTGGATTTTCTAGAATGGGCAAACTCAGAGGCTGAAAGTAAAACAAAGGTAATCAGGGGCTGATGCTTGGGGGCGGGGCCGTTACTGTTTAATTGGTTCAGAGTTTCAGTTCCAGACAAGGAGAAAGGTCTACACTAGAGACACTAGTGTTGACTATTGCACAACACTGATTGTGCTCTTGAAAGCCATCAGACTGAGCTGGGTGGGAGTTCCAGCCACTTGGGAGGCTGCAGTGGGAGGATCCCTGAGCCCCAGGAGTTTGAAGCCAGTTTACCTACACAACAAATTAAAAAAAAAAAAATAGTCCCCAGGTGTGGTGGCACACATCTTTAATTCCAACACTTAGGAGGCAGAAACAGGCAAATCTCTATGGGTTTGAGAACAGACTGGTTTACAGAGAGAGTTTCAGAACAGCCAGGGCTACATAGAGAAACCCTGTCTCCAAAAACAACCAAAAATATGAGTGCTTCTTGACAACCTGAGTTTGACTCCTGCAATCTGCAGGAAGAGAGAACTGACCCCCACATGTTCTTCTCTTACTACACATGGGCTGTGGCACTTGTGCAACACACACACACTAAGTAAATATAAATAAAAACAAGGCAAAACAGAGACAGCAAGATGTCTCCTCCTGGGGAAAAGCATTTGCCCAAAGCACGAGTTCAATGACCTGATTAGATCCCTGAACCCCACAGTGGATGAGAACCAACTCCCAAAACATGCTCTCTGGTCCCCACATGTTCATCATGGCACATGCGCATACACTCACACATAGGTGCGCAACACATTAATAACACATATACATACAACAATAATACCAAATTTAATGTTTTTCAGATTTCGACAGGGTCTCACTGTGTTAGCCTGACTGACCTGGAACTCACTATGTAGACCAGGCCAGCCTTGAACTCACAAAGATCCTCAGGCCTCTGCCTCCTGAGCACTGGGATAAAAGGTATGCCCTACCACACCTGACTTTTTTTTTTTTTTTTTTTTTTTTAAAGAAAAAAAGGGAAGAAAGAAATTTCCAGCCTCACAGGATAAAAAGTGACAGAAAATCACCAGGCAAACACTTGTTAGAAATCCCCAAGGAGTCTTCTTTTGCAAGAAGGAAGCTTGAGCTCCAAGTAACAGCAGATGGGTCAGCAGCTAGACACGAACATGAATTGTTTCATGGAAAATGGAGAACTCTTCCTCGTGGTTCATTAACTCAGGGGCATCACATCACAAAGTCATCAGGCTCCACAGTCCTGTTTTTCACTCTGAAGTCTTTTTTTTTTTGAGAGAGAGAGATGAGAGAGAGAGAGAGAGAGAGAGAGAGAGAGACCAAGCTAGCTTCAAACTCACAGATATCTGTCCTGCCTCTGCCTCTGCCTCTGCCTCTGCCTCTGCCTCTGCCTCTGCCTCTGCCTCTGCCTCTGCCTCTGCCTCTGCCTCTGCCTCTGCCTCTGCCTCTGCCTCTGCCTCTGCCTCTGCCTCCCAAGTGCTGGGACCAAAGGCCTATGCAGCCATGCCAGGCTTCCCTTGGAAGTCTTACAAGCAAGCCTCTGGTTATATATCTATTGTGCTTTAGCAAATCCCCCCAGAGCTTACGGTTTTAAACTCCATCAATCATGTATCCTGTCCTGTGGTTCAGCTGGTAGGGAGTCAGGAGTAGGCTGGAGGGTGGCTGGGGGGTGGGGGGGAGGTGTCACTGCAGTGAGGGCTCCAGGCAACAGAAGGCTCAAAGGCCCCATGGGGCTAAAGGTTGCTCACTCACATGACTGAAAAGTGGGTGCTGCTGTTTTCCTCTCCATAGGGACCCTGCACAGGATTGCTTGAATGTCCTCCCTATGTGGAGGTTGGCTTCCTCAGAGGCAACCAACAAAGACCAGCTAGGATTCCAGTGACATTCCATCAGTCACAAAGACTGTCCTTAACCCAGTGACAAGAATAGCAGGACTTGAGGCTAGTTGGAGCTGGTGACACAGCCATATCCTAAGGCTTTTCATCAAACATGCAAGAGGAGAGAGAGTAATCCTGACATGCGTCCATGTGTAATCATCAGGAAAACAAATGCCCAAGATCTTTACTAGAAATCCTTTCAAGTGGCTTTCTCTCAGACCCTATGGAGCAGGATAAAGGTGCAAGCCAATGCTCTGGCAGCAAGAAAAGCTGGGAAAGTGGACACCACAGGAGGCTACCTCTGTCCATGAAGAAGAAAACAGTTATTGGATAAACCAGATGTGGTGGTATGTGCCTATGATCTCAATACTGAAGAGTTGGAGGTTGGAAGATCAGAAGTTCAAGGTCATTCTAAGACACATAGCAAGTTCAAGGCTAGGCTACAGGAGACTCTATCTCAGAAAAGGGAAGCTGAGGGACTGGAGAGGTGCTCAACTCAACAGTTACAAGTGCCTGCTGCCTTTTCACAAAATAGGAGCTATACCTCCAGCATCCCCATCAGGAAACTGGTAACTTCAGCCTCAGTGGATCTGACAACCACTTTTGGCCTCTAGGGTACGGAACTCCCACAAACCCATATACAGCCACACACATGTAGGGAGCTGGAGAGATGGCTGAGTGGTTGAGAGCACCGGTTGCTCTTCCAGAGGACCCAAGTTCTGTTCTCTGCTCACACACAGCATCTTCCAGTTCCAGGAGGATTGACGACTTCTTCTGGCTTCTCTGGATACTGCATGTATGATGCACAGACACACATGCATGCGAAATACAATACAGATAAAATAAAAATATATAAATTTTAAATAAAAATAGGACAGTGAGATGGCTCGGTCGGTAAAGGCACTTCCTGTGCAAGCCTCGAAAGTCTGAGTTCATTGCCTGGAACCCATGTAAATGTGGGAGAAGAGAGCTGACTCACAAATGTATCCTATTGGCCTTCATATGCACAACATGGTGTTCTTGTACACAAATATCATGTGTACATACACAAAAATAGTAAATAACTTTTAATAGCAAAATATACAAATAAAATCTCCCCAGGTGGTAGTGACGCAAGTCTTTTTTTAATCCCAGCACTCAGGAGGCATAGGCCAGCCTGATCTACAGAGTGAGTTCCAGGATAGTCAGGGCTACACAGAGAGACCCTATCTTGAAAAAAAAAAAAACCCAATAAAATAAAATCTCTAGGTAGATTCATATATACATATATGTATGTCAGATGTCTATAACTCTATCACTTAGCAGAAAGATCGGGAGTTCAAAGCCAGACTCAGCTACATTGTGAGTTCAAGAGTATCCTAAGCTTCTAGAGAAAAGAGGGGCAGAGAATGAGAATGAATATATGTCTGTTAGGTGAGGAGACATCTTCCTCAGATGGAGCCTGAGAAAGTCACTTGCCTATAGCAAGGAATGAACAGCAATATTCCCAGGAAAAGGAGGTGTGCTCTCAAACTTCTAACACCTTTAATCCCAGTACTTGGAAGGCAGAGGCCAGCCTGGTCTATGTAGTAAGTTCTAGACTAGCCAAACCCATTTAGTGAGATCCTATCTCAGAAACAAAAGAAAACAAAACAAAAAACCTTATGGTGTGGATTCCCAAGGAAGGAATTTGAGGTAGAAACCAATTGTGGTTTTAACCAGGGGTCCTGAAGCCAAGGACCTAACCAGAGCTCCTGATGGCATAAAGGGTACAGCAGAAGCAGCTGTTGAACGCTGAGGGTCACGGGATCTCATGCCCAGGATCCTCCTAGCTGGCTGAGTACAGCAGGATTCAGACAGCATCTTTTCACCAACGAGTCCAGTAGACTGGTTAATTCCAGGTTTCAATAGCGAGCGACATCCAGTGGTCATTAAAAGCAATGTCAGCCATGACTTATTCTAGGCATGGTAAAATGTGTGAGTGTTTCTTGGTAAATTCAGACTGGTCTCAAGATGCTAAACTTCTTGCTAGGAAGGCCCATGTAAGAGTGAGCTGTTAATTATCAAAATAAGAGCAGTATCCATGTTGTCTGCCCAGCTGTGTATCTATCTGACTGTATTTCTATAAGGCGTGTACATGAGATAAAACTTGGAAGGGTGTATCCCTAAGTAATCACAGGCTCTAAACCAGGCAACTAGTCTAGGTGACTAGAGATTGTTCTTTTCTTGTCTTTTCTTTTTCCTTCCAACAACAAAAATATTAAGAACAACAACAGGAAGGGTAATGTTTACCCTTAATCCCAGCACTCAGGAGGCAGAGACAGGTAGGTTTCTGAGCTCAAGTCCAGCCTAGTCTACAGAGTGAGTTCCAGGATATCCAGGGCTACTACATCGCAGATTGGCCCCATCTCCAAAAGGAAAGGAAAGGAAAGAAAAGAAAAAAATAAAACTCTAGCATTCTTTCCTGATAGCTGGAGAGATGCAGTTAAGAGCACTTGTTGCTCTGGCACAGGACTCACATTCCGCTTCCTGTACGGCCATGATGGTTCACAAGCGTCCATTACTCCAGTTCTAGCTTATCCAATGCCCTCTTTTGACCTCCACAGGCACCAGGCATGCATGTGGTAAACATGCACACATGCAGATAAAACACACATAAAATAAACTTTAAAGTCTAAAAAAACAGAAGCATGATTAGTGGTGGCAGTGAGGCTCAGTACTACATAGGGAAACCCCGTCCCCAAAATAGATAAGCTGAGTGTAGTGTACAGACCTTTAATCCCAGCATTTTACAGGCTGAAGCTGGCAAATGTCTGGGAGTTTGAGGCTAGCCTGGTCTACATAGAAAGCTAATGACATCCTGTCGCAGAAAAAAAGTAACAAGAAAGAAAGGCGGGGGGGGGGGAGGGGGGCGCGCGCGCAGTGGTGCACCATTCCCAGCTTCCTTGCCCTTTAGAACTCTGGACACAGAATCACAGAGACAAAAGATTCCCACTCACCTCTCCCCAGCACAGCACCTTCTGGAACCTGCTAGAGGCAGAGGGATTTGAGAACTTCACCTTTCAGCTCAGTTGTATCAGCAATTTACTCCATAAATGTGTGCTGCTCTCAACCTCGGGCAGTGGGCAGTGGCTAATTGAGACTCCTAACTGGTCCAAGTGCTGAGCGGTGACTGCGAGGCACTCAGCTCTAAATGGGTTATATCGACCCCTTACCCCATTTCCAAGGCTCAGGGAAAACTTCAGAAAAGAGGTTGTGAAGAACATAAGAACTGAAGGATGGGAGCAAGGCCGTGAAACGTAGTGTTTTGGACTCGACACGGCTGTTACATTCATGGATTCACAGAAAGAAGGTTTAGCCCATCACATTCTAACACAGATCAGGGAGGGGCTCACAAGGCCCCACCCCCTGGCTGAAGAACTGTTGGCAGTTCATGGCTACTAAGAGAGAGGCATTTTTCTTTGGGAGTATGACCGCTGATAGATTACCAATGTTCCAGTGAATGTCCCAAAACCAAGAACACACAGGCACTCAGTGAGTTATTTAAAAAGAGAACACATGCCGGGCAGTGGTGGCGCACGCCTTTAATCTTTAATCCCAGCACTTGGGAGGCAGAGGCAGGCAGATTTCTGAGTTCCAGGACAGCCAGGGTTATACAGAGAAACCCTGTCTCGAAAAACCGAGAGAGAGAGAGAGAGAGAGAGAGAGAGAGAGAGAGAGAGAGAGAGAGAGAGAGAGGAGAGACATGGAATCAGCAGGATTGGAGGCAAGGAGCAAGGGGTAAATATGATCAATAAAAATATGTGACTTTGGGCTGGAGAGATGACTGTTCTAACCACTCTTCCAGAGGTCTGGAGTTCAATTCCCAGCAACTACACAGTGGCTCACAACAATGGGATCTGACGCCCCCTTCTGGTGTGTCTGAAGAGAGCAACAGTGTACTCATATACATAAAATAAATGAATAAATCTTTAAAAGAAGGGCTGGAGAGATGGCTCAGCGGTTAAGAGCACTGGCTGCTCTTCCAGAGGTCCTGAGTTCAATTCCCAGCAACCACACGGTGGCTCACAACCATCTGTATGGGATCTGACGCCCTCTTCTGGTGTGTCTGAAGACAGCTACAGTGTACTCATATACATAAAATTAAGATATCTCTTTTTAAAATCTTTAAAAGAAAGAGAGATACATCTCTCTTTTTTTAAATGTGGCTTTTTCAAAGGAATTTTAAAAAATTATATTAATTAAAATACCTCCATTTCTAATTTCTATGATGTTCACAGCAACAAATTCAGCCATACAGTTTTCTTCCCTGGCTCCCTTGCTGTGATCTCTGTGGGCTTCCTAGTCATCCCTAATTCTCACAGGACTTGGCTATTAGCTTAGTCTCTTTCTGTCTTCCTTGTGTCTGTCACCATTCAGGTGATATCACCAGCTACAGAGATGGCCCTTCCTCTATCTGGACCTCTGGGCCCTCTTGTAATCAATCATGTTGTTACTCTAGCAGCCCCAGGAGGATCACCCACATCAGCACCACCTTTAGACCCATGACTTAAAGCACACACCCCCTTCTTGGATCAAAACTCCCCCTCATTCTTCTCCCTACACCATGGTATTCTCCGTAGTCCCTAGTCCTTAGTCTCCTTAGTGACAGTCTCTCTTACAGTCCATGGGAACCTCGAACCTCCTGAGTCCACATCATGTTCCATAGCCAACAGGACCTGTGTTCTCACCCCCTCCTTTGCCAATTCATGAGCCTTCTCTACCATCACTCATAGCTCCTCCCCCACATTTCTCTCTCCTCCCTTGGCTGATCTGCCAAAGCCCCAACCCCCACCCCCACCGCCACCCCCACCCCCACCTCAGCCCTCCATTTCACACCTTCACCCACACAGCTAGATGGAACCAAAGAGGAAGAACAGACCGTGCTTGCAGGGAACGGCATTGTAAACTCAACCCACGAAGCTCCAGCAGGTGCAAGGCAGTGCCCAGAAAACTCCCTCCCTCCCCTGGGAGGCTTGCCTTCCCATCCTCCAGCTCCACTGCAGCAAGTGGCCTGTCCTCAAAGCCCCTCCTCTGTCACCCCGCACTCTCCAGGGAAGGAAGGAGGAAAAGCACAGACAGAAGCCTTCACCCCCTCTCCTCAGCTACTCCCTTCCCACATCACTACTCCATTGCTCCACTCTGTTGGTCTCCCTCCTTCCACGCCAGCGGAACACCATCAACCTTACCCCGAGTCTCCTTATCACCAGACCCCGGCAGTCTCTCCTCCGCATCGCCTTAAAAACCCTTCAGTGGGGCCAGAGACCCTTTTTCTCCTACTGGGTTGCCTCTTCCAGCCTTGATGTGAGAATATGTGCCTGCTCTTATTGTAATTTGTTTGGTTGATGCCCCTGGGATGCCTGCTCTTTTCAGAGGGGAGGCGGAGGTGGGGTGGATGTGAGGGAAAGTGGAGGGGAGGAGAGGGAGAGCACACTGCAGTTGGGATATAAAATACGAGGGATAAATGAATAAATAAACAAATACTCGCTGCTCTTCCAAAGGACCTAGGTCCAGCACCCACACAGTAGCTCACAACTGATTAATTCTAGTTCTAAAACATCCACTGGCCTCCATGGGCACTGCACTGCATGTGGTGCAAAAGGCCCATAGAATAAATTAAAAGTTAAGTGTCATTCTTAGCTAAATAGAAAGTTCAAAGCCAGCCTGGGCTATATGAGATCTTGTCTCAAAAAACAAAAATTAGGGCTCAAGAGATGGCTCAGTGGTTAAGAGCACTGACTGCTCTTCCAGAGGTTCAGAGTTCAATTCCCAGTAACCACATGGTGGCTCACAACCATCTGTAAAGGGATCCAATGCCCTCTTCTGGCACTGAGGTATACATGCAGATAGAGTACTCATACATAAAATAAATAAACAAATCATTAAAAAAATTAAAGGTTGCTTGTGGTGTTCTATTACAGCCATAGAGATGTGACTAACACACCTAGTGCACACAAGGCCCTAGGAACCACACACTTAATAAAGAAATTAATTCTGGCACTCGGGAAATTGAGGAAAGAGAATGGTGAGTTCAAGGCCGCCTGGTGGGCTCTATAGTAAGAACCTGTCTTTGTTTTTTTTGTTTTTTTTTTTTTGGTTTTTCGAGACAGGGTTTCTCTGTATAGCCCTGGCTGTCCTGGAACTCACTCTGTAGACCAGGCTGGCCTCGAACTCAGAAATCTGCCAAACCTGTCTTAAATAGCAAAAATTTGTGAGCTGATACTCCTCCCTTAGAGCTCCTTACATACTTAGGAACTTATTTTCATAGCTAAATATATGTTCTTCTCTCAGTTAAAATAAATAAATAAATAAATAAATAAATAAATAAATAAATAAATAAAAATCAACTCATTAGTACTTCTCTGTCTTAATCAATGTTCTATGGCTGTGAAAGACACCATGACCATAGCAACTCTTAGAAAGGAAAGCGTTTACCTAGGGTTCACTTACAGTTTACGAGGTTTAGCCTGTTATCAGCATGGCAGGAAGCATGGCAGCATGCAGGCAAGCATGGTAGCTGAGGGAGCATGGCTACGCAGGTAGCAAGAAGGAGAGAGACACTGGTCCTGGCTTGAGGATTTGAAACCTGAAATTCTGTTTCCAGTGACACACTTCCTCCAACAAGGTCACATCTCCTAATGGAGGCTCTTCCCATTCAGACCACCACGCATCCCCTCTTATATTTATTTTCTGTGAATAATTATTTTGCCTGCATGTATTATCTGGGTACCATGTGTTGTATGCCTGGTGCCCATAGGGCCAGAAAATGGTATCCCATCCCCTGGAACTGCAGTTACAGACAATCGTGGGTGCTTGGAATCAACCCCATGTCCTTTGCAAGAGTAACCAGGGCTCTTAACGGCTGAGCCATCTTTCCAGCCCCCAGTAGTCCCTTCCTTCTTCCACCCACTTCAGATCCTGCCTTTAAAACACACCATGAGTCTATTTTTCTCCCCCTCCATCCCCACTAGCCTAGTCTAGACCACCATCATCCCTGGCCCGGACCACTGCCACAGGATGCCAACTGGCCCCTCTGCCTCCCCGTCCACATGGAGGGACCTGTACAAGGGGGTGTTGGATGGTCGCTTGCCTGTTTCACACACTTGCAAGAGGGCTTTCTATCAGAAAGAGAGTAAAATTTAAATCCTTCCCCTAGCTTCAGGACCTAGAAATTGACCCCACATCCTAGCCTTACTGCAACTCTGACCTCTCCCACCACTACCCCAGATTACTCTGTTTCTACGATGCCTATGTCGTGTTTTCTGCTTCCAAATTGGAAGCTTGTCCCTGTTTCGAGGATTTCAGTAATACCTTCTGCCCTAGAACACCACCTCCAAGAAGCCCTCCCTGACCATTCAGTTAAGAGAGATGACTGTGTCCCAGGGTTATAGCTTCCTTCTTCACAGAGTTCCCACCATTGTTTGGTACTTTTCATATTTGCCTGCTTTTCTATTTTCCTTCTCCCCTGTTCAACTGTCTTGGTGACTTGCTGTGTCACCAGCACCACGGTGTCTGTCACTCAGACTGTACTCATTCACTTTTTTAGAATAAAGGGAACAGGGGGAGGGAAGGTGGGTAGACAGATGGCTCTGCAGCTAAGAGCACCAGCTGCTTATTCAGAGGAGCCAGGTTCAAGTCCCAGCACCCACTTGACAGTTCACAACTGTCTGTAACTCCAGTTCTAAGCGATTTATCACCCTCTTCTAGTCTCTGCAGGCAAAAGGTATGTAGGCAGTCCACAGACACACATGCAGGCAAAATATCTACACACGTGAAATAAATAAGTCCTTTAAGTGTTTATTTTTAGACTTAATTCATATTTATATGTATGAATGCTTTGCCTGGTGGCATGTATGTCACCACCCATATTCCTGGTGCCCACAAAGATCAGGGAAGAGTGTCAGATCCCCTGAAACTGGAGTCACAGATGGTTGTCAGCTGCCATATGGGTGCTGGGAATTGAACCTACGTCCTCTGTAAGAGCAGCCAGTGTGGTTTACTGATGAGCCATGTCTTCAGCCCCATTTTTTTAATTTAAAAAAGAGAGAGAGAGAAAGGGGGTGATGCTGGAGAGACAGCTCAGTGATCAAGGGCACTGACTGCTCCTTCATGGGGTAGAGGTTCTCAGCACCTACGCTGGCTCACAACTTCCTGTAACTCCAACATTACAAGAGATCCGACACCCTCTTTTGGTCTCCTCAGGCCCCAAGCACTGCATGAGCACATATGGTTTACAGACATATAAGCAGGCAAAACACCCATACACATAAAAATATTTTTTCCAAGAATAAAGGACCAGGCGTGGTTGTACACACCTCTGCTTCCAGCATCCAAGAGGCAGGAGGCAGAAGAAATTCAAAGGCAATCCCACACAACAAAGGGAGCACAAGGACAGTCTGGGCTATGAGACTCGGTCTTTTAAAAATTGGAAAAAGAAGGGGCTGGAGAGATGGCTCAGTGGTTAAGAGCACTGACTGTTCTTCTGAAGGTTGTGAGTTCAAATCCCAGCAACCACATGATGGCTCACAACCATCCTTAATGAGATCTGATGCCTTCTTCTGGGGTGTCTGAAGACAGCTACAGGGCTGGAGCAAGCAGGGCCAGAGTGAGAACAAAAAAAAGTGTCTGAAGACAGCTATAGTGTACTTACATTAAATAAATAAATCTTTTAAAATAAATAAATAAATAAAAATAAAAGAATTGCTGGGTATGGTAGCAAATGGGCTTTAATCCCAGCACTTGGGAGGTAGAGGTTGGAGGAGCTCTGTGAGTTCAAGTCCAGCCTAGTCCATATAGTGAGTTCCAGGACAACCAGGATTATGAAGAAAGACCCTGTCTTGAAAAACAAAAACAGACAAAATAACAAGGGCTAGTGAGAAAGGTAGAAGCCCCTACTGCCAAGCTTTATAACCTTCATTCAGCCCCCACGACACTCAGGGTGCCAATATGGAATCTACTCCTGAAAATTGTGACCTCCGTGTGACCACTGTGGCATGCTCCACCGTCACCACCCACCTCTCAGCAAATAAACTGAACAAAAGATAAAGAAGAGAGAGCCTGGACCGGAAAGATGGCACCTGCCCTACACACCTAACAAACTGAGTTCCATCCCCAGACCCACATAAAGGTAGAAAGCAAGAGCTTGGAAGGATGGCTCAGAGGTTAAGAGCACTTGCTCTTGCACAGCACTGAAGTTAGGTTCCCAGCATCAACTTGGACAGCTTACAGCTGGTTATAACTTCAGCTCCAGGGGGTCCAATGGCCTCTGCTGGCCTCTGTGGGCATCTTCATGCATGTCTGCACATGCACACACACACACACACACACACACACACACACACAAATAAATCAGATACCTAGAGATGCTGGGAAAGGGGGCTAGCAGTGCTTTGGTATGTTAATAGTCACTTCTGTCAGCCAGTTAGCGTGAGAGTTCTGAGACCCAACACAACTTATCATTGCTTATCATAATTCAAATTGCATTTATTTATTGATTGTACATATATGCACACTCAAGCATGTGTGTGAAGGTCAAAGGACAACTTGTGAGAGTCATTTCTCTACTGTGTGGGTCTCAGGTCATCAGACTTGGTGGCAAATGCCTTTTTCAATTGATAGAAATAAGCTCATGGTTGCAAAGCAAGAGACTAACACTCCAACGGACAAGGCAAAACTTTTCTCTTGGACAAGAAGGTGTGCTCGGAAAAGCAAGCACACAGAGCCAGGAAGTGCCCTTGGTTTCTAATGTAGGTTGTGACTTGGTCTTTCCTTCACCTGCTCTGTGCAGACCTCACAGTCTTACTCATTTGGCTAGTTTGAAAAGAACTGGCTCTTGTACAGGAAATGGAGGCAGAACAGGAAAGAGGTCATTGTTCCTTGAGGAAAAGGGTTACTTTTCCAGGCCATCACGTTCCTGAAACAAAACAGGGGCCCTCTGAGTTAACAAAAGTTTAACTGGCAGGGTTGGGGGATATATAACCCTGCTTAAAAGTGTTACAAAGTAAGAGAGATAAAATGTTTTGACTTTTCTTCCAAATACAAGTTCTATAGTTTTTAATAAAAACTACTCATATTTGATATTTCTTACACACTAAACTAAATCACTAATTCCTATTTATTTTTATTTTATTTTATTTTGGGGATTCACTCGTGGGGGGAGGGGGGGTTGTGCGCTGTTCCAGTGCATGTGCACATGAAGATTCACGGGAGAGGGAGAGGGAGAAGGACCCTGTCTCAAAAACAAACAAAAAGGAAAGGAAAAGAAAAAAGGCTGAAGTTGTAGTGCTGCAATGGTCGCTTGCCTAGCAAATCCGTCTCAGCGCTAGATCCGCTGACCATAAGGAAGGGGTGTGGCTAGTATTGCTTTCTGAGCCTCCCAAACAAAATGAGAAGATGACAAATGAAACTACCTAAGTGCATTGCTTGTCGGAAGCCTTTGAGGCAAATCAGAGCGCTATTATGAACCGTGGCCACCAGATGGCACCAAAAACTAAGCAGAAAACACGAACCGCCCGGCCTGCTAATCCGAGGCCAGTGCACTTCATCATGCTCCAGGAATAGGAAGGCACAGCGCGTGCTACATGGTGGGGGTCTGCAACGACAGCTCTCCCCAGGCACTGAAGTAGAGGTTGGACCCAAGCTAGACTCTGTACCCCAATCTTTTCATCTATCTACTGAGCACAAGTAGCCTCAGTACCAAAGCTCAGAACCCTCCTTTATATCAGGGTGAATTTGGGACTAAGGATGCTGGGAAGAGGGAAGGGGCCTTTCCTTTCTTCAACCCGGCTTCCCGTAGTGAGGAGTCTTTTCCTGGGTCGGCTACTGGTGCTCACACACATGAACCTTGTAGAACAGGGCACAGTGTCAATACTATGAAGTCTATAATGAGGAAGAAGCAATCCTCATACGATTCACCTTGAAGAGGGAAATAAGTTTTTCTTTAACCAAAAAGCTACTACCTACTCAGATGCCAACAAGAGGCCGTGGGCCAGGCTGTAAACCAGCAGAGTTCACAGGCCACAACCATGAAGGGAAAACCCTATGATCAACCATTTGGGGTCTCAGGTTTGAGGTTTTTCTTTATGTTGTTGTTATTGTTGTTGTTATTTTAAATGTAAAGTTTTTTCGTGTGTGTGTGTGTGTGTGTGTGTGTGTGTGTGTTCCACGTTCCACAGTGTATGAGTGCAAGGCAGAAGACAACTTTCAGGGGTTGGTTCTATAGTCCCTAAGCTGTATGCTACAAAAGCGGTCAAAACAGCAGCTGCCCCCTCCTTCTGCCCTAGCCTTACAGCCACCATAGATGCTCCCACCGGAGCTGTCAAAATGGCGGCTCCTGTCAAAATGGTGGCACCCCGTCAGCTCCTCAGTCTGCAGCCATCACAGGAGCTGTCCACAGTGTCAACACCTTCTCTCCAGCCTCTCCAAGCAGCTCCACAGAATTGGTGCCTCTGCCAAAGCCACCTGAGCCTGGGAAGAACTACCCATGCTAACCCATAGGCCCCTGTAGAGAAAGGGGGGAGGGTTTTTTTTTTTAAAAAAGCTACCAATCCTTGAGCAGGAAAATCCACCAATCTCTGAGCTTCCTTCCCACAAAACTCCCGGCTTCCCACAGCTCGGGACTTGAAATCCCACCAATCCTCAATCTGGAAATCTCTGTCTCCGAAAAGCTCTCTCCCTCTCTCCCTCAAATCTTCCTACATAGCCCAGGCTGGCCTGGAACCTGCCATCATCCTGACTCTACCCCCTTACTACTATGTAACAGGAATTGTGCCACCATGCAAAGCTACGGAAGGGATTTTTCTTTCTTTTTTGTTTGTTTTAGTTTTGTTTTTCTTTTCTTTTTTTTTTCTTTTTTCTTTTTTGGTTTTTCAAGACAGGGTTTTTCTGTGCAGCCCTGGCTGTCCTGGAACTCACTCTGTAGACCAGGCTGGCCTCGAACTCAGAGATCCGCCTGTCTCTGCCTCCCAAGTGCTGGGATTAAAGGCTTGTGCCACCACTGCCTGGTTGGTTTTGTTTTTCAAGACATGGTTTCTCTGTGTAGCCATAGCTGTCCAAGAACTTGCTCTGTAGACCAGACTGGCCTCAAACTCAGAAATATCCACCTGCTTCTGCCTCCTGAGTGCTGGGATTTTCTTTCTTTTTTAAAGACAAGGTCTTACTATGTAGGTCTGGTCTGCCTAGAACTCACTACATAAACAAGGTTGGCTTCAAGTTTGCAGAGATACACCCGAGTATACATCTGCCACTGAGTACTGGGACTAAGGACACGAACCATCACACTGGACACCAAAAAGATTTTCGAGAATATTCAAGTAACTGCAAACTGAAAATAGATAGGACAGCTGGGTGGTGATGGCACATGCCTTTAATCCAATCACTAGGGAAGCAGAGGCAGGCGGATCTGTGTTCAAGCCAGAGAGAGTTCCAGGGCAGCCAGGGCTACACAGAGAAACCCTGTCTCAAATGGAAAAAAAAAAAAAAAAATGGAGGGAAGAGAGAAAGAGAGAGAGAGAGAGCAGAGACAAATGTCTACTCCATCTTTAGCAGAATGGGGGAGTGGTGCTGATACCCTAAAAGTTACTGTATGCAGGCAAACACTCATACACATAAAAAAAATAAATAAATATGTTTGTAAAAAATGGCAGTGCATCTCTTGCAAGCTGGTGAGGGTACAGCAGGCTCAGAGTAAGGGCAAGGAAGTGCTGGCTAGGTCAACATGACACAAGGTAAAGCAGGACAGTGGTGGCACACTCCTTTAATCCCAGCACTCGGGAGGCAGAGGCAGGTGGATTTCTGAGTTCGAAGCCAGCGTGGTCTACAGAGTGAGTTCCAGGACAGCCAAGGCTATACAGAGAAACCCTGTTTAAAAAAAAAAAAAATGTCATCTGAGAGGACGGAACTTCAATGAAGAAAATGCTTCCACAAGATGGGCTGTAGGCCAGCCATTAGTGCATTTTCTTAGTGATTGATGGGGGAGGGCACGGCCCATTGTGGGTGGTGCCATCTCTAAGCTAGTGATTTTGGGTTCTATAAGAAAGCAGGCTAAGAAATGGGTGTCGGGTGTCCTGGCACATACCTTTAATCCCAGCACTTGGAAGGCAGAGGGAGGCAGATTCCTGAATTTTAGTGAGTTCCAGGACAACCGGGCTTCCCAGAAAAACCATGTCACAAAACCCAGAAAGGCAAAGAAGGAAGTACAAACAACAATCTGAGCTAGCCAATAAGCAGCACCCCTCCATGGCCTCTGCCTCAGCTCCTGCCTCCAGGTTCCTGCCCTGTTTGAGTTCCTGTCCTGATTTCCTTCAATGATAAATGGTGATGTGGAAGTGTAAACCACTTTTGGTGCTTTTTGGTCAAGTGGTTTTGGTTTATCACAGCAATAATAGGACAGTTTAACACTGTCCTAACTAGGACAGTGGAGGGGAGCGGCATAGTATGTGGGATATGGTATTGTAACAGATCTGACAGAAATAAAGATATTCTAAAGAGATGCTTTCTTGTTTGTTTGTTTCGAGACAGGGTTTCTCTGTGTAGCCCTGGCTGTCCTGGAACTCAGTCTGTAGACCAGGCTGGCCTTGAACTCAGAAATCCGCCTGCCTCTGCCTCCCAAGTGCTGGGATTAAAGGCGTGCACCACCACTGCCCGGTGGAAAAAATATTTTAAAAGTAAAATAAAATTAAACACACACACACACCAAGATTTAACAAAAGTGTAATTCTAAAGCCTGACCTTGTGACACACACCTGTAATCCCAGTACTGAGAATGCTAAGGCTGATGATGGATTGTGTGTTTTGTGCCAACCTGGGCTACTTAGTAAGACCCTGGTTTTTAGTTTTTGTTTTGTTTGCTTAAAATAATGAATGAAATTTATTTTTGCATGTTTGAGGGGGAGGGGGTTCACACCTACCGTGGTACATAGAAGTCAAAAGACAATTTGCATTAATCATTGTAGTCTTTCACCATTTGAGTCCTGGGGATGGAACTCAAGAAGTCCGGTTTGGCAGCAAGTGCCTTTATCTGGTGAGCCAGGTCACCAGTCAGAACTAATTATGATTATGTACACCACTACCACCACTGCCACCCCACCCCACCACCGTCCCCACCTCCAGTACAGAAGACTGAACCTATGGTGTCATGCGCGGGAGGCAAGCACTCTTGCACAGAGCTACACCTTAAGTTCCCCAAGACCCTGATGTTAAGAGGGGTGGGGGCAAAGGAATATTCATATCCTCGCTAGTGCTGTTTTGTTACTTTAGTTTTTTCTAAAAAATTCCCTAAAGTTCCTTTAAGATCTTCGGCTTCGTGGATGGCACTCCTTAAATTCTGGAGGCACAAGGACCACTCAACTCCCGACATGCCCCCTACCCTACGGTACAAAAAGAGGAAGGAAAATTCTCAACCCACATACTTGGGGATGGCCTTTGCTGACTGAGATGAGAACCTGAGAAGGGCCCGAAATGAAACATCTGGTGAAAATGATTCATTTTGATCGCATTCTCTCCAACCTCTAGGCCCCTGGCAGGTATCCCGAGCCCCGCCTCTCCAGCTGTCCCTAAACCACCTTACGGGCCCTGGCTCTCATTTCCCTTTCATCAAAGTCTGATTCTTCACCTTTCAGGCGCTGCTGAAAGCAGACTGGTCCCACCACGGAGAATTCCGTCCGGCAGTAAATACGGGGACTGTAAACCAATCGCACCTGCTGACCTACTAGGGTACATTCCAGGAGGAGGCGGAACCACGCTGTGTGCTGGGAAGATCCGGCGCCCAGCCAGAAGATCCGAGCTCGCCACCTATAGCTTCCTGGAAGTTGGCCCGGGCAAAGTCAGTCCAATATCCTCTCACGAAAAGAGAAAGCCCCGGAAACTTCCCAGGTCCACTAAAAGGTTGCTTCAGGCTTCTGGAGCGCCCACCTGCTGTCTTTATGACTCTAATTAACTGCCACGGACACCCTTTGTCAATTGTGAAGTTATGCAAATGACTGAGGTTGGTATTGTTATTACTAAGAGTCACTTGGTTGCAAAATTGTTTTGACTATTCTAGTATCAAATCCTGTCCAGTCTGCAAGGAGAGGGGGGCCTCTCTACTCTTCGCCCCATCCCACCCCATTTGAAAATCTTTTGGGGGAGGCTCGCCTAGCAGTCCTAGTGTGCAGAGAGGAAACTCAAATTAGCTAAAGCCGAGATTCTTCCCTGTGCCTTGTTTTAGGCCTAACCTTCCGGAAATCACTTGTTTCTAAGCGACTCAGTTTGTCTAGCCTGGAAGAGGGAAAGAGAGCACCCACACTTGGAGCCAATATAGGTAAAAAGCCCTTAGTGCCCTAAGAAAACAAAGCCTGAGGCAGGCGCATCACCAGTAGAAGGAATGATGGAAGGGAGGGAGGGAGGTAGAAAAGGAGGAAGAAGAGGAGGAGGAGAAGGAGGAGGAAGCAGCAGCAGAAGCAAAAGCATTATGAATGGTTAACTTGAATTTTGCAATAAGCAACTTTTTTTCTCAGTGTTGTTGACTCTGGGACTTCGTGTGTGCTATGCATGAGCTCTGTTGATCATCCCCAACAATTAAATTGCTTTGTGATAAATATTTATCACAAGTGAATATTGTAAAAATTTATTATTCAAAATTCAAATTTACCTAACTCTAAAAAGACTTTAATGTCTTGAACATTTTTTTTAATGTTTATTTTGAGTGGTGCTGGGGCAAATGTGGGTTTTGGGGTATGCTAGTCAGATGCTTTCATCTAGGTACACCCTTGCTCCAGTCTAGCAATCAGTGCTTTTGTGGGAAGGGGAGACAGAATCTCACTTTGTAGTCCTGGTATCCAGCCCTGGCCTAGAACTCACTGCATAGATCAAGCTGGCCTGCAACACAAGAGATCTGCCTGACACTGCCTCCAGAATGCTGGGATCAAAGGCATATGCCACCAAGACTGGCTACAACGGTTGCCTTTTGTATTTGGGCATACACAAGGGTTTGCCCAAGTGTGGGAGCACAAGTGGGAGCCAGAGGTCAAGTTCTCAGCATCATCATTTATTGTCTTCTACCTTATTTTCTTAAAACAGAGTCTCTTGGTGTACCTGGTGCTAGAGATTAGAACTCAAGTCCCTATGCTGCTAGCTACTCAACCCTACAATGGGTCTTCTTGCTTGCCATTTGAAAAACAAATCTTTTGAGACTGGAAACTCTGGAAAACACAAGGCAGTAGAAAAAAACACGGGTAGGAGAAAAGGGATCTAGAGCTCAGAAACCTTAAGGGCAATGGCCTAGGGCCTGGCCTTCCGGCTCCCCAGGATCTGTGCTCACCAGGCCAACAGCCACTCTCTACCTGACTCATCCTGTTTAGGGGACATCAGATTATAGAAAGGGACCAACATGGTAAGTCTAGAGGTACATCAGGATATAGAACAGGAACAACATGGTAAGTCCTGTTAAGTCAGGAGAGAACTAGCTCTGAATTAACCTTGCAAGGAGGCAGGTTGTGTCACTGTGAAAGCCAGGGGCAGGACACACCCTAGAGGTGGTTTAACCTGATGTGGCAAGACTAACAGTGTTTACAACCCTCCTTTGGACAAGTGACCACTCCAATGCAATGGCCCCTGAGAGAATAACAATCTAAAAACATTTCTCAGTGATCCACCCTGAAGGCAGGTTCCAACTCAATTCCGTTTTTCCTCCTAACCTCCCCTTGTCCCAGGGCCACTCACTAGCCTGCCTGTCTTCAAGCTTACTCATTCATCCCCAGGGTCATTTCTGATGTAGCCTGCAGTCTCCTCTCTACCTCGAATTTACTTACCCAGTTCTCCTTCTAATAAAAGCAAGTCTTGTCTTGCCACTCCCCAGCTGCCGATCCTCCCATCTGCGTCTGAGGCTTAGCTTCAGCCCTAGAAGCAGAAAAGCAGGACAAACCAGCAGCTGAATCAGACAAGCCTCTTCCAGTCACTCAGGAGAAACTGTTACTCACTCCATGAGTAGGTGAGAGCTGAGGACCTGGGCTTCTGAGTCAGGGGCTCTGTGACTTACCCTGGGGTAATAGCCAGACTTTTCCCAGTTACAAACAGATCTTGGAGTTTCTATATAAAAAATGTGGATCAAAACTATGAGACTCACCAGATAGCGGTGGCACACACCTTTAATCCCAACACTCAGAAGGCAGAGACAGATGGATCTTTGAGTTTGAGGCCAGCCTAGTCTACAAAGCAAGTTCCAGGACAGCCAGGGCTACACAAAGAAACCCTGTCTCCAAAACCAAACCAAACCAAAAAAAAAAAAAAAAAAAACTATGAGAGGCCATTTTCACCTGTCATCAAAGGGCACAACAAATGATAAAGATGAATCAAGTAGGTTCTTGAAACAGACACCGTCTTACATTGTTGGACAGAATGTGGTTATTAGGGACTTCTACTAGAAATTTGAGTAGACAGGCTGTCCCAACACACGGGTCCTGAGAGAGATGAAGGAATCGTGTGCATCTGGGTATTTGCTGCAGCCTTGTTTTCACAACTAAAAGTAGAATCTAAGGGAGGCAGAGTTTTTGCTACAACTGTCCCGTGAAATGGTTTTCTTGTTTGTTTGTTTTTTGGTTTTTCGAGACAAGGTTTCGCTGTATAGCCCTGGCTGTCCTGGAACTCAGTCTGTAGACCAGGCTGGCCTCGAACTCAGAAATCTGCCTGCCTCTGCCTCCCAAGTGCTGGGATTAAAGGCATGCGACACCACTGCCCAGCTCTTGTTTGTTTATTGTACTTTTGTTTTGCAGCTCTGGGGATTATCCCCAGAGATTTGAGCATGTTAAGCACTTTTTCTATCACTGGGCTGTGCTCCCAGCCCAACTATATATCATATTTTATTAAAAAGAATAAGAAGCTGGAGAGAGGACTCAGTAAAGTGTGTGTTGGGTAAGCATGAGGACCTGAGTTCAAATCCCCAGCACCCAGTGCTAGGATTAAAGGCATGTACCATCATGCCTGACTTTCTGGTACTTAAATTTTTTTTTTGCATATATATTTTTTTCATGTATATATACACACACAACACACAACACACACACACACACATATACACACATATGATTTTTTTTTTTAAAACAACAAAAGCAGCTGTTCAGCCCTGTCTGGACCAAGCCCTTTCCCCTGCTCAGTTTTCCATCTATACAATAGGAGTTTGGAAGGAGAAGAATGCACTTTAAGTCTTCCAGCTAACCAACCAACCAGGTTCTTTAGTAGTGGCCATGAGTTAGCATTTGATGGCATAGGGGAGGGGGCAAAAAAGGAAATGTCATAGGTGAAATCAGGATGTAGTTGGGGTCACTTGTCACCTGAGGGGCAGAATCTCTTCTCTGGCTCCAAACAGATAACTGTGAACTAACTTGTACCTGCCTAGATTGGAAGAACCAGGATCCTGACAGCTTATGAAGATGTCAGTTCTCCAGGCTTCCCCCTGCCTCTGCCCATGGGAGTCCTTAGATGGCCCAAGGAAGGAATGGAGGCTGCAAGGAGCAGGATTGAGGTTCCCGAATAGGCTGCTGCTGACTCACACTCCCCCCACCACACACACACACACACACACACACACACACACACAGGGTTTCTCTGTGTAGCCCAGGGTGGCCTGGAATCCACTCTGTAGACTAGGCTGACCCCCAACTCAGATACACCTGCCTCTGTCCCCAACATGCTGGGATTGAAGGTGTGACACACACTTTAGTGCCAGCACTTGACAGGCAAAGGCAGGTAGATCTCTGAGAAGTTGAGCCTAACATGGTCTACAGTTCAAGTTTAGGTCAGTCAGGGCTACATAGTGAGACCCTGCCTAAAAACCAATAACAATCAAAAACCAAAACAAAACCCAAAGTAAAGAAATGTAGTTTAAAAAATACATAAATATTTTAAGTCCTGTGTGGTGGCGTACACCTTTGGTTCCAGAATTTGGGAGGCAGAGGCAAATGAATCTCTGAGTTTGAGGCTAGCCTGTTCTACATAGTGAGTTCCAAGACAGCCAGGGCTATGCTGAAGACACCCTGTTTCAAAAAACAAGCAAACAAAACCCCCTTTTAAAAATGTAATCATGGATCTGAAGAGATGGTTTAGTGGTTAAGAGTATGTGCTGCTTTTCTGTACGACCAAAGTGAGCTCCTCCAGTCCTCACACTGAGTGAGCTCCTCCAGTCCTCACATCAAGCAGCTTCCTGCTTTCTGCAACTGCAGCTCCAGGGGACCCAAGGCCTCTGGGCAATATGGGCATCTGCACTCATGTGCACAAGCCATATGTGTGTGTGTGTATGTATATATATACATACACACACACATATATAATTTTAAAATAAAATAAAAATTAATCATTAAAGATAAATGAAAATATGGCTAGAACCACGTGTTCATGATTTCCTTGGCGGAGGCAGGGGAGTGCAGGAGAAGAGGGTAAGCCTTCTGGCCTCACTTTGGCTTCCTCTCTCTTCTCTGCTAGGCTCTAACTTACTTGCCTGTGGTACCACAGTCTATTCTAAGGAGGTGACTCCCATGCCATTCGAGAGCCGTGATCCTATCCATCAACTTCTGAGTCAGGTCTCCGTTAACAGAAGAGACATGTGGCTGGCAGTCTTGAGATGCCAGCTCCCAAGTCTCACTGGGAAGTAAGAGACAGCAATGTACACTCTCAGAGAGGCCTGATCTCAGCAGGAGGCTTCCTCCTTACAAAGGTTTCTGACAGATTCAGTATTAGGCCTTTCTCTTAATATTACCATTCATGAATAAGAAGCATGGGAACACCTCGTTCCCTCAGCTTCTTATGTCTTAGAAGCAGAGGACTTAATTGATTTTATTTCATTTTCACGTCATGCTAAGCAACCACTCCACCAACTCCTGTGATAGAGGAGCCTTGGCTACCTGACCAAGTCACTCCCCTGCCTGAGGCCTCATTGGCAGGAACAGAGCTTGGCTCAGAAAGCTGCCTGTGATCAGGTATCCCCAGGTGGCTCTTGTGCAAGAGGCCAGTTGACAGGCTTTAGGAGGTGGCCTTCTGCCACATCTGCAGAGAGGGGAGCTTGTTTTCCATTGTTCTTGAGAATTCCAGAAGCTGAAGACTGAACCAAGCAAGCCAGGGTTTCTGGAAATAATGTTCTTCTAGGTAGGCTTTCACTCATAAAGCTGCCACCATTCAGCTTCTGTCTGAAGCTGAGAGGGAAGCCAACAGAAGAACAGGGCCAGCAGGGACCAGAACTGCCAAGGCTGGGGACATCAGGAGCCTGGATTAAGTTAGATATGCCTGCCTTAGCCTGAGGTCAGGAAACCTAATACATCTTCTCCTTGCTGTAGCAGGTAAAATGTGGGCTGATTCTGGTTGTTCACAACCAAAGAAGTAACAGACACATGGTTTTATTCACATTTTAAAATATGTTTTCAAAATTGCATTTACTTATGTATTTAGATTTCCTGTTGTTATTTGTTTGATCAAGTTTTCTTGCTTTCTTTTTGTTTCTTTTTGAGACAGGGGTCTCACCATGTAGCCTTGGCCGGCCTGGAAGCTCCATATAGACCAGGCTGGCCTGGAATGCATAGAAGTCCACTTGCCTCTGTCTCCCAAGTGAATGCTGGGATTAAAGACATGGGCCATCATGCCCACTAGTTGTTTATTTATCTTGGTGGGGCGGCACACATGAGCTAAGGTGCACATGTGGAGGTCAGAGGGCAACTTGCAGGAACTGATTCTCTCTTTACACTCAGTGGGTCCTAGAGATCAGACTCAGGTTGTCAGGCTTAGTAATAAGTACCTTTACTCACTGAGCCATCTTACCAGCCCTATTCATATTTTAATAAGAGGGTGACAGGACAGATTAATATCAGAGTAGAGAGAGTTCATAAATTCCTATCAGAATAACTTAGGCAGGGGCTGGAGAGATGGCTCAGTGGTTAGGAGCACTTGGCTCTTCCAACACAGTTGGGTGGCATACAAACACCTGAAACCACAGCTCCGGGGAGTCCAACACTTTCTTCTGACCTCTGGGGCACCCAGATGCTATTCATGTCTACACACACTCTTTGAAATAGATCTTAAGCAAACAGCAGCAGCAGTAGCAGCAATTCCAAAAGAGCACAGTTTGTTCAAGCCTGACCTTAGCTGCTGGGAGAAGAGGTAAGAGAGTGAAAGATTTGAGGTTAGCCTGGGCTTACAGTTGAACTCAAGGCCAACTTGGAAAACTGTATGAGAATCGGTCTCAAACTTAACACAGCTGGATCTTAGGGGCTCACTTGCCAGTCTCTCTAGCTCAATCTGTGAGCTCCAGGCTCTGTTTTGTTTGTTTGTTTGTTTGTTTTTTAAGTAAAGTGTAAAGCTGGGTTGTGATGTCCCATGCCTTTAATCCCAGCACTCCCCAGGTGGAGCCCTAAGAGAAGAGTTCGAGGCCAGCCTGGTCTACAGAGTGAGTTCCAGGACAGCCAGGGCCACACAGAGAACCCTGTCTTGGGGGGTGGGGGGTGGGGGGGGGAGGAAAGAGTAAGGTATACAGGCTGGAGGCAGGGCTCAGGAGTTTAGAGCACTTGTTCTTGCAGAGGATTGGGTTCAATTCCCAGAACCCACAAAGACTCACAACCATTCATAATTCCAGCTGCGTGGAATCTGACACCCTCTTATGATCTCCATGGGCATCAGGCACACACGTGGTGCACAGACCTACATGCAAACAAAACACCCACACACATAAACTAAATTAAAATAAATAAGGTGTAGGTCTGGAGAGCTGACTCAGTGGTTAAGAGCACTTGGTGCTCTTCAAGGAGATCCATGTTCAGTCCCAGAACTCCTGTCAAGATACTCACAACTGCCTGTAACTCACCTCAGGGGTTGACACCCCTTTCTGGCATCCACAGGCATGCATTTAGTATCTACATATTTTCACAGACATGGCATATACTCACACAAACACACACAAATACACAAAAAATAATAGTGAATCTATTATAAAATTTAAAAATGTAAAGCAACAAAAAGACAAGTTGTCAAACTCTGTATTCCTGGCTCACACACTCTCATGTGCATGTTCCCCTTCTATATGTGAACACATACACACAACGAATCTCTATATTGCACGTTTCCACTAACAAACATTAAAATAAGCAAATATAAAGTGATTAGACTGGCATAGTGGCACACACTATAACCACAGCCCTAAGGCAGGATGATGAGTTCTAGGCCAGCATGAGCTTCATAATGAGATGCTGTCTAAAAATGGAGCAAATGCTTCTAGGAAAATATAGACATACCAAATACGTATTTGAAAAATATATTTGAAATTAATCAAAGAAAGTGGCATTACTATAAAGTCAAATTAAAATGCCTACCATTAGAATGGCTAAAAATGTCTACACTTCTTTATGGGGTGTCTCCTGGTGCTACTACCTCCAGATTGTTGGGGTTATAGGTATATGCCACCACACCCGGCCCTCCCTAGTCCTAAAGTTACTATTCATGGCACAACCTGACCACTCTTTCATATTTTCAAAAAGAAAACTAGGAGCATATAGTAACACAAGGATGGTATGTGAGTGCTCACAGAAGGTTTATTATTAATAAGCCCCAACCAGAAACAACACAGAAAATATCTACTAACTGATGACAGGATTTTTAAATCCTGTGACATACAATGGAGTAGCAGTCAGCAATCAAAAGAGCAAACACCTCACAGAACAAAATGCTTTAATATTCTAATTATGTTAAGTGAAAGGCCAAAGCCTACATTTTTTTTTTTTTTGCTTTTGCTTTTTTGAGACAGTCTTTATGTGTAGTGTTGGCTGTCCTGGAACTCACAGAGATCCGACTGCCTCTGCCTCTGCCACCACTGGGATTAAAGGTGTGCACCCCCACTGTCCCCTCAAAGCCTACATTCTATTTTATTTCATTTATTAAAAAATGTACAGCAGCTGGAGAGATGGCTGAGCAGGTATGAGCACTGACTGCTCTTTCAGAGGTACTGAGTTCAAATCCCAGCAACCACATGGTGGCTCATAACCATCTGTAATGAGATCTGATACCCTCTTCTGGTGTGTCTGAAGACAGCTACAATATACTTACATATAATAAATAAATAAATCTTTGGGCCAGAGTGAGGAAAAAAAAAAAAAAGAGCGAGAGAGAGTCTCATGCATTTAAGTAGCACAGGGAGTTGCAAGCGTCAGTAGGAATGCCAGAAGCAGTGAGGAAATGTATTATCTCATCTACTTGGAAGGCCAGAGGCTACAGGTGTAGTCGGATTGACCCCACTTCTAGTACCAGACACTGTATTTATCTATAATCATGGAAATTGTTAGGGAATTTAGCTCCAAATAACAGAATCTACTCTAACTGGTTTTTAAAGGCATAGGTGACTCCCATGGTCTCTGACTGGGGGTAGGGGTGTTGGAGAACTGGATTTGGAAGTCATATAGCCAGAAACAATATATAAATTGTATCAGCAGAAAGCCTGCATTTGTTTATTTTATTTATTTAAACTGATGAAGTAATTAATTTAGTGCTGTGCTCTGCAGAAAGCTTCTGTTTTGTTCTCATGCACACTGCAGCTCACACTGGAGAGGAGAGTTTCTGCTCCCAGGACACATTCAAGGCCACTGCTTCCCCAAATGCTTCTTGCCACACTGTCCTTTATAGCATCCCCCTTCTCCTGCAGCTGTCCTCTAAGTCAAAGGCAGCCGTATGTGATTGGATGAGCCTCCACCACCTGCCCAGGGCTCTGAGCAGAGGGAAAGGAGGTAGAAAACTCTCCTGCCCTGGAGAAGCAGACTTGCTCTGGAGGGAGTTTCTGTGCTGGGTGATCACACCCTAACAAAGACCCACGCTCTGGTAGAGAAGATTATTTATTGCCACTTTACAGATAAGGAAACTGACGCTCAAACCTGAAACTACTTACACAGTGGAGCCTTGCTCCTGCAACCAGAGCTTGACCCTCTTAGGTAAGGTGAATGGAGGAAACGTGACCCACCACTGGCTTCACTCACATTAAGTCATGTCTCTTGCCTTGATCCAAAGTTCTGTAATGCAGGTACAAAAGGCGGTCCACAGGAGATCCTGGAAAATCAGCCACACAAATTATAAAAGGCAAGCCACCATTCTAATTGTCCCCAAACAGGGTAAAACCCACAGCTGAAGATTAAAAACTAGAATACACAGCTGAGCATGGTGACACACACATTAATCCAGCACTGGGAAGGCAGGAACATGTGGATCTCTGAGTTTGATCAAATTCCAGGTCAGCCAGGGCTATGCAGAGGAACCCTGTCTCAAAAAACAAAAACAAACAAAAACCTAGACTACAATGAAACACAAACACTTTATTTTTCCTAGTAATAATTTCTTTATTCTTATGCATGTCTTTTTTAATTTTTTAAAGATTTAGTTTATTAATTTATGTACATAAGTGTTTTGCCTGCATGTATGAGTATGTATCACATGCGCCTAGTACTGTGGGTGTCAGATCCCCCTGCAACTGGAGTTACAGGTGGTTGTGAGCCACTACACAGGTGCTGGGAATTGAACCATGGTCCTCTGTAAGAGCAGTGAGTGCTCTTAACTGCTAAGTCAGCTCTAAAACCAAAAAAGTCCTAAGCAGAAGTCCACATCCACGGGTGGAGAATAGCACGTCAAGCATGCTAGGGTAGGCCTTCTCCTCACTCCCACTTAAAAGCCTCTGCCTCTGCCTCAAAGAGTTAAAACTAAATAGAAGTGATAGGGATAGCACACAGCCAAGTTTGTCCCATGGTCTTTGTGGGTTTTCATTTTTTGTTGTTTTGTTGTTGTTATTTCTTTATTTTCTTTCTTTCTTTCTTTTTTTTTTTTTTTTTGGTTTTTTGAGACAGGGTTTCTCTGTGTAGCCCTGGCTGTCCTGGAACTCACTCTGTAGACCAGGCTGGCCTCGAACTCAGAAATCCGCCTGTCTCTGCCTCCCAAGTGCTGGGATTAAAGGCATGCGCCACCACTGCCTGGCGTTTATTTTTTTTTAACAGAGTCTCACTGTGTATGACTGACCTGGAACTCACTATGCAGACAAGACAGGTCAGTAACTCACAGAGATCTGCTTATCTGCTGACAGTTTTGTCAATTTGGCACAATCTAGAATCATCTTGGACAAGTGTCAGGGATTGTTTAGTTCAGGTTGGGCTGTGGTGTGGGCACATCTGTGGGGAGATTATCTTGATCGCGTTAATTGAGGTGGGAAGACCCACCCTAAACAGAGGATCCCAGACTGTAGAACAAGGAAAGCGCCTGTGTACAAGCATACAAATATTTATTTATTCTTCTCTGCCCTTGACAGTAGAATGCTGCTTCAAGTTCCAGCTCACTTCCCCACCGTGATGGACTGTAACCGGGAATTGTGAGTCAAACTCTTTCTCCTCTGGTTGTTTCTGCCAGGATGTCCTGCACAATCGGAGGCTAACAGAGAGTCTCCTTGCCTCTGAGAGGTAGGGGATGAGTGAGCGGAAACCTCCTGAGTCAACCACAAAGCTAAAGTTCCTGATGGGGGAGAGAGCACTGCCTGGGATAGAGTGAAGATCAGGAGAGACCTTTGTCAATGCTTTCTGCTGTACCCCTAGTTTACCTTGGATTGTCACAGATACAATTCCTGAGGATACAGACCTGAAGAAGAATGCAAGAGGCTACTTCAGAAGCTGGTGCCAGGTACACTGGTGGAGGAATGGAAGATCTTCCCATCTTAAGTACAGTGAGCCCAGGTAAATGGTAAGCACACAGAACATCTGGGGGTCAGAAGGACAGGTTCATTCCCCTTTGATGTTGGCCCCTTGCTGGCAGAGTTCACTCCAGCCTGAGAGAGTTCTTTGCAAAGACACAGTGTGGCAGTAGCAGTGTGCTACCTTGATATGCCCAGGGGTTTTACAGCAGTTCCTGCAGCTCCTTTAGAAAAGTTACTGGGGCCGGGCAGTGGTGGTGCACGCCTTTAACCCCAGCACTCGGGAGGCAGAGGCAGGCGGATTTCTGAGTTCGAGGCCAGCCTGGTCTACAGAGTGAGTTCCAGGACAGCCAGGGCTATACAGAGAAACCCTGTCTCGAAAAACCAAAAAAAGAAAGAAAAAGAAAAAAGAAAAGAAAAGAAAATGAAAAGTTACTGGGAAAAAACTGAAAAAAAAGAAAAAGAAAAAAGAAGTTACCAGGAGGGTGGGGGTGGGTATTATCAAAGTCTCACCTTATGTTTTAGACTGGCAAATGTAGCCCAGGCTGGCCTCAATAACATGGCAATCCTGTTTCAGCCTCCTGAGTGCTGGGATTACAAACATGAGCTACTGTACCTGGTTCTGTGTGCTATTTTATTTGTTTGTTTGAGACAAGGTCTCCTTATAGATGACTAGCTGGCCCAGTACTCACTATGTAACCCAGGATAGCTTCAAACTTCCAGCAATCCACTCCTTAACCTGGAATTCTAAGCATGACACCATATCAGGCTGAAGTTCTTATTTGGACAACAGGGTTATAGTATCTGCGTGAGCTAACAGGGAAACAGGCGCAGCTAGAATGCTGGTAGTGGTGGGGGTTACATGGAGCGTTTTGGAGAGACTTTGTTAAAGAGAGATGGGGGAGGGGGGCTTCTCTTTTGTGCAATTCCACATGTGCCTTCCAGACTATGGTGCTACGCTGAGGGACACCACTCTGCAAGGTGAGTCTTGCTGAAGAGCAGAGGTGCAAATTCTATATCATTCAGAACCTCTAAGGCACTGGATTCAATGCCTTTGATTTTCTTCAGTAATAAAATCCATTGATAGCAAGCTTTATCTCTGAATGTCAAAGTAAAAACTAGGTCCTGAATGTTCCAAGATTGCTGTTTACTCCCCACCTGGTCTCATTTGCACACACCTGCTGAACGAATATGTAAAGTACGC
>JADRCH010000272.1:639379-731879 GCA_019843965.1 Rhynchomys soricoides | reverse complement strand
ACTCTTCCTAAAGCTGTGGAGGCCATTCAGGTTTGAATTAAGGAGCATCCTTGAACTTCTAGGTTGTGGTGATGGACTGGATATAGTTGGGAAGGAGAAAAGTCAAGGATGGCGTTCCTGCTTGGGACTTGGTGAGGGCTGCAGTTTGAGAGGTTCACGGGCCCCTCTCCATCTGGCCTCACCTCAGTCTGCTGTTCCTCAAACCTCCCGGGGAAGGCTGTGTCTCCTTCGTGGACTGTGGATCTCAGCCCCAGCACATTTCAGTATTCTCCATCACTGCTCTCAACTCTCCCGTCTTCTCCTTTTTCCTTCCCCTCCTCTAACTCTAGCCTTTTTAGCTGTACCCAAAGTAGTACAGGCTAGCTTTGAACTCCCTATGTAGCCCAGGCTGTTCTTGAAGTCCCCGCTGGAGCCAAGGATGACCTTGAGCTTCTGATTTCCTGAGTAGTGGCCTCCATGCCTAATTTTATGAGGTTCCAGGACTCTGTGCATGCTAGGCAAGCACTGTACCAACTAAACCATTCCCAGCCCTAGTTACTATCTCTTTGGTGCTGTAATCTGAAGACGCATTTTTCAATGATGTTGGCTCTTGGTTCATAGCATTTTTATCCTACTTTGACCCCGATCCTTTAGGGGACTTAGTCACCCATGGTGATAACTCAGCCAGCACTCTCTCTAACACCTGCCTGCCTGACTTCCTCTCTTCCTCAGGCAACTGGTCAACTTCCCCACAAGATCAGCTCATTAGTCATGACCACAGCACACTCTTGGTTTCAAGTCACCCACTCTAAGCAACATTTTCTATCCTTCCAGCTCACTTATGTGTCACCCACAGATCCCCCACCTCAAGTCCCTGTTATCTGCAGCACCTTTCCTATCCACAGGCTCCCCCCCCCTTTTTTTTATTTCTTCTCTTTCCGCTTAGTTCATCACTATAATCACTCTGTCCAACAAATCCACAACAAATTTGCTTATCTACCCCATCCCCCATTTTACTTGTCTGGCTGACTGTTAGCCTGGAATGAACCTGTCAGCCATGACTGCCCTGAGCAGTCATGTAAGGAGCATTACTTGTAAAAACGTGTACCCTAGAAACTTCCATTAGTTCTGTTATTTGCATTTTCAGTCCAGGATACAAGCCCCAAATAAGCAGACATCACTGAGATCTATCTTCACTTCAGCCTAGTCCACTCTGCTCACCTTTAGACACTTAGGGTTATTCAGACTCTTCTATTACAGTCAATGACAGTAACTTCTCAGTTTCTAAACTCAGTGCAGACTTGGAAAGCTCCTTTTTGCCCACGTCTCAGTGGCATGTGCAGATCACCATTCTTTGCTCCTGGAACCACTTTCCTATCTTGACTTTTGTGAAATCTACTATACACTGGGCTTTCTTCTCTCTTATTGATTTTTCTTAGCCACCATTACTGGTTCCTTCACATCTGTCTGATCTTTGAATGTCTGATTGTTTCATAGTTTCAGCTTGGTTTTCCTTCCTTCCTCTACTTTTTTTTTTTCTAAAGATTTATTTATTTGTTATATGTAAGTATACTGTAGCTGTCTTCAGACACCCCAGAAGAGGTCATTAGGTCTCATTACAGATGGTTGTGAGCCATCATGTGGTTGATGGAATTTGAACTCACGACCTTTGGAAGAACAGTTGGTGCTCTTAACCGCTGAGGCATTTCTCCAGCTCCTTTTCTTTCTTTTTTAATAAGAGTAGGATATGGTGGTATACATCTTTAAACCTAGCAATCAACAGGCAGAGGTAGCAATGTCTTTGAGTTTGAGACCACTTTGGTCTATGTAGTGAGTTCAAGACCAGTCAGAGCATAATAATAATAATAATAATAATAATAATAATAATAATAATAATAATATATGTAATGTGGTTATGTCTTATGGGGAAGCTGGTTGGTGGTATGAGGAAGTTAAGCAGGTATTAGACAGGGTACTTGTACTGACTGGTTTTGTGTGTCAACTTGACACAAGCTGAAGTTATCACAGAGAAATGAGCTTCAGTTGAGAAGATGCCTCCATGAGATCTCAATTAGTGATCAAGGGGGGAGGGCCCCTTGTGGGTGGTACCATCCCTGGGCTGGTAGTCTTGGGCTCTATAAGAAAGCCAGCTGAGCAAGCCAGGAGAAGAAGCAAGCCAGTAAGAAACATTGCTCCACGGCCTCTGCATCAGCTCCTGCTCCCTGACCTGCTTGAGTTCCAGTCCTGACTTCCTTTAGTGATGATCAGCAATGTGGAAGAGTAAGCTGAATAAACCCTTTCCTCCCCAACTCGCTTCTTGGTCATGATGTTTATACAGGAATAGAAACCCTGACTAAGCCAGGCAGTGGTGGCGCATGCCTTTAATCCCAGCACTCAGGAGGCAGAGGCAGGCGGATTTCTGAGTTCGAGACCAGCCTGGTCTACAGAGTGAGTTCCAGGCCAGCCAGGGCTACACAGAAAAACCCTGTCTCGAAAAACCAAAAAAAAAAAAAAAAGAAAGAAACCTTGACTAAGACAGTACTGGATGTGTCATCACCATGGCTGTTTGGTCCCCTAAAGGACCAGAAGTGAAGTAAAGTAGAATATATAATATAAGCCATTATATTCTACATTTCACTATATATATTATATACTATATAATGTACATTATATATAAATATACTATATATATAAACTTTATATAGCTTGCATAGTATATGTAAATATATATACATAAAACCACGCCCACATCCCTCCCACAGCTTCCTGCTTTACTCACACTCTCCTTGTGACCTGGTCTCTGCTAGTTCTCCCAGCTCAGAGCCCCCTGTTCATTAGGCACCAGTGGAGCTACTCTGCTAGCCTCCTTTTTAGTTTGGATGAACTGAACTCTGAAATACCCCAGAATCTTCACAGTGGCTATTTCCTATTCTTGGAATGTTCTTTAGTAAACTCTTCCAATGCTACTTCTTGTTTATAATCTAAGCCCAGGTACAATGTCCTCAGAGTGCCCTCCTTGATCCCTTATACAGAACAGACCCCCTTTCTTTCTTTCCATTTTTCTTCATTGTTTTTCAGAGATAGGGTTTCTCTGCATATCCCTGGTTGTCCTGGAACTTGCTCTCTAGACCAGGCTGGCCTTGAACTCACAGAGATCCACCTGCCTCTGCCTCCTGAGTGCTGGGATTAAAGGCGTGCGCCACCACCTCCTGGCAAAGAGACCCCCTTTCTAAAGTGCACTATTCATGTCCGTTGTATCAGTTCAGGTAGCTCAAAGGAGCACATTTATCACTTGTTTTGTTTTGTTTTTTTGAGACAGGGTCTTGATGTGTAGCCCTGGCTGGCTTGGAACTTGCTGTGTAGATCAGGCTGGCTTTCCACTCACAGAGATCTACCTGCCTCTGTCTGACAAATGCTGGAACTAAAGGTGTGTGCTGTCACCACTGGTGCCACCACCAATACATAACATGTTTGCTTCTGTGCTGAGTAATCTCTCCCCTGGCTGCCAGTGTCCTGAGGACAGACTTGTGGTCTGTCTAGTTCATACCTGGGCCTCAGATTCTGGGAGTCATTTCCAGCTGAAAGTAGGCATGTAATCAGTGTTTATAAATCAAAAGAATATAGGGCCAGATAGCTGCACATGCAGATGAGCCTCTGGTAAGAGGTCAGGGCTAGGAGTATGGATTTAGGAATACTAGGAAAACATGTTTGGAGTCCAGGTGAGCTGGTACACATTTGTGACCCCAGCTTAGGGGGTAAGGGGCAAAAGGATCTGCCAGCATGAGCTACCTAGTCAACTTTTACCTTAGAAAACAAAACAAAACTGTAAGATGTTCAGTCGATTCCAATACCATATGACTCACATGGTAGAAAGAGAACAGATTTTCATTAGTTTCTATCTGACTTCCACACCCAAATAAATAAATAAATAAATAATTTTTAAAATTCTTGCAATAGGTTGTAGCTTAGTAAGTCCATTTGCCTAGTATTGATGTGTCCTGGGTTCTATGATTAGTATTTATGAATAGAAAAGTCTTAACTAGGAATAGACACAAACCTTGTTAACAGGCACTCATGAAAACAGGGTATGAGCCATAATACTGAAACACCAAAACCTGCCTCTCTAAGAATGGAGCAAGGACCCCAGTGCTGTGGCAGCATGCTCATTTTTCCCAGACATGAACAGATTATCTGTTCATCCTAGATAGGCACAAGTGTCAGAGCAAAGAAACAATTCTGCCCGAGACATGTGAACCAAATAGTCACTGGGGTGACTTAAAGGAACATGGGCAACTTGTAGGTGGCTATACCACTGAAAACTCTCCTTAAAGAGGAAGAGGCCTTATGGGCCACCTCATGTGTCTTGATGTATCTTGGAAACCCTCACCAGATTCCATGAGAAAATATTAGTGGGCCCAATCCTGTAAGGGTCTCATGCAGGAAATTCACAGTTAGACTGATTTGAAAATGGTAACAAGCTATGTTGTGCCTATAGGACAAAGTTCCACACAATGTATTTGACTCAGGGAATGGGGAAAGACAAGGATGTCCATGATCACCTCCGCCATGCAAGTCTGACCCAAATCCTAGTTTGTAGTGAGACCAAGTGGGAAAACTTTAGAAGAAGTATATATGCTATTAACATGTCATATTAATGACATATATAATAATGATATATTATATATGAAATATATTATTAAAATAAGTAGTTTAGTGAGCTTGTATGATCAATATACAAAAATATATTGATTTTTATTATATTTTAAAACAGAGTCTTACTATACAACATTAACTGCCAGGAACTAGCTATGTAGACTAGGTGACTGTGGGGGACTCAGTCACCCACCTGTCTATGTGTCTCAGGGGTTGGTATTTAAAGGCATGTATGACCATGATGTTTTTAAAAATTCTTTATTACTCTGTGTGTGTGTGTGTGTGTGTGTGAGAGAGAGAGAGAGAGAGAGAGAGAGAGAGAGAGAGAGAGAGGAGAATATGCCATGCCATGCCATGGGTCACAGGATAACTGTGGGATTGTTCTTCCACCTTTTCATGAGATCCTTTTCATGAGTCAGTTTGCCAGGTATACTGGCTGGTTTTGTGTCAACTTGACACAAGCTGGACAGAGTGAGTTCCAGGACAGCCAGGGCTATACAGAGAAACCCTGTCTCAAAATAACAAAAACAAAAACAAAAACTAAAACAGACACAAGCTGGAGTTAGCACAGAGAAAGGAGCTTCAGTTGGGAAAATGCCTCCATGAGATCCAGCGGTAAGGCATTTTCTCAATTAGATGGTACTGTCTGTGGGCTGGTAGTCTTGGGTTCTATAAGAAGCAAGCAAGCCAGTAAGAAACATCCTTCCATGGCTTCTGCATCAGCTCCTGCTTCCTGACCTGCTTGAGTTCCAGTCCTGACTTCCTTTGGTGATGAACATCAGCATGGAAATGTAAGCTGAACAAACCCTTCCTCCCCAACTTGCTTCTTGGTCATGATGTTTGTGCAGGAATAGAAACCCTGACTAAGACATCAGGTGTCTGTGGCAAGCATCTTTACCCACTAAGCTATCTTGTCAGTCCCTCTTAACTGCTTTCTTTTTCTTAACATTTATTTATTTATTTGACACAAGATCTTACTCTGTAGTTCTGGCTATCTTGGAGCTATCTATGTACATCAAGCTAGCCTTGAACTCAGAGATCCACATGCCTCTGCCTCCCTGCCTCCGAAAAGCTCAGACTACAGGCATGACTCATACTTGGTTCAAATGTCAGGTTTTCACTGGGTGTTGGAAAGGGAAATGTTTCTATGCTAAACATTTGCTATAGTACTGAACTCTGTTCCTAGGGGCACACAATTCATTCTGAGCACAAGCACATGAATTTAAAAACAAAAAAAGTATACACTAAGATATATTACCATTTTAAAATATCAAAAATAATGTTTTTAGCTGGTTGTAATGGAACACGCTTTGAATTTCCAGCATTCAAAAGAGAGAAGCAGCCAGATCTCTATTTAAAATAAATGGTTTAGTGAATTTAGGATCAATAAGCTTGAGACCAGCCAAGTCTACATAGAGAGTTCTAGGTCAGCCAGAGCTATATAGTGAGATCATGTCTCAAAATAAAGAATAATGATGGCTAAGTGCACATGTTGCTATTGCAGATGACTGAGATTCCGTTCCCAGCACCCACAGAGCAGCTCAGAACTCTTTGTAACTTCAGTTCCAGGGCATCTGATGTCCTCATCTGACCCCCATGGGCTCTTGCACTCACATGGTGCACACACATAAGTGCAAGCACTCACACATACACAAAAAGTCACTATTTTTAAAAACAGATTTATGTGTGAGTGCCTGCAATATGTATGTGTATCACATGCATGCCTGGTGCCTATGGAGGCCAGAAGGTGGCTTTGGAAGATCTTTTGGAAGATCCTCAAGTGCTCTTAACTGCTCAGCCATATCTCCACCACAACTATTTTATTTTAAACATATGTATGTATATATGTTTATTTATTTGTGTTTTTGTTCTTTCAAGACAGGGTCTCACTATGTAGCTCTGGCTGTCCTGGAACTCACTATGTAGACCAGGCTGGCCTCAAAACTCAACAGTCTGTCTACCCCTGCCTTCCAAATGCTCTGCTAAAAGGTGTGTGCAACTGCACCTGCCTTACATTCAAATTTTTAATATTTATCTATATTTTATGTATATGGATGTTTGCTCTTTATGTGTCTGTGTACCCTGTTTTTGCCTGGTGCTCTTGGAGGCCAGAAGAAGGTGTCAGATCCCTTGGAACTGGAGTTACAGATGGTTGTGACCCTTCGTGTGTGTTTGGGCTTGAACTTGGGTCATTTGGAAGAATAGCTAGTGTTTTTAACTGCTGAGCCATCTCTCCAGCTTTAAACGTAAACTCTTATATACAGCTAAATTAGTATTAATTCTGGGTGTTTAAAGACAGGAACCCAGGTATAGTCCTGAGTTAGAACACTTGCCTATCATATGTAAGGCACTGGCTTAAAATTATACTACAAATAAACAGGAAAATAAAAAAAAATTTCGATATTTAAATACTTAAAATTTGCCTGTATACTCTCATCAGAATGTATATGCCAATGTGCTCCAGCAAAATAAAGGCATAACAAAAAATTTAAATTTCTTATCTAGGATGAAGTAGTCTCAGGAAGGGAGAAGCAGCCAAAGGAAATCCTAGGACCTGACCATCATAGGGCCATAGTAAGCATGGCCCTATTAATCAGCCCAGACAAGAGAGATAATATAGTGGGTTCCAGGAGGAAGGTTTCCAAGAAAAAGGTGGCTTAATAGGATCAAGCAGTACTCTGGGCAGAGTAGGGAAGCAAAAAAGATAATTATACTTAAGGTACTGCCAGAAAAAATATAATTAGAAACTCTAAGCCAAAGACAAATTCGTATAAGGAATAAATGTAATTATGATACATTACAGAATTTGGCTCTCCTATTCCACATTTATAAAGTCAAAGTCGTATAGAAACAATTTAATGAAATAATTAAATATCATAATTGAATTTAGGGAAATAGGGGATAGAAGGTAATATAAGATATTTAAATCACTACTGGTTGCAGCAAAAGTACACCTCTAAGGTCTAGAATGGGTACATAAGAAGATGATTATAGGATCATGCTGTATCCATCCATCCATCCATCCATCCACCCATGTATGTGTATGTGGGAAGGAGATGTGACTGCAGGTGTTGGTCAGAGGACAACTTGAAGTATTGGTTCTCTCCTTGTACACTATAGGTCCCCAGGGTCAAACGCAGGCCATGGACTTGGTGGCAGAACCCCTTGACCCAAAGCATTTCAATGGCAGTCAGGCATATTCTCTGGAGAAATGAGGTCATTACCACAAGAAAATATCCATGGGATTGGAAAAGGGCTGGCTTATGGGAATGACTTAGGAACGGGAATGGGCTACTACACAGCACTGTTCTTTTTCACTATAAGCCATCAGACCTTGTTTGATTATGAATTATGGCTATGCACTGCTTCAGTAAAATGTAAAATAGGGTAGGGGATAAGCTCAATTGTTAGAACACTTGTCTAGCAGACAGGAAATCCTGGGCTAGATCCTCAATATTGCATTTAAAAAAAAAGAAGAAAGAAAAAAAAAAGAAAGAATAAAAGATACTTTTTTGTTTTTTGTTGGTTTGTTTGTTTGTTTTTGGAGACCAGATTTCTGTGTAGCTCTGGCTGTCCTGAGACTTGTTCTGTAGACCAGTCTGGCTTTGAACTCACAGAGATCCACCTGCTTCTACCTTCCAAGTGTTGGGATTAAAGATGTGCGTCATCATTGTCTGGCAAGATACTTACATTTTTAAAAAGTATTTTTTGTTTGTTTGTTTTTTGAGACAGGATTTCTCTGTGTAGCCCTAAAAAAAGATTTCTTAGCCAGGTGGTGGTGGCACATGCTTTTAATTCCAACACTTGGGAGGCAGAGGCAGGTGGATCTCTTGAGTTCAAGAGTTCAAGGACAGCCTGGGCTACACAGAAAAGCTCTGTCTCCAAAAAAAAAAAAAAAAAAAAAGTATGTATACCATGTGCTTGGCATAGGAGTCAGCAGAAGTCAGATCCCACAGAATGGGAGCTACGATTCTGATCTACCATTCGGGCAATGGGAATGAAACTTGGGTTCTCTGCAAGAGCAGCAAGAGTTCTTAACCACTGAGTCATCTTTCCAGCTCTGCCTTGGCAAACAAAGGATATTTTAAAGGGAATATTTTAGTCTAGGAAGAATGTTTATTTTTAATTTTTTTTTTTTTTTGAGATAGGCTTTCAGATAGTCCAGTCTGGCCTCAAACTCACTTTGTATGTTACTGAGGATGACTTAGGACTATTACTAATTCTCCTGCCTCCACATCCTAAGTACTGGGATCACAGGTATGTACCACCATACTAAATTGAGGAGGAGTGTTTTCTGAAATAAACTTATGAAAAACTAGTAGATCTTCTAGGACCTCTTGCCTCTTTCTGTAGGTAAAATTTGTTTTCAGTGAGAGAAGACAATTGCAGCAGGCATTTCTGATGAGTTTAGAGAATTTTCAGAGAAAGGGATCTATTATTTAAGCCTACTGTTATTTGTATTGGTTTTCTCATTCTCAATAAATATTGACTTTTAAAAATTATTTAAACATGGTAAAAAATTCCTCTAATCCTAGTACTTGGGAGGCAAAGGCAGGTGGATCTCTTAAATCCAAGGCCAATCTTGTCTACATAGTGAGTTCCAGATAGCCAGAGTTACACAGAGAAACTCTGTCTTGAAAAACTAATGATAAATAAATACAATTGTTATGTGTATGAGTATTTTGCCTGTATGTACGTATGTCTGTATGTATATCACAATGTGTGCCTTGTGCCCAAAGAGGCCAGAGGAGGATGTTGGATTGATTCCCTGGAACCTGAGTTAAGTTGTGAGCCTATATGTTCGTACTGGGACTCAAACACAGGTCCTTTGGAAGACCAGCCAGTGCTCTTACCTGAACCATCTTTCTACTCCTAAAGCATAACATTTTATACCCAGCTAAGTTGCTATTATTTCTGGGTGCTTTAAAATAGGAACTGGGATATAGTCCTGAGGTAGTGTACTTCCTATGAGTGAGGCCTTCAGTTCAATCAGTATTCAGAATTCATATGCTAATGTGTGTTAGCAAAATAAAGGAGAAAGAATAGATATGTAAACAAAACATCCATACACAGAGATAAATAAAAATAGAAATGCAGACAGTGGAACAAAAATCAATCCACCCAAATATAGCTACCTGATTTTTGACAAAGGTATCAAAAATAAACATTAGAGAAGACAGGCTCTTTAACAAGTGTTGCTGGGAAAACTGGCTATGTACTAAAGTATGTTCAAAATAGATTAAAGACCTTGATTTAAAAAAATCATTATCATTATTTCTTTCTGAAAGATGGTCTCATTAGTCCTGGCTACCTGGAACTCACAGACATACATCCGGCTTTACCTTCTGAATACTGGAAGGAAAGGCATGAGCTACTATGCCTGGCCCTTTATTTTATTTCTATTTATTTTATTTCTATTTATTTTATTTCTATATTTTCAAAGATATAAATGTAAGGCCCAAGACTCTGAAAATATTTTGAGATACAGGGATAGGCAATGGCTTTCTGAAAGGATTCCAACACACCAGGAAATAGCACAAACTGACAAATGGTGACATGAAATTAAAATAGCAGAGGAAACAACTACCAAGGGAAGACACAACCTGCGAAGTCTGAAAAATCATTTCAGGATCTGTATCTCATAGATAATTAATAGCTAGAATCTATAACAAAGAAGAAAAAGAGGAAGAGAAAGAGGAGGGAGAAGAAGAAAAGGAGGAGGAGGAGGAAGAGGAGGAGGAAGAAAAGGAAGATGAGGAGGAAGAGGAGGAGGAAGAGGAAGAAGAGGAGGAGGAAGAAGAGGAGGAAGAAGAGGAAGAAGAGGAAGAAGAAGAAGAGGAGGAGGAGGAAGAGGAGGAGGAGGAGGAGGAGGAGGAGAAGGAGAAGAAGAAGAAGAAGAAGAAGAAACCCAAAACCAAGAAAACTTATCCAATCAATAAGTGGGCAAAAGAAAACAATTTTTCAAAAGAAGTACAAATGGACAAAAAATATATGAAAAGTTGTTCAAATATCTTTAGCTGTCAGAGAGATACAAATCTAACCTTGAGAGCCCATATTTCCCTAGTAAAGTAACTATTATTAAGGAAGCAACAAATGGAGTAAGATGGCTCAGTGGGTAAAGGACTACATCTGACTACTTGAGTTCATCTCTGAAGTCTGTAAGGTAGAAAGAAAGAATTGATCCTCCAAGTTGTCTTCTGACCTTTAGAAATCTGCTGTGGCATACATGTATGAGCATGATGCACAAAGAAAGAACAAATGCTGAGGATGGGTAGATGGGTTAGAAACCCCTATCCTGTTAGAACACAAAGTAGTGTAGCCACTGTGGAAGTTAGTTGGAAAGTTTCTAAAACAAAAACAAACCTAAAGTACACGCCTTTTAACACTAGCACTCAGGAGGCAGAGGCCAGAGGATCTTGGCGAGGCTGGTGGATCTCAGTGTGCTTAAGGCCAGTCTGGTCTACCCAGTGAGTGCAAAAACAGCCAAGGATATGTAGAAAGACCTTGTCTCAAAACAAACAAATACACAAACCAAAAATAAACCTAAAAATAAAGGGGGGAAAGATGGCCTAATGGTTAAGAAAACTGGTAACTGTTGCAAAAGACCTGGGTTTGGTTAACAGAAGCTACAAGGCCCATACCTCCATTTCTGAGGGATCTTTTTTCTGACCTCCAAAGACAGGGTACACCCATGGTACACATATATCCATGAAAACACTTACATATCCATAATTTAAAAATAAATCATTAGAAAAGAAAGTTATTTGAAAGAAAATGGATGGACCTAGGTAGCATCACACTAAGTGAAATAAGCCAAACTCAAAAAGACAAATGAGTGTTTTCTTTCTTATGCGTGGAATCTAAGTTTCAATAAACGTAAGAACTGAACGTAGAATGGAATTATTGGGAGAGGAAGGGGACCAGTGGGAGGATGGGGTAATTAAGAGTGGGTACGAACATGAGCAAAATGCATGTACAGAAAGTCTTAATGAAGCTGCCCTACATAATGAATGTACTTAAAAACAAAAATATAGGGGTTGGAGAGATAGCCAAGGAGTAAGAAATTTACTGCTCTTTCGGAGGCCGGAGGCCAGACGGTTTCCAGCAATCGTATGGTAGCATAAGACCCTCTGCAAGTCCAATTCCAGGGCATCTGATGCCCTCTTCTGGATTTTGGGCACCAGGCATACACATGGTACACAAAAATTCACCCAGGCTCATATACTTATTAAAACTAACAAACAAAATCCTTAAAAAACAAACCCACAGAGGGATATGGTGGTGTATGCCTTTAGTCCCAATCCAGACAGAGGCAGGCAGATCTCTTGAGTTCAAGGCAATCTGGTCTGCAGAGGGGTTCTGGGTCAGCTAGGTCTATACAGAGAAACCTTGTCTCAAAAACAAAACAAAACAAAACAAAAACCAAAAACCAACCAACCAACCAAAACAAATAAACAAGTAAACCCCCCCCCCCCCCCCAAGACTGGCTTAGTCCCTAGGTGGGCAGTGTTTCAAAATGGCAGATTCACTCAATGTTTATTTGTTCTTTTGGTCTGGTGGGACAGTGCTAGGGAGGTAACCCAGGGCCTTGTGCCTGCTTGTGCAGTAATTTTTATTACATGCTTGCCGGAATCTCTTGTTCACTTTACAAGCTCACAGAAGCTTCAGGTTTTTGTGGGTAGAAATGTACGGATTTCCTATGAAGAGTTTTTGTTTTCTACAGTCCAGGTACAGGGAACAAAAGGATTGAATAAACACTTAGTGAAAGAACAAACAAAATTGACTGTCATTGTTACTTTTTTCCTTCCCTTTTCTCTGCTTATTGCTACAGTGCTGGCAAAACACAAAACTGGGAAATGGGCAGGAAGGATGGCTAAGGTTGACTTTGCCTAATCTTGGATTTCACACTTGGACTTTATTTACATAGTAGATGCCTTTCTAGATGAGTCTGATCTATTACAGATCCCCACAACGAGACGGAGATTGGGTATCACTATGCAGTGAAGGGGGGCTGGGGTCTTCTCCCAATCCTCCTGCCTCAGTGTTGGGATTACAGGCAAATACCACCTAAATCTGAACCATGTATCAGGCTTGCTAATCACAACCCTGCACTTTACTCACAGTCTTACTATTTATTTAAACGTTTTCTGCTATGAGACTCATAACATTTTATTTCAAGGACCATTCTGAGCATTCTTTATGAATTATCACCGTGCACTCTATTTTGCGGCTGCTTAAAATGGGGCACACCAGTACTAAATTCGGCTTTGTAACAATGACTAATTCGCACACCTCTAATGCAGTGTTGGATAGCAGCTGGGTTCTCACCAACATCTACCACTGCTGGTCTCACCACGCTCAGACTTCCTGCTTATATAGGGAGGCAGCGTCCTGACCCTCAGCGACCTCTTTGTCATGGCGTCCGCGGGGCGACTACCAGCCGAGGCTTCCGCAGCTGGGCGGGCGTGGACCTTCCCAAGATGGCGAGACTGAGCCTACAGCGCGCGGTGGGCGGGGTTCCGCCGCCGGAGGCGGGGCAGCAGGGCCGAGGGGTCGGGTTAGCAGGCGTGCCGCTTCTGAAGTAGGCAGGCTCAGCGCGCTTGCGCGGAGCGGCCCTGCGCGCAGTGAGGCAGTGGCGGGGGAAGGCACCGGTGGGGCCGACGGGCGGGCTGAGAAGGGAAGCGGGCGAGCGAAGTCCCAGTGCGCGCCGCGGCGGCCCGGGTACCCTCCCCTTCCGGGCGTGAGGCACTGAGAGGAAAGCCGAGCGGAGCGGACTCGCCGAGGCGGCGAGGTGCTTCTCGGGTCTCCCAAGACCGGCCTCCCGCGGCTTCGGCGCTCCAGTCGCGGGGCCCGGGTTCCTCAACACACCTAGCTCCAGCCACCGTCAGAGCTTGTCCCCAGTCTGTTTAAGTCCCGGCGGCAGCCCGGGCTCTTGGTGGGGAGGATGACGGAGCTGCAGTCGGCGCTGCTACTGCGAAGACAGCTGGCAGGTGAGCGGCGGGGCGCCGGGCCGCGATCGCGGACTGACGAGCCACTCGCCTCCTCTCGCCCGCTCGGAGGATGGGTGGTGGCGGGCCGCGAGGGTGGGAGCCCGCGGGTCGCGGCCGGCCGGCGACACTCCTGGCCCGGCTGTGGAGGGTGTTGGGGGCGGGGACGCGCCCCAGCCTCGCCCTCGGACGGGCCGGACGCCCAGGGCGGCTGCCCCCTCCCCCACGGCACTGGGGCGTTGCGGGGGAGGGGCGTGGGTCCCGGCCGGGCCGACCCTCCCTGAGGGGCGGATCCCGGGCTCAGGTGCGGCGGAGGCCGCGGGACCTCAGGGACCCCGGGAGCTTGCGGGCCCCGCGCGGCTGCGAGTCCGAGCCGTGTTGGGGGCCGGATAGGGGAGGCGCGCCAAACTTCTGGCCGGCAGCGCGGGGTCCGCGGAGTTAGGGCAGACAACAAAAGCGACGGCGGGGCTGGCAAGGGTGCTGGCGCGGGGCACCGAGGGCTCGGCGGGCAGCGCGACTCCGCTTCGCCTGCCTCCGCCTGGCACGAGCTCGGGCTGCGCCGCTCGTCTGGGGGAGGGTGGGCGCGGGCGCTGAGGAGAGCCGCTCGCTGGCCGGCCGGGGCTTTGTGCTCGGCACGGCTCGGGCTCCTTCGCGCAGGCCCGCTGCCACCGGGATGTGGCTCGCCTTCGGCTCTGGCCAGGGGCGGCGGCTAAATGCCTCCCCCGTGGAGTCTCCGTCCCCCTCCCCCATTGTCCCGGCCTCCGGCCGTTTGCGGCTTCCAGGTTGACTTTTTAGGGGGTTGGCTCCTACTCTGCTAGGACTGTGTGAGCGGAGCATGCGCGCTGGAGGCGTACGTGTGCGGAGTGGAAGGGGGGGAGGGAGGAGGCGGGTTGGTGCCTCCACAATGCCGCCCCACGTGCTGCCAGATTTAAAGAGAAATGAACCGGTAGTTACCCCTGCTGTCCTACGCCAAGCGTGTGCCTAGCTTAGTTCAGGCGATTTCACCCCTCCTCAACCTGTAGTCAGTTCTGTCCCCCCTCCCCCGCCGCTCTCCTTTAAACTTAGCGCTGAAAGACGGAATGTTGATAAATGAAGTAGATTTCTATGAGTTTGAGGTGTCAGTTAAATCACCTTTATGGCTTCTTAAGGAAAAGGTCGACAAGGATTGTTAAAGATTGTATAATTAAGTTTATTATTAGTCCATGAGCTAGCAGGTTTGGACAAGTATTAAAATTCTAGGTGGTACAGCGATTTGAAGTGGATGGAAAAGTTAGGATACCCAGTATTTTCGAAAGAAGTGAAATAATTTATTGCACTTTATTTAAAAACATGGTTTTTCTGAGGTCTTTTTCTCCTTTTGTTTTGGAGAAAGGAATTAAGATTTTTGTCTTCGTAGGAATTCTTTATCGAAGTCTGCCTGGTCTACAGTAGTGGATTCTGGGACAGCCAGGGCTATGTAGAGAACCCTGTCTCAGAAAACAAAAAACAAACCAAGAATAAGACCAACTTTACCCGCATTAGTTTTTATTACGTGGCATATTATTAAATAGACGGTAAGCACCGAATCTTAAAATAACGTTATACAATGGAGATGGTGTACATTTTAAAAGGTGCAGAGATTTTATAGTTTAACAGTACAACCATGTTAAATAAGACTCGTTTGTCAGCATGCATTTTTGGGGGGGAAGGGGACAGGATTTTCTATGGTGTCCTTGGCTGTCTGGAACTCACAGAACTATGCCTGCCTCTGTCTGTCTTTCTGTGTCTGTCTGTCTCTCTCTCTGTCTCTCTTTCTCTTTCTTACAGGCTTTCTCTTGTATAACTCTGACTGTTCTGGAACTCGAGATGTAGACCAGGTTGTCCTTGAACTTACATTGATTTGTCTTCTACCTTCCAAGTGCCTGCCCTCCTTCTTGTCTTCTGAGTGCTGGGGTTTGAATCCTGTGCCCCCACACTAGGCTTGTTTATTTTGTTTTGTTTTCCACAGAAATAATGAATAGTTTAAGTCATTTTTTTAGGGATACTTAATTAACTCGCTCAAAATGTATGGAACAAAGTTTGTTAATTGAAATGTGAAAATATTAAATTTATTTTGGAAGACTGGATAAGCACCAAAAAATAAAGGCTTTTTCTTTTTTACTTTAGCGTTTGTTTTTCGAGACAGGGTTTCTGTGTAGCCCAGGCTGTCCTGGAATTCACCCTGTAGACCAGGCTGGCCTTGAACTTAGCATTTTTTTTAAAATGAGTTTTCTTATCACTTGATATTAGTAAATGGTAAAATGTAATCTTGAAGTTAGTGAACTTGTATAAATGCCTTAAAAATACTAAAATGAGCTGAGTCGGTAACATAGTCTGGTAAAGTATTCTCAGGGCTAGAGTTTCAGAAACTTAAAACAGTGGCTGCATTTGTTGAGCTAGTAGTGTGCCAGTGATCAAAGGTTTTGATTCATTACCTAGGAGAATTTATTCTGTAATGAAGAGCTTTGTTACTTCAGTAGTTGAGTAGAATGGTGCCCTGAGTTGTAGAATTTCTCATTTCTGATACCATGACATTTAGGGCAGTTGTTGCTGTGGGGGTTGTACCTGTGCAGTAAAGGTTACAGCATTCCTGTCTGTACCCACTAGATACCAGTAGTACATCCCCTCATTTGTGACAGTGAAAAATATATCTATTGCCAAAGTCCCCTGAGATGGAGTCATTGGATTATGGTGTGTCACCATTGTGGGTATTGGGAAGCCAGTAAGAACACCTTACACACACATGAAATCAGATAGCTTGTGTATTTCTCTGTGATATTATTAGCTTATGACTTACTCCTTTACAGATTTAGTGGCAGTTGTTTTGTTTTGTTTACATTAAACACCAAGCAGTCCCTCAGTACAATAGATCAATTAAACAAACATTTTAAAAGTATTATAAACACAGGTTAAAATAGAATACAGAGCTGGGCATGGTAGCACATGCATTTAATCCCAGTCATTTGGGAGTGCATTTGAGGCCAGCCTGGTCTAACATAGATCTAGGATAGCCAGGGCTACATAGACACCGTCTCAAAAGAGAAAAACAAAAACAAAAAAACAAAACAAGAGTACAAAAATTAATCATTTTTCCTCCTGACCAAGAATCCTCTTTGAGGAACCTTGTCTTTACAGAGATTTTTTTAATACATTTTAATTGAGACATCTTGCTTTGTAGTTCAAGGTGGGTTTAGAACACATGGGCTGTTTACCCCTACCTCCCTAGACTCTGTTACAGACCCCTACCCTAGCTGAAGAGGTGATGCACTTAATGGCTTCTTGGCTGAAGACTAGCACATACCAGCCCCTGTTATTTTACACATTATCTCGTTTAATCCTCCTGAAAGAAAACAGAGGCTTAGCGAGGTCATATAAATGCTGAAGGTCAAATGAATGCTACTAAGGGAGTTGCTAGAGCCAGGACCTTGTTGTAAACTTCTTGTATTCAAGTGGCTAAATTGCTCCCCAGGGAGCAGTAGTTGACACAATCAATGACATAGAATTTTACTTTATTAAAAAAAATTTTTTTTATGTGTATGGGTATTTTGCCTGCATGTATGTTTGTACCACATGGGTGCCTGGTGGATGCTTGGTGCTAGAAGAGGGCACCAGACTTGCTAGAACTGGAGTTACAGATGGTTGTGAGATACCATGTGGGTACTGGGTATCTGTCTGGGTTCTCTGGAAAAGCAGTCAGTGTTCTGAACTGTTGAACCATCTATCAGTCCCCATGAAGTAGAATTTAAAAATCAAATACCATGCCGGGCACTGGTGGCGCACGCCTTTAATCCCAGCACTTGGGAGGCAGAGGCAGGCGGATTTCTGAGTTCGAGGCCAGCCTGGTCTACAGAGTGAGTTCCAGGACAGCCAGGGCTATACAGAGAAACCGTCTCAAAAACCTAAACAAACAAAAACAACAAATACCATGTGTGATGGTATATTCCTTTGGTCCCAGCACTTATAAGGCAGATGCCGATGAATTTCTTGAGTTCAAGGAAATCCTTAGCTACATAGTAAGATCCTGTCTGGGGCTCTAGGGTTGGGTTGGGGAATCTCAAATACTCAAAATTAGTTTACTCATTAAATATCATTTTAGTAGTATTATTTTTTTCATCTTAGTAAATCTGTATAAAATAACATAAAATCTTAGTTAAGGGCTAGAGAAATGACTCAGGGTTTAAGAATATTGATCTAAACCCTGTCTCAAAAAAAAAAAAATTGATCTAAGGGATATAATGCTCTCTTTTGGATTCTGTGGGCACTACACACATGTACACAGACATTCATGAAGACAAAACTTTCATATGCATAAAATAAAATAAATCTTAAGTAAGCTAGGTAGAGAGGCTGAGGACAGAGTTTGTTTGCTGCCTGTCACAAAACAAACAAACAAACAACTAAGTACGTAAAAAGAATAAAACAAAACCAAAACCCGTATTAATTTGAAAGGTAGGGTCTGGTGTAGCCCAGGGTATATCCAGTGATGACCTAAGTACACAGGTCCCACCAGGGAGAACAGGATTTGAACTTTGCCTAATGAGGGAGGGCCTGTGCCTGGGGCTGTTCTCTTGGCCAGTGGAGGAATCCCTTGCCCTTGAGAGTCTGGGTCCCACTGGGCAGTGGTTGTGCACGCCTTTAATCTTAGCACTTGGGAGGCAGAGGCAGGCGGATTTCTGAGGCCAGCCTGGTCTACTGAGTGAGTTCCAGGACAGCCAGGGCTACACAGAGGAACCTTGACTCGAAAAACCAAAAAAAAAAGAAAGAAGAAAAGCAGCACTTAGCTGCTGAGCCATCTCTACACCCCTATTAAAAATACCAAATTAACATTAATGAAGCACACGTGGTTTGGAGAGGTATTGTATGACTTAAAGTCGCTCGAGCTAAGGAAACATCCAGGAATTATTTACTTGATGTATTGTAATATGGAATCTGAAGAAAGCCTTAACTTTTGGTGAATAAGTGAACTTTCTTAATGTTGAGGACTAAAACAGTTTTTAAGCAATTTTTAAGCAATAGTTATTTAGTGAATAGTTTCAAAAATAGGAAATTTAGGCATTTGTAAAATGCTAATTTGATTTTTAAAAATGTAAATAAAATACTTTAGAATGAAATATACTTTCTGCATTAGTCTTTATAATGGATGACTTCACTTCTATTTCTTCCTTTTTTTTTTTTTTTTTGTTTGTTTGTTTTGTTTTTGTTTTTCGAGATGATTTCTCTGTATAGCCCTGGCTGTCCTGGAACTCTGTAGACCAGGCTGGCCTTGAACTCAGAAATCACCTGCCTCTCCCTCCCAAGTGCTGGGATTAAAGGCGTGCACCACCACTGCCCGGCCTATTTCTTCCTTTTGGTTTTTGAAACAGGGTCTCATTATGTAGCCTTGGCTAGCTTGATGCTTGTTGCATGGGCCAGGCTAGCCTCCAACTTACAGAGGAATACTTGTCTATGCTTCCAGAGTGCTGGGTTTAAAGGTATGAGCCACCATACTTATATAACCTGTTCTAAGTCTAAAATACTGGTTGATATGTTTAAGTGTTGAACTAAACCGTGGCTTCTAGATATTTATCGGCATATTAGTATATTTATTTACTATAAAGCAGTACCAGTAGTTCTATATGTAGCTTACATTTTGTGATATTTACACATTTATGAATTAAGGATTTCTTTATTATTACTAGAATGGAAGCATAATCCATACAAGAAAATATTGGTATATTAGACATCAAAACTAAAACCTTTGGGTGTATTAAAACTTTTAGGGAGATGAGAAGATAGACTATGGAGTTGAGAGCGATGGCTCTCAGTAAGAATGCTTGCTGTGTAGGTATGAACGAGTTCAAGCTTCTGGCACCCATGCAAGAGCCTATAGCTGCAAGTGTCTGTAACACTACCATAGATAAGAATGGAGACAGGCTATCTGGATCCCTGGAGTTCTTGGCTAACCCCCTGTAGCCAAGTGAAAATAGGGAGCATTAGTTCAGGTTTAGTGAGAGACCCTGTCTCAAGAGAATAGAAAAGGCTCTTGGCATCCTTTTGTACCCTAAGAATGTGAAGTATGAGTCCACAAACCCTCATACATTTCATTCATATAACCACCACCTACAGATATGTTACAGATACAGATACTACATACATAACAAACACGAGTTATCAGTTGGAATGACTTTTATTTTGTATGATGAGTGTTTGTGGGTTAGAGTGTGCCACATCGTGCATCTGAGAGTTCAAGGACAACTTTTCAGAGTCTTTGTTTTCCCTTCCACCTTTGTGTTGTATTCAGATATCACACTTAGGTCATCAGGCTTATATGGCAAATGCTTTTATCCAGTGATCCTCTCTAGTCCTAGAGTATCAGTTCTCAACCTTTGGGGGGTGGGTGGCTCAAGCTACCCTTTCACAGGGTCACTGAAGACCATCAGAAAACAGATATTTATGATTTCTAACAGTAGCAAAATTACAGTTATGAAGTGGCAATGAAAATAATGTTATGGTTGGAGTCACCATAGGTGGAACTGTGTTAAAGGTCACAGCATTAAGAAGGTTGAGAACCACTGTCTTTGCAAGATATACTTGGCAAAAGCCAATGTGTAAGAAACTGAACTATACAGCAAAAACCAGACACTTAGGAAGCAAGCAAAAGACAGACATTTCATTAAAGAAGAATGGATACACAGATGGCAAATAAGCAAATGGAAAGATGTTTGGTATCAGTAGACATTAGGGAAATGCAAATTGAAAGCACAATAATATATTACTACACAACTATTAGAATAGCTAAAATTAAGATGTGTGCAGACATAGTCACCAAATGTTGGCAAAGATACTAAGAAAATCTTTTAGATATTACTGGTGGGAATATGGAGTGATGCACTCATAGAAAGTCTTCTGTAGTTCTTTCTTTTTCTTTTCCCCCTTCTCAGTCTGTGGTAGCCAAGGATGACCTTGAACCTCCGATCCTCCTGTCTATACTTCCCATCTGCTGGGATTATAGGCTTGTGCCACTACACAGAAGATGTTTTTGTTTCTTTGATTGGCAAAACATATTTATTCTTGTAGCCATTTTAGATTATTTATTTTATAAAATATTATCTGGTGTGTCTTCACAGAGGGCATGGGATCCCATTTACAGGTGGTTGTGAGCCACCATGTGGTTGCTGGGAATTGAACTCAGGATCTTTGGAAGAGCAGTCAGTGCTCTTAAATCTCTGAGCAATCTCTCCAGACCCCTCTTGTAGCCATTTTAAATCTTTAATTTTAAATTACATTTGTTTTGTATGTATGTGTTTGGGCACGTGTGCCATATATGCTTGTGGTGGGGGTCAGAGAGGCAGCTTGTTGGATGGAGTCTCTCTTCTCCTACTATGCAGGTCTCTAGAATCAAACTGAAGTCCATTTAGCCATCTTGCTGGCTCCTTGTCTACTTGTTTCTCGTTTTTGTTTTTGGCCTTTTTCAGGCAGGGTTTCTCTGTGTAGCCTTGGCTGTTTTGGAACTCGTTCTGTCATCAGGCTGGCCTTGAAATTACAGAGTCATCTGCCTCTGCCAGCTGTAAATATATATGTATATGCAAATATTTTAAGACTCTGCTTTCATTTCTTTTGGGATTGTACCCACAAATATGGTTGTTTTATTATTTTTTGGGACAGTCCTCACTATATAGCCTTAGCTGGCTGAGAACTCTCTATGTATATATACCAGGCTGACATTGAACTGAAAGAAATCTACCTGTCTCTCTGCTTCTTGAGTGCTGGGATTAAAGATGTGTACCACATCAAATCCTGTCTTAATTTTTATTAGCGTTATTTATTTTTGAAGAATATAAGTTTTCAGTAAAGCTGAGCAGTAGATACTATTTCCAATGTGCTTCCTTAGGAATAAAAAGGTTCTTCCATGATCTATATCCTCTACCAGAATGTAGTTAACATTCATTATTAAGAATAGCTTACAGGAAGTTTGAGATAACTGCACAGATGCAGCCAGTGCTTCCAAGCAGCCACCAAGATGGCTGAAGTGGATCTTCTGCAGATTCACCTGCCATGGTGTGGATCTAGATCATTTGCTGGACATGTCCTATGAGTAGCAGATGCAGTCGTACAGTGCCTTCCAGAGGCAGTGGAAGCAGCATTTAACACTACTCAAGCATTTGAGAAAGACCAAGTAGGAGATGCTACCCATGGAGAAGTCTGAGGTGGTGAAGATCCACCTGAGGGACATGATCATTCTGCCAGAGATGGTATGAAGCATGGTGGGCTTATACAATGGCAAGACCTTCAACCAGAAGGAAATTAAACAGAGGTGACATGCCTCTACTTGTTCAAGTTCTCCAATACCTACAAGCCTTGGAAGCACAGCTAGCCTGGTATCAGTGCCACCTACTCCTGCTTCATCTCCCTCAAGTAGCTGAGACAAAAAGACTCATGTTTAGTTCCTGGAGGAGAAAAAAGAAAGACTGGCTTACAGGTAGTTCAGCAGTGGCTGATTTCTAAAGGAAAGGCCATAAACCCTGGTAGTTAATTAGTTTATGAGACTAGATATCACAGTACTTCTAACCTGGCACAGGAGTCTAGGATTCCTAGAGAGTTGCTGGTCTTTAGTCTATGCCAATGAAGGAATGGGTTTAAAACAGGTTAGATGAAGTTCAATGAAATCAAGCAGGCAAAAAGCAAAAACTTATTCCTTATGTGTCCTTTTATGTGGGGCATAAGATTTAGGGTAGATCTTCCCACTTAAAATGATCAACAAAATTGAGTTTATTTGATTTCAGATGTAGTCAGTTGATAACCAATATGAATCATCACAGGTTTACCCTTTGATTCTTAGACTCATGAATCCTGACTTTGAGAAAAACTATACTATACATTGGATGGTGAGTCAAAGCATATATCACCTTCAGGAGAACCCTGGCCTTATATGTGTGTCTTTAAAAGGCCACCCGACTCTTTTAACAGGCCGATGGTGACAAACATGGTCAGAAGCAGTGGATTATATGAGATGGCCCCCACTTCTCTGACTGTGAAGTGAGTTCCTTGGTCAGAAGCAATGCTATGTGGAATACCGTGGTGGTGGATAAAATTTTCTAAAATTCCCTGGGTTTAGTTTTGGCGGAAGCATTATATGCAGGAAGGCAAATCGAAAATCAGATACATCATATTTCAGCAAGGACAAAACATTGCCCTTTCCACAATGGAAATGGTACAATGTAGTCAACCTGCCACTTGGTTGCTGGCTGGTGACCCAGGGGAGTAGTGTCATGTTGGACTTAATGTTGTTCTCTGCTGCTGGCAGATCTGGCACTCAGCCATAGTGGGAGCTAGATGCAGCCTCAGAATACCTAGAATTGTAGAGATTATGGAGAGAAGTTGAGGCTTCACACTACATGGCAGGGTTAGAGTCCCTGAAGAAAAAAACTCAGAAGAGGGTATTGGTGAAAGTGCAGCACAGTTGCAGTAGACATGCTAACATTTTGGAGATGCCTATACTGTGAGATGACCGGGATAACAGCAGCTATGGAGTGGAGCCAGTCTGAGTCTACAAGAAAAGCTGCATGTACTGTGGATGGTAGAGCTGGATAAATGCTGTGCCAAGGTCCTTTGAAGCTCAGTGGATCCTGAGTGGGTCCCAGACATTTAGTAGTGACCCTTTACACTGTTGGACTTGGATTTGGTTGGTAGCTGCCCTGATTCTGACCTCTTAAAGTATGTAACTTATTTTTATTTTTATGTGAGCTTACAGTTGAGATATTTTGAAGTTTTAGAGGGACTTTGGTTATTTTAAAGACACAGACTTTATAAAGTTTGAATGTTTTGTTTTTGTGACAGGGTTTCTCTGTGTAGCACTGGCTGTTCTGGAACTTGCCCTTGTAGACCAGGCTGGCCTCGTGCTCAAGAGATTAGCCTGCTTCCACCTCCTGAGTGCTGGTACTAACAGTGTGTGTGCGCCACTACCATTGTGTTTCCTTCTTTGATTTTTGAAATGGTTCTGTCTATATAGGCTGTCCTGATCTGAGACTTGTTTATATTCCATGTTGCCTTCAAACTTGTGCTCTTTCTGCCCCAGCCATCCAACTTTGGAGACTACAGCTATGTGTCACCTTGCCCCACTCAGCTTTCTCTGTCCTCACATACTGGAAACAGGATGAAGCTTTACCTGGGAAGAGGGATATCTGTTAACTCCAGAGTTTGTATATTTCTGTCAAAATCAGCCTGTCTGTCTGTCTGTCTGTCTGTCTATCTATCTCATGACAAAGTTTTTGTAACAGCCTTGCTGTCCTAGAACTCAAAGAGATCTGCCTGTCTCTGCCTCCTGAGTGCTGGGATTAAAAGCAGGTGTCACCACCTCACAGCCTGTATATTTTATTTTATACTTTGGGATAAACTCTGTGTTGAGAGTTTTCCAGGGATTGAAGAGTTGGGTCACATGATTGTGAAGGCTTGGCAAAATTTAAGTGTTGCTCTTTTTGCCCATATTACCCTCTTCTGACTATCTTTTGTCAGTATATTATATAGACTCCCTTCTGAAGGCTTAGATTTTTCAAAACCTACTTTATGTAGGGTTCTTAAATGCTTCAATCTCCCATTTAACCCACCAACCAGAGGAAGGGGAAAAAGAAGGATAACAGGAAAGGGTGTCGTAGACCTGTTTAGAAGTAGTTCCTTAGGCTGATTCTACTCTTCAATGTTAGGATATCATCAGTCCATTTCAATAGCAAACACCAAACATGAATCAGTAGTGGCAGCATGATCCAGCAGAAACCGCAAGGTTCTGCAGGAAAGTGGCCAGAATGAGCTGGAATACCACAAGAAGTTCTTTTGTGTGTTTCTAAAACCAGCAAAGCATTTCAGGGGTATAGCAATGCAAGAGTGTCCTCACTGTGGGGTTCTATTTATATCCTTTCTAAACATCATGCACCCTTTGAAGTGTCTGTTTTCAGCAAAACATCACCTGCATGTTCTTTCACAAGACAGCTTCCAGGAAAAACATGATGTGACACAACTGAGTTGTTAAAGAAACCAGAAATTTCCACCTCATCCTCCCCTTTATTTTCCAGATTAGTAGCTTGGTTTTCATCTATGTCTGTTTTGTTGTTTAGGCTGACCATTTAAGTTTTCACTTTGGCAATCATCTTAAGTTTACTTTCTTCCCTTTTTCTTTCTTCCTTCTTTCCTCTTTCTTTTTGTCTCTCCTTCCCTCTCTGTCTCTTCCACTCATTTGTATGCCTATGTGTGCATGGAGGCCCATGCAGCAGAGGAGACTCATCAGGCATTTTCTTTATTGCTGTCTGGTTTATGTATCAGCCCTCGAGACAGGGTCTCTCTCTAAATCTGAAGATTGAGGTTTCAGCTAGGCTAGTGAGCTCCTTATATCTGCTTGTCTCCACCTTTCCTCCCCTCTGTGTGTGGGTTACAAGCACATATGGCCATGCCACCTGCTTGCTTTCTTTTATTCAGGTCCTTGTATTGGCAGAAAAAGCACTTTTACATACTGTGCAATCTTCCCAGTCCTCATTTCTAATTTCTTTTTAAAAGTTTTGTTTATTGCATGTGTATATGGTATGGGTGTGCATGTGTGTACAAGGGCACACACATGTACACTTACACATAAGCTTACATATGTTCATTTCTTCCACCATGGGTTCCACTAAGGGTCTAGGGATCAAACTCTGCCAGGCATGTGTGGCATGTCAGGACAGCTAGGAAACTCTGTATCAAAAATAAAAACAGGAAACAACAACAACCCAAAGCCAAAATACCTGAAGTATATGCCCCACTCCACCCCCATCTTGATTGGTATACTCCCTTTTCCTCTCAACCTTCCTCTAACTAGAATACTTTCACTTACTGTGTGTATCATTCCAGGGGGCCCTTGGAGACCATTTCTTTATGGGTCAAGTAATAAATAACATTGGGGTAAAAAATGAGGTATTCTGACTGGTTTCCTTTAAAATGGTTCTTTCATAATTTCATATTTAAAATGAGCTAGATAAAAAGTTATTTTTTTCTGTAGGGATGGTAAGACAATACTCTGAAGATAATGTGATTATATTATTTTAGAGTGGTTTGAGTAGATAACATTGATCCTGAAATTTAATTAAATGTTTTCTTCAGTCCCTGGGTGCATATTTTTACAAATAGTTTAAATTAGAGAATTAACAATGCCCAAAGTGAAATATTCTATGAATCCTTTATTACTTCAAAATGTTATAGATAAAATTAAAACAAAAATTAAAATATTTTATTTATTTGTTTTATGTGTTTATTTTTTATTTTATGTGCATTGGTGTTTTTTCTCCATGTATGTTTGTGTGAGGGTGTTGGATCCCTGGAGTTATAGACAGTTTTGAACTGTCTTGTGGGTGCTGGGAATTGAGCTCAGGGTCTTTGGAAGAGCAGTAAATGCTATCAACTCCTAGCCATCTCTCCAGCCCCATAGGTGTGAGTGTTAATGAGTGGTTTTGCCTGCATGTATATTTTATGTGCTACATTCATGCTTGGTGCCACTAGAGGTCAGAAGGCATTGGATCCCTTAGAACTTAAGTTGCAGATATTTGTTAGCCACCATGTTGGCCCTGGGAACCAAATCTGGGTTCCTCCGTAAAAACAGCAAGTGCTGTCAACAGCGGAAGCATCTCCAGCTCCTTATTATTTTTATTTATCTATTTTGGTTTTTTTTTTTTAAAGATTTATTTATTTCATGTATGTGAGTACACTGTTGCTGTCTTCAGACACGCCAGAAGAGGGCATCAGATTCCATTACAGCTGGTTGTGAGCCACCATGTAGTTGCTGGGATTTGAACTCAGGACCTCTGGAAGAGCAGTCAGTGCTCTTAACTGCCAAGCCATCTTTCCAGCCCCCTATTTTGGTTTTTCAAGACAGGGTTTCTGTGTAGTCTGACTGTCCTGGAACTTGCTTTGTAGACCATGCTAGCCTCAAAAGCCAGAGATCCAACTTCCTCTCCTTCCCAATTGCCAGGATTAAAGGTGTGTGAACCACTTCCAGCTATTGCTATTTTTGTTTTGTTTTTTTCAAGACAGTGTTTGTTTGTGTAGACCTGGCTGTCCAAGAGCTAGCTCTGTACACCAAAATGGCCTTGAAGTCACAGAAATGCACCTGACTCTGCTTCTTTAGCATTGAGATTAAAAGAGTGGGCTACTACTTCCTGGCTCAGCTATTACTTTATTTATGTGTATGTGTATTAATGTATTTATGTGTATTCATGTATATGTGTTTGCTAGGTATATGCATACCTGCAGAGGCCAGAAGAGGGTGTCTGATCCTCTGTAGCTGAAATTACAGGTGGAATTACTACCTTACAAGGGTGCTGGGAACTAAACACGGGTTCTGGAAGAGCAGCATGTGATCTTAACCACTGAGCCTTCTTTCCAGCCTACTTTTAGGTAAAATTTAACTCCATTGAGAGTTTTCTAAATTAGTTATCTTAACAATGTTATATTGAACTTCTGCTTACCTATCTTTTATTACTAGAATGACAATTAGAAAATTGTCCTAAGAATTAGTTCTTTATCAAAGTAGTTTCCTTATTCGAATTGTCTTTAAATACTGGGTTCCTGAGACACTGATAAAAATGCTTTTGTTTAGTATAGAAGACAGTCAACCTTTGTGATTGCTATAAAATAGTGTAGAGAGAGCTGGGTAAAATATTGAGGTGGGACAAAACAGTAAAGTTGAAATGGCCTATGGCACTTGACTGTTGCAGGATATTTGATCACACTGTGAACCCCCAAAGACTTTGTTATTTACTGAAAAGACCTTGTGGTATGTCTCAGCCCTAGCACACACCTTTACTCCAAGAGCTAAATAAAATCAATCCTAGGTCAAGAGGCAGGGAGCAAATAATCAGCACACGGGGAGTAAACATAAATAGGCAGGAAGGAGGGTCTTTGAGTTGAAGGGTATTTAAGACAGCGTGGAGAAGGAGAAAGCTTTTTCTTCTGGGATGCTGGTTGAAGAAGAACGCCAGCTGGGTGTTTTCTCTGCGTCTCTGAGCTACACACACACACACACACACACACACACACACACACACACACACGAGGGTTGGGCAGGGTTTTGTTTTTATTTTTCCAGGAGAATAAAGCAAAACCCTGTCCCAACCCTTGCTTGGGGATGCTTAAAAGTGGTCCAGCACACTTGGGTGGTAGAGATGGATCACCAACACAACACTAAGCTCTTGAAAGTATTAATCCTAAGACTTCATTAGGGCTTTCAAGAAGATGTTTACCCTATGTTTACTTTAAGTAGGTCACTTAGATTATATATAACTGTTTTATAGATCCTTGGCAGCAAATAACAGTTTGAGATTTCTTGCTGACATATTCAGCTTTGCCAAGGTAAGTTTAGCCTTTCCTTTTTATCCTTCCATCTCTCACTCCTTTCCTCCCCCCCCCCCCACAAAGAATTGGCCAAAGGCTTTAATCCATATTCTTGTAAACCAAGAATTTTTTGTAGTCTAGAGATCTGTGGATATGTTTGGATAAGACTGCGTCTGAAAATCATTTAATTACTTTAATCTATATTGTCCATGTGTTTAAGAAAATATTACTATAAAAGGATGGGAGAAATGGCTCAATAGTTAAGGGTGCTTATATTACATAGAGGACCCCACATTTGCAGTACCCATGTGGGGAGGGAGGCTCGTAACTGTCTGTGACTCCAGTTCAAGGAGACATGATGCCTTCTTCTGGGCTCCACTAGCACCAATATGATCTGTGACATTCTATTTTAAAAGTATTAATTAAAAAATTAGCTTTTAAAGTAATAGGTTTCCTTACAGCATTTTTTATTTTATTAATTAATTAATTTATTTTTTGGTTTTTCGAGACAGGGTTTCTTTCTCTGTGTAGCCCTGGCTGTCCTGGAACTCACTCTGTAGATCAAGCTGGCCTCGAACTCAGAAATCTGCCTGTCTCTGCCTCCCAAGTGCTGGGATTAAAGGCGTGCGCCACCACTGCCCGGCTTCCTTACAGCATTTTTAATACTTAGTTTTAGCTGATTATCCTCCATATCTCTACCAACCTGTCTGCTCCCATCAGTCTGTCTACTTTCATATCTTATGTGTTCTATTGCTTCTCATCTTGCTCTCATTTAAATACATATATTTAACAATTAGAAACTAAGATATGAGAGAAATGTACTATTTGTCTTTCTATGTCTGGGTTAACTCAATATACTTTCATTTTCTCTTTTCCAGTGAAATCTATAATTTTATTTTTCTTTACAGCTGAATACAAATCAATAAAAATGTGGAAAGCTTCATGAATTTCTATCACTCTAACATAAATATCTGTTTGAAACAATCACAGTCCACATGCTTTTGGTGGAGAGACAAAAGAATAGTTTTTGAAAACCACTTGCATATTGCTTTCCTGTTATTTCTCTCTTGTGGCAACAATTTAAGTATCATGTTTTGTGTTCTCTTAAACTCTTCCTCAGCAGACAGAAAGCTGTATACCTAACCTGTCATAAGGTACCTATATAAATTGGGTGATAGTTGCACATTCCTTTAATTCCAGTACTCAGAAGACAGAGACAGAAAAATCTGAGTTTGAAGCCAGCTTGGTCTACAGAGCAAGTTTTAGGAAATCCAGGGCTACACAGAGACACCCTGTCTTGAAACAAAACAATAGGTGTCGATACAAAATTATGCTCTGGTGTGTGTGTGTGCCTGCATGTGCGTGTACCACAGGCATTTTCTGGTGCTGCTGAGGCCTGAAGAGGGAATCAGATCTTCTGGGATTGGAGATGGTTATGAGCTGTCAAGTGTGTGCTGGCAATCAAATCTGGGTCCTCAGGAGGAGCAGCCAGTACTCTTAATTGATGAGCTACCTTTCCAGCCTCAGAACCCTTTAAAAATTTACTTGACATTTACAAGTGTTTTGTCTGCAAGCACATTAAATGATTGTGTGCAACCCATGTGGTGGTAGGAATAGTACCTAGGTCCTCTGCAAGAGCAGCTAGTACTCTTTAACAACTGAGCCAAATTTCCCACCCATAAAAGTGACCTTTAGAAACACTATGTAGCCTAGGCTGTTCTTGAAGTCTTTCCTTCCTGCCTACCTTATCGTCCCCAGTTCTAGGACTTTAGACATGAGCCACCACTCCCAAATTTGTATTCCATTTCTTTAATTTCCATTATCATTGTCTTAGTCCCATCTCTCAGTCATGTATATTCTTTATACTATATGACCATGCATATATCATAGTTCATATGATCATTAGAGAGGATTATAAATGAACATTGAGAACTTGACAGAATGATTCATGATGGCCATGTAGAAAAGCTGGATGGATGCTTATATATTTGAAGTTATTACCAGAGTGGTATTTAGTAAGTATATGGTAACTGGGGTTAAGCTTGTATTGTAGCCTTGTATTTATGTTCCTGAACTTGGTTTTATTTAATTTCAAAGTATTTGGTATTACTTTAAGACATTGCTTTAAAAAAAAGGACACTGCTGTATATAATAAGGTTTTACCGAGAACAGGAAGGGAATAATCAATCACTAAGTTAGTTGAGTAAAATTTAGAAAGTTTTCTGTGGGTTTGAATGATCATTTTCTAAAAATTAATAGAATGATGTATTAGGGTAATATCTTACCAGCCCAAAGTCAGATACCTAATTATAGGTAACCTAGTAATTTACAAATAGCCTCTTATTGAATCTTTTTAAAATTGATTTACACTAGGTGTATCCCTGACTGTCCTGGAACTCACTCTGTAGACCAGGCTGTCTTCAAACTAAAGAGATCTACCTGCCTCTGCCTTGCATTGTGTTTTTCCTGCATATAGGTCTCTATTGGGCGTGTTGGGTACCCTGGAACTGAAATTACAGAGTTGTGAGCTGCCACAGGCGTTTTGGGAATTGAACCTGGATCCTCTGGAAGAGCAGCCAGTGTTCTTAACTGCTGAGTCATCTCTTCAGCACCTTGTATTGATTGATTGTATGTATGTATGTATGTGTGTATGTGTATACATATTAGTGAGCTTTGTGTTACTTACAGGAGCCTAGGTATCTTACCACTGAAGAAAATGTCTCTCCATTCTCCAGCAACCACTAACTGCCTATGGAGTGGAGTTTCATGAAGGCCTCTTCCAGCAATTGGTAACTTGGGGGGACTCACAAACCTTAAAAATAAAAAAAGGCTGAAAAACATCAAATGACCTTGAGATCACAATGGCTTAAAACACAGGAGATTATTTATTAAGGTTGGCAAGCATCTCTAATCCATGATATTACTTAGTAATACAGAACCCACCATCTGAAATGTTGGTAGAGTCTTCTGGAAGCTCCTGCACCAGTAATTTAAATACTCTTGCTACAAATGATTTTGATGCATTGTGAGTTTTCAGGTATTGATTGCATCTAGCCACAGTGTTAATCTAGCCACACAACTAGTCACAATCATGTTGAGGCCCAGTAAGGTAACCTTAGCTGTTACCAGCAGCATTAATGACTACTAGATTATATTACAACATTGTCGTAGAACTTGGCATATAGTAGGTACTAAGTAAATATATGCTAAATGAATTGTGGTGATAAGACTCTACTTAATTTAAATCCCTGTTGGGGATGTTAGGAAAGGAATACCTACCTGATTACTGGCACATTATATTGGAAATCAGTTTTATATTAGCTCTTGGAGGACAAAAGTGGTCATCAGATTCTGTGGAACTGGAATTATATAGCTGGTTATGGGTGCTGGGAATTGAATTGTGGTTATTTGGAAGTTCAGCCAGTGCTGTTATCACTGAGCCATCTCTCTAGCACCTAAGCAATCTTTTTGATACTAGAATTTCTACAGTAACATTAGCATTCTCAGTCAGTGTCTTTTTTCCTCGAAGATTTTTATTCCTCCTCCTTCACCTTTGCTTCCTTAGTCTCCTCACTGTATTCACTTTGGTTCTTGTTAAAACTGTAAGCTTTACATATGGAAACTTACTGCAGCAACTCATCTATGATGAGCAGTGGGACCTGAGCATGGTTGGCTGTCTATATGTATGTAGTATATATACTTATTGTGAACTAGCGTTATTAATATTTAGTGTTTACTGAATTAGTATAAAATATTCGTGTAAAGCCTTTGAAAAAGTAGAAAGCATCTATTAAGTTAAGATTTGTCTTCAGATTAATGGTATAAAATCAGTTTATAAAAAATTAGTTGTGTTGAGCTAATGAGATGACTTAGCAGGTAAAGGCATTTGTTGATTTGAGTTTGATCCCCTGAACCGACTTGGTGATAAGAGGAGAGACTCTCTTCCTGCAAGTTGTCCTCTGACTGTGGTATGCTGCACATGCGCAAGCATACATAAAACTAATATAATTAAAAATAAAATTAAAAGTTGTATTGACAAGCAATTCTGAATACTGTTTTGTTGAAATATCAGTAACATGTTTAGAACTCTTTTAGTAAAACTTGTTTAAAAAGTACAGTTGAGTTATTTAGCACTTTTAATGCAAATTATGTTAAGAGTCATCTCCATTGTGTGGTTTTGTTATATTCTTCCTCTGCCTCTTTCATTTTGAGTCCCTGAAATCTGTTCTATTTTTACTTTTGTGTCTACATACTGAAGCCATCTCTGATTTCATGCTTTGAAGATCAGCAAGAGTCACTCCCCTGTAAGATGAGAGTTGTCTAACAGGTGACTATTAGAGGCATAAACAAGTCGTAGTAAATCAGATTTTTTTTTCTTCCAGCAATTGCAATGTAATACCAAATGCTTGTTGGTGCTATGACTGAAGAAACTTTTATTTACTGTTTATTTATTGTGCATTGTTGCAGATTAGGACTTTGTGCTTCCTAGGCAAGTGATCTGTCACTGAACGGTATTCCCAGGCCTGCCTACTTAATTCTTTAAATCTCCTTTTAAGAGTTCAAGAGAGGGCCAGGCATGGTGGCACATGCCTTTCTTTAATCCCAGCACTTGACAGGCAGAAGTAGAAGGATCTCTGTGAGTTTGAGGCCAGCCTGATTCACATAGGGAGTTCCACGACAGCCAGGGATCCTGTCTCAAAAACCAAAACAAATAAAAAACCCTACTATATCTCCATTTTTATAATAAAATGACAGTTGAATAGAATTAAAATCCAAATTAAGCAACCCTTAAACTTATTAGGCCGTTAGACTCTGGTCAAGGCTTAGGTTGAAAACATTCATAGATTGAAAACATTCACTTTTTAAAAAAAAGATTTTATTTATTTTTGCATATGAATATACTGTTGCTGTCTTCAGACACACCAGAAGAGTGCATCAGATGCTATTATAGATGGTTGTGAGCCACCATGTGGTGGCTGGGAATTGAACTCAAGACCACTGCAAGAGTAATCAGTGCCCTTAACTGCTGAGCCATATCTCCAGCCTGAAATGTTCATTCTTTGTATTTATTTTAGAAATCATCTTTACTAAATATTATGGAGTATATATAATGATATGCCTAATTATTTTTAAATTTTATGATTTTATGATAAAAATATTGCATATAAAATTTAAAAATTATACAAGATTAACCAGACACAACATTTGCATAGTTCAGTGAACTATAAAGTTTAATTTAAAAGAAAAGTAATGAAAATAAAAAAGGAATGGACACTAAATACTCCTGGGAGCCAGGTCTTAATTTTTTTCCTTTTTAAAAAAATTTAAAACAGGTCTAATTATATATCCTTAGCTGGCATGTCTGGAACACATAGAGATCATCAGCCTTTGTCTGCCTCTGTCTCTGTGTCCCAAGGGCTGGAATTAAAGGCATGTACCATTAAACCTGGCACTTTATTGTATTTGTGTCTGACTGTTTAGTGTTGTTACTTTACCTGTCTCCTCTGGATGCCTAGATTATGTTAGACTTTAACATTTTTTTGGGAAAGGTTTACTTTTGGTTATGTCCACATGTACACCACATGTATGCAAATGTCTCACAGTCCATAAAGGTGGTGTCAGATTCTCTGGAGCTGGAGTTACAGACTGTTGTGAACCTTGCCATGGGTGCTGGGAACAGAACCCAGATTCTTTGGGAAAACAGCAAATGCCTCATATCACTGTAATAGTGAAATAATTTGTTTGTAAACTGATTTAATTTTTTAATGAGTATGTTTCCAAGTTGAAGCTTGATCTTTAGTATCCATATTAAGTGCATATAACAGCGTATCTAAGTTTTGAATTGTGGTAAGTTTTGGGTCTTCTTTAGTCTGGATGGCATGATGGCTGCAGAAAGAAAAAAAGTTTTACCTTGTTTTTCCAAGTTAAAGTATTTTCCTCTGAGTTTTGCTTGTCATTTTCTTACTCCTTTAATCTAGGATAGTCTTATTAGAATGGGGTAGATAAGCTTTATACAAAGCTGCCTTATTAGTTAGCTGGATGTCTTATATTGACTGGAATAGAGAGGAGAAATAAACTTGCTGGAGAAATGGCTTAGTGGTTAAAAGCACTTGTTACTCTTGCAGAGGACCTGGTTTTGGTTCCCAGCATCCACATAGGGGATAACAGTTGTGTAACTCCAATTTCAGAGGGTGTGATGCCCTCTTCTGGCCCCTGTGGGCAACGCATGCATTTGGTAAAAGCAAGCAAAACACTCAACACACATACCCCTCCTCCCCCTTTCTCCCCCACCCTCCTCAAAAAAGAAGAAACAATTTCAAGAGAATGGGTTACAAGGGGTGTGTGTGTGTGTGTGTGTGTGTGTGTGTATACTCTGAAAGAAACAGTACTACCTGGAGCAATGACTGTAAGTCCAGGACTGGAAATATTCAGAACACCTTGTCATAGTCAAAGTAAGCAAATAATTAACAATCACTGTACTGGCAGCTTGAAAGATTTCATATTGGGTAGATTATACTGAGACAATATGGGTAGATAAAAGAATAATTCCTGGGATTTGAAACACAATGACCTTTAGAACTATTATTAGCATAATAACAAAGTTAATAACAGCACAACATCCTTTGATGTATGTGTTTATGTGCATGTGTGTGTAGGCAGAATTCAGTGTCAGGTTAGGTATCTTTGTCTGTCACTTAACACTTTATTTAGCACATACCCCCACCCTACTTTAAAAATAAAGGAAGAGAATGTCTCACCTAGTAGCCCTAGCTGTCCTGAACTCAGTTTGTTCAAGCACCTTTTGGCTTTGAACTCAGAGATAGATCCACCTTTCTAGGCCTCCTGAGGGTTGGCATTAAAGGTGGGATCCACTATGCCTAGTTCATTTTACTTTTTAATTATTTACTTTTATTCTGTATGTGTGAGTATTTTGCCCGCTTGTATGCCTCTATGAACTACTCCTGTGCCTTGTGCATAGGAGTCCAGAAAAATGGTGTTGTAACCTCTGGATTAAATTATAGTTGTAAGTAGCCATGATGGGGATTGAACCTAGCTTCCCTGAAGGAGTAGACAGTATTCCTAATTCTAATTCTCTCCCCACTTTCTTTTTTGTTGTTTCTTTCCCTCCTCTTTTTTTTTTTTGGAGTGTGTGTGTGTGTTGTTGAGGCAGGAATTCTCTGTAGCCCTGACTGACCTGGACCTTCCTTTCTTTGTTGTAGACCAGGCTGGTCTTGAGCTCAGAGACCCAGCCACCTCTGTGAACCAAGTGCTGGGATTAAAGGCATGTGCCACCATACCTAGCTTTATATATATATATATATTAAGAGAGAGAGAGAGAGAGAGAGAGAGAGAGAGAGAGAGAGAGAGAGAGAGAGAACCTGAAGCTTGTTGATTATATTAGCTAGAAAAGCTGGCCAGCAACTACAGGGATTCTGCTGTTTCCATTTGTGCAGGGATTGCAGAAGTATACTGCCCCACCTGGGTTTTATGTTGAGTGCTGGGATTCTGAACTAAGATCAGAATCATTTAATAGTCTGAAGCATCACATTAACTCAGCTCAAAAACATTCTTTTTTCCCCAAGACTCCTGGATAACCAGGTATGGTAGCCTCTTATCCAAAGCTTTGCTTTCAGATGTTGCATTTACCTGAAATAACCTCAATATGTGAAAGTTAATGGGAAATTCCAGAGCAGACCATTTTTGAGTTTTAAATTGTACACCATTCTGAGTATTAGTATGAACTCCCAACTTGTCCTGTTCTATTTCTACCCATAATACAAACCATTCTTTTATTTGGTGTATTCATACTGTAGTCTGGAGTCATTTAAGTTGCAGTGCTTCCCTTACCTTGTGTTCAAGTAACCTTTTACTTAATAATGACAGAGAAAGCATAAGAGCTGTGATGATGGCAACTCATAAAGGACAGCCTGGCATACACAGAGAAACCCTATCTTGAAAAACAGGAACCAAACTAACAAAAAGCTTTTGCCTTAATCAGGAAAGGAAAATCATATGCTTAGGTTGTTTAGATGTATGGTTAGGAACTAACAGTTACTCAATTTGTGAAATTGTGAAAAAGGAAAAGAACTCAAGTTGGTTTGCACTTTACACTGCAAAAAATTCCTTTCCTGGTGGCATTCACACACATCACAAACATTAATTTTGATTTAAGAAATTAAGAAAACGTTTCTTATATTATCCTCGATTTGGTTTCTTGTTATACTTGTTTTTTTTTATTAATTTCTTATATTAACAAATCTACTTTTGAATAGTAAATTGGCACTGTCTTAAAGCATTAGTGTTGTTTTAGAAACCCAGTGGAGTTCTAACATTTGTTTTCTTTAGTTTTGCTTTAATCCTAATAATCATTGTTATTTTTTTTTCCCCCCCAGAGGTAGCTACTCTAGAGACAAAAGCCCTGGGGCTATCTGTTGCAGTTGAAGAGAAATTTACCAGTAGAATCCCCTCCCCCCTCTTGCAAAAATAAAAGTTTGAAAAACAGTAGTAAAATTATCTACTTCTCCTATGTAGGCCAAGAGGACTTGCCCTTATTATATAGTCTTAATATCTTAAGTCATAAGATCAGTAAAACTTAGATTTGCTAGCATAAAGAACTTCAGATATATAAAATGAAACCTTTAGATTTAATTCCAAATTTAACACATAATTTAAGTGCGTACTTCTAAAAATAGCAACATTTTAATGAACAGCATTAAATTCTTGCTAGCATAAGGGAGATAATAAGCTAGACAATTAAGTTGAAAGATCTAACATATTAGTGATCAGTGCCCTTCAGGGAAAGTAAGATTGGTGATGTGGATGGGTTGGGGTGACACTTTGATTGTCTGAAGGAATAACAAGCACAGAAGCCTTGAAGTGGGCAGAGGGGTTTACACTGCTTGGGGCACATGGAAGGGGTCTTGGTATTAGTGGGTGAAAGTGTTGGGTTTTACTTTGTGTGAGATAGCATTAGAAGTGTTTCCATATAGAAGTGACACAATTATACACAGGAATGACATTTTCACAGGTTTGTTCTTTGACTTACTGCACTGAGTATATAAACTGCTGCAGGACAGGACAATGGTAGAAATAGAGAAAAGATACATCAATTGAGAAGTGAATGAATTCTGGGTATATTTTCTAAATTTAGTTATCAGGATTTATTGGTAGAGATTTGTTGTGGAGGTTGGTGGGGGTGGAGAATGCATTAAGAAAGATTTTAAGGTTTTTTTATTTTTAAATTATGGGTGTCCATAGCTATGCTCGTGTATCTGCACATGTGTGCAGGTGCCTAAAGAAGCTGGAAGGATTTAGATTCCCTGGAGCTGGAGTTACAGGCAATTGTAAAGCACCTTATGTGAGTGCTGGAAGTCATACTTGCGTCAGATCTTCTGCAAGAGCAATATGTACTTTTAAGCACTGAGCCATCTCTCTGGCTCTGATTTTAAGGTTTATGATTAAATATATAGAATAAGGTTTGGCTTAGAGATATAAACAGGACCATTGTTAACAGCGCCTGTGCTCAGACACCCACCCACCCACACACCCTCTCCCTCTCCTTGAGGCTAAATGGTTCAATAAGGAAATAAGTAGGAGATACAGTGAACTTGAAATCTTTGTGCACTAGCTTTCTAAGAGTCACAGCAACGGATGGAGGATAGGAAATAGTGAGGAAAGAAATCAAAATCAAATTTGGTTGGTCTGTAAGTCAAGTAAAGAAAGTTTCACATAGAGGTCAGTTAAGGTAGGGATGAAGTTGCCACTGGAGATGCATGTTAGTTTGAGGGAGGCAGTTTCAGTGAAGTGGGCCAAAGCTTGGTCTGAGCATGAGAGAATGAGGGGAAAATGAGTACAGGAAATGAAAACAACTCTTTAAATTGTACCTCAAAGAGAAAAGGAAGTACCTGAAGTTAGGGTGCTTCATTTTTGTTTTGGTAAAATTGCAAAATTGTTAACATATTTAATATTGAGATTGAATAGTGGAGAAAGAATGGTTGACACAGGAGGGAACAGTTTTGAAGCATTATCTTTGAGAAAATTAAGATGGGAATCTAATCACTGCCTGTGTTGGAAGCTTTATTTAGCTAAACATATGATCAGTTCATTTGAAGCAACAAGAAAGATGGTAGTGTAGTTAGTATATGAGAGGAAGAGTAAATATATAGACTATGGAAACAGTTTAGGACATGGATAGAGACTTCATGAGCATTAGTCAATATTTGTTTTTCCCCCAAGATTTATTTTTATGGGGCTAGAGAGACGGCTTAATAATTAAGAAGGCTGGGCTGGAGAGATGGCTCAGCGGTTAAGAGCACTGACTGCTCTTCCAGAGGACCTGAGTTCAATTCCCAGCAACCACATGGTGGCTCACAACCATCTGTAATGGAATCTCATGCCCTCTTCTGGTGTGTCTGAAGACAGCTACAGTGTGTGTACTCATATAAATAAAATAAATCTTTAAAAAAAAAATTAAGAAGGCTTGCTTCTTTTGCACTCCAGCACCAGGACAAAGGCAGTTCAGAACTGCCTATAACTCAGTCCCAAGAGATCTGGCACCTTCTTCTCTCCTCTTTGGATACCTGCATACATACAGTGTGGGCATGCACATAAATAAAAATAATACAAATAGATTTTTAAAATATTTTGTGTGTCTGCCCGCCCACAGGGGTCAGAATAAGGCACTTACTGCTCTTTACTGCTGAGCCATTCTTCCTCTTTGGTAATCAGTATTTGTAAAGTCATTATTATTGAGCACAAGAATTAATTCTTCATGATCTCTTCAGTTACTACAGCTATCATTTGGAGAGATAACTGTAAGAATTGGTGTTTGAAACTTTGAAAGTTTCTGTGCATTGCTTGTGAAATTACTATGTGATTCCTATAGCTAGTTTATTTTACTCACCCTTGTGAGTAATAATCTGGAAATACTGGGTATTCATTCAAGTCAGGTGAATGAGTTCAGAACTTCTAGGTAAGTCGTCTTTTCTTTGCCAAGGTGTTAGCTCCTCAGGTTCCACCTACCTAGACTATTAAAGCATATCCCAGAAAGATAAAGACTTTCATAGTTTTAATCTGAAACAAGATTATTTTTAAGGCCTTGAAGGATATTTAGTGTTCAATACCTAGATAAAGCTTCTTATAGTGAAATTGTTTCTATGTAATAAATAGAAAGTTGAATTCCTTATCAATATTGGATAGAAGTAGCAGAGAAACTACATATAAATTGAGGTAATTATAGTTGTGGGACTGATTGTAAAGCTGGGATAGATCACATAAGTTTTGTAGAGTTGGAAACAGAAAATCCTTGGGAAGTCTATCTAGATTCTCCCCGACTCTGAATATGTGCATTCACTCCTATTTTAAAGTAAGATGCAGAAAATTAAGGACTGGAGACTTGGCTCAGCAGTTATGAGTGCTTACTCTTCTTTCAGAGGATTGGAATTCAGTTTGCCAACTCCCACATGAGATGGCTTAAAACTGCTTGTAAGTCTAGATTGAGGGGATTTGATACCACCTTCTAGATTCTCTGGGGACTTGCACTTACACCCCTCACCTCTACTCCCATAATTAAACGTCATAAAAATAAGTTTTTAGGAGACTGGATAGATGGCTCAGTTGGTCATCTTCCATCTGGCTGTTCTTCCAGATGACCTAGCCTTATTCCCAATACCACATCTGTCTGTAAGTCTAGTCCCAGGGGATCTGATACCCTCTTCTGGTCTCCTCTGGCACTAGACATGTATATGGTATTCTGACATGCAGGCAGGCAGAACACTCTTACATATAAAATAAAATTTTATTTTATTTTTTTTTTAATAAAAATTTAAAAAATGTTTAAAAGACTTTTTTTAAATGTCTTTTAAAAAATGCAGAAAATTAAACTCAGTATCAGTTTAGTGTATGAGCTCAGAACCTATTTTAGAGAGTAGTGGTCAATGGAGAGTCAGATCTTAGTGAGGTTTCTGTTGGGTTATTGGGAAAGAAGTGACAGGTCTAAGGTAGATTTGTAAAGAAGATCTAGGGTCAAAAACTCCTTCAGGGGTGTGGGAAGGTTGGGAACTAAAAGAGGACAATTAGAGAAGAGTTGGATTTGAGTCAAAGGCCAATAACTTAAAAAAGTAGTTAAATTTGTTTGAAATGCTCCTTGAGGGACAGTGAATGGATCAGTAGATAAAGGTACTTGCCACCAAGCCTTGCAGAGTTTGAGTCCTAGCTTGGAACCCTCATGGTGGAAAGAGGTGGAACTAACTTCCACAAACTGTCCTCTGACCTCCACACACTCCAACTGGCATGTTCGCAGGTGGACACAAGTAAATATATATAATTTAAACAAACAGTCCTTAATAAATATCGTATTTTAAATATACCCATGGAACTAAATTATTTTAACGGATTATGCTTTTCAAAATACTTCATTTGTTAATGAAATAGTCAACATTTGAAAAACAGTATTTATTATAAATGAATTAAATGGATCCTGTGGTCTACAAAAACATGGAAGGGCTATAAGGAAGATAAAAACATTACAGTGTCAACATTAATGAGGAGGTTACATTTGTAGAAAGTATTTCAGGTAACTGTGTTCTTTTAGGTGGGAAAGAGTAGTGTCTGTCTATACAGGATATAAATAGTTCAAGTTAAAATTAAATACAAAGAAAAAAATTTTCAAAGCAGATTCTATACCTCAATCCCCCAGTGAGCTTTTAGAAGTTTGTAGGTTAGCTAGCACTTGAGAGGCAGAAGGAAATGGATCTCCTTGGTCTACATTTCAAGTTTCAAGCTAGCCAGGAATGTGCAGTAACCTTGTCTCAAAAAATTTTATGGTTTATGTAAAGGGAAAAGGTGAGAGTGAAGCACAAACATAGAAAATGTACTTTAATAAAATTATGGAAGATAACATGCTTGAGAAGCTAGGAACATAGACATGTAAAAAGTTTTTTAAGTATAGGAAGAAATACTGTGAATAAAAAATTTTATTACTGAATTGTAGGAACTAAAGCATTTTCCTGACTGTGGTAGACATTGTATGACCTGCCGCCTCAGATTCTTGCCACCGTGTTTTCCTCACCTTAGATTATTGCCACTGACTCTTTTTTTTTTAATCTCGATGCTATTCCCTCAAACTGTGTGAATCAAAGCAAATATTTTTCTTCCTCAAAAAAAAAAAAAAGATTACACTATCACAAGGGTAGTAGCCAAACTCTAAGACAGTCCTTTAAAAACTTTTAAAATAATTTTTTTTAAAAAAACTAAATGAGCACAAGGACCAAATAGCAAAGTGAAAATGGGCCACAGGCATGAAGAAGTTTTGTGTTTGTTTGTTTTAGAGGGGGCAGGAGGGGACAGGTTCTCATGTAGCCCTTGCTTAGCCGAAACTCTGTGCAGACCAGGTTGGTCTAGAATTTACAAATAGCTAGCTGCCTGCCTTTACTGTGCTACAATTAAAGATGTGTGCTACCCTGCCCAACAAACCTGTAGTTTTGCCTAGGCTATCTGTCCAATTTGCTTCTTGGACCCATCTGTCTCTACTCCACACTCAGGTTTCAGGCACATTTGCCTGGCTTTTTTGTTGGTGTTGGGGACTTAAACACAGGTTCTCATGTTTGCACATCAGATGCTCTTACACACTGAACTGATTCCCCATTCTACTCATGGAATTTTTAAAGAGGTTTGTGTGTGTGTGTCTGTGTCTGTGTCTGTCTTTCTTTGTGTGCCTGTGTCAGTGTTCTGTTGCTGTGAAGATGTCTGTGTGTCTGTCTCTGTCAGTTTTCTGTTGCTGTGAAGAAATACCATGACCATGGCAACTCTTTATTTATAAAGAAAAGCATTTAATTGGAGCTTGTTTAGTCTATTGTTGTCATAGTGGGAAGCATGTTTGCAGGCAGGCAGGCAGGCAGGCAGTGCTGGAGGAGTTGTTGAGAGTTCTACATGTGGATTGGCAGGCAGCAGGGAAAGAAAGACACTGGTTTGGTTTGAGCATTTGAGACTTCAAAGCCCACCCCCTAGTGACTCTAACAAGACCACACTTATTCCAAAAAGGCCTTGAACTTAGGGCTCATGTTTTCTTGGCCAGGGTAGAAGTCAGCAAGCTCCAGTGATTTCTTTTGAAGTTGGGGTAAGTTACATGTGTGTGCAGAATACCTGGCTTGTTATGTTGTGGGTGGCTGTGATCTGAACTTTTGGCTCTCATGATTCAGTAAACAGCCTTAACACTCTACCCTTATCAAATTGTTAGAGTAATAAGTTGATATTTGTATTTTCTATTAATTTATGAAACGGTCTCATACAGCTCAGACTGGCTTTCAACTCACTATGTAGCTAACAATGAACTTTAACTTTCTTCTTTTTTTGAGACAGGGTTTCTCTGAGTTGCCCTGGCTGTCCTGGAATTCACTCTGTAGACCAGGCTGGCCTCTAACTCAGAGATCTACCTGTTTCATTCTACCGAGTGCTGGGATCAAAGGTGTGCAGCATCCCATCTAGATTTTTTCCTCCTTCATGTTTTGGTGTTTGCCTGCATGTATGTCGGTGTGAGGGTATCTGATTCTCTGGAGACTGGAGCTACAGACAGCCATGTGGGTGCTGGGAACCGAATCTGGGTCCTCTGGAAGAGAAACCAGTGCTCTCAGATATTGAGCCATCTCTCCAGCCCCTTTATTGTTTTTAAACACTGGGTCTTACTATGTAGGCTTGGCCGTCCTGTGATTCACTTTGTGAGACCAAGATGACCCCAAAGCCTACTTATGCCTCCTGAGCACTGGGATTAAAGCTGTGTGCCATCACACTTTGCTTTTAATTACGTATTTATTTTGTGTAGGTCTGTGTGTATGTGAGCTTATGGGTACCTTGGGCACATGTGTAGTGGAAATCAGTTCTTCTACTATGTGGGTTCTTGGTTTTGAACTCGGGTCCCAAGGTTTAGCAACAAAAGACCCTTACCTGCCTAGACTAACCTGCCTAGACTTTTCACTGGCCTCAGCTCCGAGTTGTTAGAGTTACGGAGGCACCTGTTCTTTAAATAAATAATTTAAGACATTTTGAAATTCCTTTATTCTGTTTTAAGTCTTTTTATTTTCTAACATTTAATTGAATGCTCAATACTTAATTTTACTTCTTGATCAGTTGAAAGTACTTAGATTGTGGACCTTAAAAAAATGTTGGAAGTTTTACCATGTTGTATCCCCAGCTGGCCTTGAACTCTGGATCTACTTCTACCTTATAGAGGTCTGGGATAAGAGGTGTAGGCCACCATGTCTGGCTAGATTTTGATCACTAGAAAAAGTGACTCTGTCTTTTGGCTCTCAATGTTGTTTCATTTTTAATTTAATGAGTTTTAAAAGTGTTTATATCTGCCTGATAGACTTTTGTCTAACCTTTTACTTTTAACTTCTCAAAGTCACCTTTTTAGGTTTGTCTCATGTAGACCCCATATATAGTTGGATCAAGGTTAGTTTTTTTGGACCCAACTTAAGATACTTTTACTTGTTCACATAATGTGAATGTGGGTTTGCTTCTGTAATATTACTCATTTTTTGTTGTTGTTGCCTGTGTTTTTGCTTGGTTTTCATTATCTTTTCAAATTACTTTTTAATTTGCTCTCATCATTCTTCTCATCTTACAAACATACTTTATTTCATTTTGTTTAGGATACCGTCAATTTTTTGATGTTTTATTATCTTGTAATAAAGCCAACATGCAATAAACTGCTAACATGTATAAATGTTGTCAAACTGTGACATCATCAGTTGTAATATGGATGCTGGTTTCAAATAAGCTAAAATGTGAAATGAGTGCATTTTAGAACTGATGAACCCTGGCAGTTTGTAGTTGACCTGGGGTTGTTACTGTAAAGCGGAAGCCTTAATACACTTCAGTCTATTATATTTATCAAGTATCTTTTCTGAGAATTGGTGTTTGAAGGCAGTATTCTTGGCATTCTTATGTTTGAAAATACTATTCATGGCTTTCAAAGTGAAAGGCTGTTTTATCTGGTTATAGAATTTGAAGCTACATTTCCTTTCCCTTAAAACCCAACAGACTGCCCCCTATCTTTTGGCGTATAGGGTTACTGTAGAGAAGTCTGGGGCCAGCCTGACTTTTTTTTTCCCTTTGTAGGTGACCTACTTCTGCCTGGGTATTGGCAGATTTCTTTCTTTATCCTTGAAGTTCAGTAACTTCATCAGAATGTATCTCGCTCTTGGTGTGATTCTCTATTACATTTTCCTGTTAATGGTAAGCCATTTCAATCTGTGGGTTCAGGATAGTTTCTTAAATTTCTTTTAATATGCTTTACTTTCTGGATTTCTTTATTAAGCATTACTTATATACTTATAGCTCATCTTCATTTCTGGTTCCATTTCATTATTTACTAAATGCTTCCTTTGTTCTGTTCTGATATATGTTATTTTTTTGATAATCTTTCCTAAGTTTGTTCCCTTCAGTATCAGGACTGCTACTTGTAATGTGGGTTTGTTTTGTTTGTTCGTTTCATTTTGCCAGTGGCATCACTGCTTCAGTTTTGTTATGTGTGTCTGTGAGCAGGCTTTTCAATTTACCTTATTTCTACTTACAAATGCTTTTACTACTTGTAATGACAAAAGATGAAGCTATGTTGTTTTTGAGAAGATGGGTTCAAAACAGTTACAGAGTAGCCATATCAAAGTCTGTTTTCCCAGAACACAAAAACAAATGCGAACACAAAAACAAATGATTTTGATCAAGTCTTTGTGGCAGATACTGTGTTTTGTTAATGACATGAGATTTCGTAAAAACTTAATCATAATTCTTTGTGAAGATGTATAAACTTCTTGCACATAGTAGAATTCTGTTTGCTGTGTATGTTTCTGTGTATCAGTAAAGGATGACTAATTACTTTTTACTTATGATTAATTACTTTTTACTTATAGTCATTGAAAGTCAATAAAGGTTATTTTTTATTTAGTAAGTTACCATGTAGAGTAGATGAAATTCTTTGAAGTTATGACTGATATATTCTTTGTCATTCATATGTACTACATCGAAAAGTTCTTTTGTAAGAATTTCCCCAGAGTACCAATTTGTTCTTTGTGTTTATTCTGGAGGGAAAACTGAAGATGGTGAACAATGTGCTCCTGATCTTTATTCAGACTTGAAGGCAGTAGTGGACATTGGAACTGTGTCTAGTTGTTGTTAATGTGTGAAATTATTACTCTGACTTTGAATAAAAAAGGTTACTTCACTTGTCAATGGAGCAGGTCCTCCCATGAGCAAGTCTGTGTTAATTTTCTCTTGTCTCTGTCTCCCCTCAGAGGTGCAAATATAATTCTCAGAATTTCTTAATGATTCTAAACTATTTTACTTAATTATCAATATTATGGCTGTTTCCTGTGTTTTTTTTTTTTTTAAAACCAACCATTAGTTTGTCAAACACTTATTGTCACAGATAATAGATCCTGGGGCTTTAGTAAACAAAAAAATCATGTTCCTTTAGAACTTGCATTCTAGGTGAAGTAAAGGAGTTAAAACATAATTAATAAAATGTAGTAGAATACTAAGTGGAAGGTAAACGTTTATTTCCTAAGAACAGAGTTAAAGTTAGGGTGACATTTGACTTAAGAATGCCCAGTGAGGGAGTGAATATGTGAAGGTACCACAAGTGCACATCTGCAAAGGGGATATAGCTGTGAGTGCTGCATGAAATGAGAGTGAGTAGCTGAACCCAGAGACAGAGGGTGGGAGTGGAATACTGGTAAATTCTGAAAGACTGTTTAGGCCCTCACCAAGTGAGTGTAGGCCACCATTTGAGTAGCAACATGATTCAGATTTATAGGGGTTTGGCTGCTAGATTGATCATGCAGGCTAGCTGGTGGTGGAAGTCTTTAATCCCAGCATTTGGGGAAAGCAGAGGTAGGCAGATCTCTGAGTTTGAGGCCAGCATGGTCTACAGAACAAGTTCTAGAATAGCAAGAGTTACACAGAGAAACCCTGTCTCAAAAAATAAACAAAACAAAACAAAATAACAAGTTATTTTGGCTGACATCTCAGTATACACATTTAAGCAAATGTTTTATAACCAAAATGATACTTTTACTAACAATACTCCCATTTTTTGTTTCTGTTAGGAGAAAGGAATTCTGGTTAAATTATGGTAGATTTTTTTGATGATTCCACACCTTATAGGTAACTTAACACTGTCAAATAAGTTCTTGCCCTGACTTAGGAAGTAAAATTATGGTTGTATAGTCAAACAAAATGAACAAAATGTAAAATTATAAAGAATAAAAAGCTTAAAAATTAAATACCTAAAATTCTACTAATAAACTGCTACTGAAGAGTTGTTGCTGCTCCCTAGGGACAGCTGCTTCCATAAAACATTTTTGGTTCAGATTTCCTGGGGCTTTAACTCCATGCTTCTAAATAATATGTTTATAGTGTCTATTTTTTTGGTTTATCAACTTTAGACGTTCTCTCTTGACTTCTTGCTATGACAGATGTTTTCAGTCCCACTTCTCACTACTGACCTTCCTCGTTCATCGGTCACTGACTTGGCGCCTCTCTGGGGTTCTGCCCAGAAGATTTAGCCTTCCTCCTTCGCCTCAGCCCCTCTGTGAGTATTTTGCTCCCTCCACTTTGCTGACCAGTTCATGTTCTTCCATCTGTCTCCATCCTTCAGAACCATGGGCAAGCTGTGTAGTTTTTGAAAAAAAAAAAAAAAAAAATTATTGGCTTAGGTTCATATTGGCACTTGGAACCCTTGAATAATAGACTAGAATATTAGGCCAAAGTTTTTGTTGTTGTTTTTTAATGTATACTCCTTAAGAACTTTAGTTTTTGTTTTGCTATTAAAATGTTTTGAAGATTTATTATTTTATGTACATGAGTGTTTTGTCTGAATGTATGTCTGTGCACCTTTTGTGTGCCTGGAGTTCAAGGAAGTCAGAAGAGGCTGTCAGATGACCTGGAATTGAAGTTTCAGATGATTGTTAGCCACTGTGTCAATCCTGGTAACTGAACCCAAGTTCTCTGCAGGAGCAACAAGTGATCTTGGCAACTGAGCCAACCCTGCAGTTTGTTTTTTAAAGAGATAGATATATTTGCAGTACTCTATCCTTCAAACAACTAAAATTTTTCATGTTATCATCTGCTCTTTCAAAGTCTGTTAAGTAGGTATGTAATTTTTTTCATATCCTGGTACTATAATATTTCTTTCATTTTGAGTTGTAATTAAAATTGCTTGAATTATTACTGAATTTTTCCAGTGAAGAGTATTTTTAGGTTATCTGGTTATTTCTCTTCTAGGAATAGCCATTGCGAAATCAAGAAGATAGGCTTTAAAAGTTTTGATTGCTTTTTAGAAAGGTTTTATAGGACAGCTTTCTTTGCTTCTGTTTTCTCACCTGTACCTCTTATGATCAGGGCATAAGAGGACAATGAACTTAGAACAAGATCTTAGACATTGCTGTGTCTTTTGTTAGTTAATATTTATTAATTCAGTGGACACTTAATATCATGCTTACTGAATTATTCAATTCAGGGAAGGCTTTTAAAAAATGTACATAAGATGTTAAAGTGCTTTTTATAGATACCCCAATATGTTGAGGGAAGTATCCTATAATTTACTTGCTTACTTAAAAAAAAATATATATACTTTTACTTAAAAATCAGTTTATAAAATGTGTTTGTAAGTGTGCTCTAGCTTTGTTTCTTAGCAGGGCAGCCAGAGTAGCCACCATTACTCTAGTGGAGGCCTTGAGTTCCTCACTTTGTAGAAGAATGGCTTGCTAGTTAGGGAAATTTAATGTTTGGATCCCTGTGAAGCTATTTCTGCTTTTTAATGCCTTTAACAATGAGATTAAAATGAACCTTTTATGTAGGGAGTAGTTCCACAGAAGCCACAGGAGGAACTCATATAGACATATCCACATAAATAGAAAGAAAGTCTTTGCTCAGGCTGGCCCAAAACTTACTTTGTAGCTCAGCTTTGGCTTGGAGATCTTTCTTCTGTCTTAGCCTCCCGAGTGCTGAGATTACAGGCATGAACACCACCCTAGCTTTTAAAAATCATTTTTATGGGAGTCTGGAGAGATGGCTCAGTGGTTAAGAGCACTGGCTGCTCTTCCAGAGGTCCTGAGTTCAATTCTCAGCAACCATGTGGTGGCTCACAACTACCTATAATAAGATCTGGTGCCCTATTCTGGTGTGCATGAAGACAGAGCACTCACACGTTAAATCAGTCAATCAATCAATCAAATCAATCTTTAAAAATAATTTTTATGGGGCTGAAGAGATGGTTCATAGGTTGAGAGAACTGTCTGCTCTTCCACAGGTCCTTAGTTCGATTCCCAGCAACCACAAGGTGGCTCACAACCATCTATAATGAGATCTGGTGCCCTCTTCTGGCCTGCAGGTGTACATGCAGGAAGAATGCTGTGTACATAATAAATCTTTTTTAAAAATTGTATAATTAATTCATAAAAAATATTTTTATGTGTATAGTTTTGTGGCTGAATGGGGTTGCATGTACATTTTATCCCAGTGTGTAGGAAAGTAGAGGCAGAGACAAGTATATCTCTGTGAGTTCAAAGCTAGCTTGGTCTGTGGAGGTAGTTCCTGGTCAGTGATTGCTCTTAATCATGGAGGCATCTCTCTAGCCCTAAATTTTAATTTATTATTTGTGTGTGTGTGTGTACATATGGAGAGGACAGCTTGGAGGAGTAAGGTCCATCCTGCCATGTGGGTTCCAGGGATTTAACTCAAGTAATCAGGGTTGGCAGTAAAAGCACCTTTACCCTGAGCCTTTTAACATTCAGTAGTGTGAAGTGAGAAAACTCAGGAATAAAGGAGTCTTCAAGTTCTGAGTGAGGAGTGGTTGGGTGAAAACTCCCAGAACATACCCAGGTGTTACATGACACTTTTTACTAGGGAGGCATTAATACATGTCTGCCTATCCCAGATAGAGATGGGACTGATGACAGATCAAAGTACAGATACCAACAAAGTCCAACTTGAAGTTACTTACAGGAAATGTGGGTGAGGAGTTATTTACAAGAGCAGAAATTACTCAGAAGACACTATATTAGCAAACATCACCCTGAAGGGTTACAGCTCATGAAAACTAGGTCTCACTGTACAACCAGCTCGGCATTTTGGAGTGTCTTTTCTAGTTTTGTTTGTTTGTTTTGTCCCCCCCCCCCCCCCGGGCAGTTTAGCTGGTTTCTACCTCTTCTAGGTAACTCAGAATGTGTGAGAGTAACTCTCATCAGTCTTTACTTCATATATATGCTTAGGAGAGGAGGGGCCTAGTGAATCTAATCACTTTCAGGGACTTCTTGAAGGTCTTTTGAGTAGTTTACTCCCAGAATTTAACGAACTTCCCTGTTACATACAATGTTTCACCTCCCTATAAATGTCCTGTCTTAAACCATACCATTGTTTTGCTTTCTTTTTTCTCATTACATGTCTTTAAGAGTTTCCCTCCAATTTGGAAAATTTTAATGCAGGAGGAAACTGTGAGACATGAGAATGTTAGGAGTCTAGATCAATAGAGGATGAATAGAATTGAGATACAGTAAAATCTTAGAGAATAGGTTTGGTTTGTCAAAGAAATTTGGTTACACCCCATGAGAGAATAGAGGCTCAGAAAGGCCTTTTCTTTTTAAAAGTTGTAGTGAAAGTTTTTCCTTTCTTACTCTAACTTGGTTTATGGTGCCTCTTCAAATTCTTAGACTATGTTTATTTCCACATGTGTTCCCACTAGAAGACTTTGTAACTTTTTGTTGAGATTGTAAATTCATTTTGAAATTTTTTGTTATAGTCATCCATGTATTAGTTTTCTTTTGCTGTGATAAAATACCTTGACCAAAAGCAACTTAGAGAAGGAAAAATTTATTTTGACTATGGTTCCAGAAAGAGTATGTTAAGGGTGTGGGGCTGTGGAACATGGAAGCACATGGACGAAACAGGAGTCATCTCTTAGTGATGTGCTTCTTTCAGCGAGGTCAAATCTCGTAAAGTTTTCATAACATCTACAAACCAGCAACGTCAGCTGGTGTTCAAGTGTTCAAATACATGAGTCTGTGGGTGACATTTTAGTTTAAATCATCCCAATGTGTTTATTGTGTATCTGTATGTGCTCATGTGGAGGATGGAGGACAACTTGTGTAAGTTGGAACTTCTACCATGTCACGGTTTCAGGGCTTGAATTCAGATCATCAGGCTTGGTGGCACTCCACTGAGCCCTCTCACTACCCCAAATTCACCTTTTTTTAAAAAAACAACCAAACAAACAAACATTTATTTATTTTATGTATATGAGCACACTGTAGCTGTTTTCAGACACACCAGAAGAGGGCATCAGATCCCATTACAGATGGTTGTGAGCTACTGTGTTGTTGCTGGGACTTGAACTCAGAACCTCTGGAAGAACAGTCGGTGCTCTTAACCACTGAGCCATCTCTCCAGCTCCCTCAATTTTCATGTTCAGTAATTGTTTTCTGTAGTTAACTGGGGAAGTCTATTACAGTATTGCTAACTGTATAAACTGCTTTATCACTCACTGACTTTCAATTTAAATAATTCTTCTAGGTTTGTTTGCTTTGTGGTACCAGGGATTGAACCTATGTCCTTAAACATGCTAGGCAAGTTTGCAAGAGATAGAGGGGTACTCTGTTTTTCCCCTTTCTTTTTTTTTTAATTCCTCTTTTCTCGTTTCCCCCTCCTTTTTCTTTTAAGGCAAGGTCTCAATAAAATTGCTAAGATTGGCTTTGAATTCACTCTGTAGTTAGATAGCATTTGAACTAGGTATTCTTCAGGCCTTGCTAGCTGCTGGGATTATAGGTCTTTCTATGCTACAATGTTTACCTGTAGGTTTCTAAAGTTGATTATATATTAAGAATTAATTGTTAATAATGAAGGTTTACCTGCACATATGTACAGACGTACATACGTATGTATGTATGTATACATACCATGTGTAGACCTAGTGTCTAAGAAAGCCAGAAAAGAGCTTTGGGTTCCCTGGATTTACAGATGATTGTGAGCTTCCATGTGTGCGCTGTGTACTATGCAAGAGCAGCAAGAACCAATGTGCCATCTCTCCAGTCCCCCTTATGTATTATTTTAAAAATAATCTTAAGTAAGGCTAGGGATGATGGTATATTCCCTTAATCCCAGCATTTCAGAGGCAGAGGCTGGTGGATCTGTTGAGTTCAAGGCCAGCCAGGGACATTGTCTCTAAAAATAAAAATAAAAATAAAAAGTGTGTACATGCACGTGTATGTACACATATACATACCAGTGCATTTGTGTGCATGTGAAAGCCAGAGAACAACCTTATATTTTGTTTTCTGGACACTTTCTATTTCCTTTGAGATAGGTGATCAGAGAGCCATAGAGATCCTCTAGTTTTGGCCTTTTCAAGGCTGGAATTACAACTGTGTGCCATTTTGTAACCCTGGTAATTCTTTGTGGGTTCTGGGGATCAAACTTAGGTTCTGGTGCTTATAAGTCAAGTGTGGAACCTATCCTTTTAACCTCCAGGTATAGTTTTTAATCGTCTCAAATAATTCATGGCTTGCTTTGCAACTTATCTTTTATCTTCTATAACTATGAAGATACTGGACAACTATTCTTCATGCAGTGTTCAGCAGTGTCCATGTTGATTGTGGCTATAAATCAGTGGGACAAAATACCACTTGTTTTCAGAAAATATGCCGTGTGTAAATCATCTTCACCTTCACTTTTTTCTTGCATAGAAACAATCTCCTTTCCCTACCCCCAAGACAGTGTTTGTTTCTCTGTGTAGCCCTGGTTGTCCTGGAACTCTCTCTGTAGACCAGGCTGGCCTCCAACTCAAGAGATAGGTCTGTTTTTGTCTCCCAAGTGCTGCGAATACAGCTGTGTGTCACTACCTCCCAGCTGAGTTTTGTTTTTGTTTTGTTTTGTTTTGTTTTATCTTAAATTTATGTGTACGGGAGTTTTGTCTTTATGTCTGTGCACCATGTGTATGTTAGCATGGGCCCACTGAGCTAACATAGAAACAATCTGAATGTGTGCTTGCTTATTAGGGGCTTTGTTCATTGTTATGCTGTTTCGCTTGTATGTATGTCACTGTGCACTGTGATCACTTCTATTGTCCTCTTTCCTCTCCCCTACTGCTTGTTTCCTTCCACTTCTCAAATAAAATCCCTTCCATATTCATGATATACAAACACTTGCAAATGTACTTATGTGCACATATACATACATAAAATCTTGAGAGATTTATAAGACAAAACATTAAATATTTATCTTAGTTTAGCTTATTTCACTCAACATATGATGAGTCCTATTTCCATTTATTATCTTGCAAGTTACATATTTCATTCCTTTTTAAAAATGTTAAATTATTACTTTTTGAAAATGGTAAATTATTATGGGTGAATGTTTATACATATGTACTACAGAGTGGCTGTGGAAGTCAGAGAACAATTTTGTTGAGTTGGCTTTCTTCCTCCACCTTCATGTTGATTCTGCTTATTAAATTTGCTGTCAGGCTTGTATAGCAAATACTTTACCCTTTAAGCCATTTTATCCTTTGTAGCTGAATAAAATTCCATTTTGTAAACATAATTACATTTTATTTTTCTTTATTGCTGAACATTTAAGCTGACTTGCATCTTTCATAGTGAATAGATCTGCAGAAGTATTTATTGTGTGTGCAGGTGCTTTTGTGGTATGCTGTTTTGGATTCCATTGGGTATATGCATAGGAGTGATGTAGCTGGGTTGTGTATAGGGCAGTCTTATTTTTGAGGTTCTGAATGAAGGACCTCCTCCATAGTTCGTCCATAATGGCCACATACATTTTCATCCCCACATTCCCTTCTCTTAAACTTTATTTTTGCTCTTTTATTTTGTTTCATGTGCTTTCCTAGGCCTCCTGCCTGTACTTATTGTTTTTACATGATGTCTTATTTTCTTCAAATCTTCTTAATGGTGAGAGGGCCCACAATACCTTTCAGTAAAGAATATGTTGATTGCGTGTATACCATTTCTGAATGGGCAGAACTCTCCTTTTATTACTAGGAAGTGCATAGGGGATAAAGTAAGTCGTGATTCGAATCACAGAAGTGTATTACAACCATCACCTTAGGCAAATAAATTGTGGGTGGTTGTGGTTTGAAACAGGGTTTCTTTCTCTCTGTAGCCCTGGCTGTCCTGGAACTTGCTGTGTAGAACAGGCTAACTTTGAACTCAGAGAGCTGACTGCCTCTGCCTTAAAGGCGTGTACCACCACAGCCGGCCTGATTGTTGTTGTTTTTTTTTTTTCCTTTTCCTTAAATAGGTTTATTTTATGTGTGTGATGATATTGCCTGGGTATGTGTAAGTGTACCACCCTTGGCCAGAAAAGGTTGTTGGATCCCTTAGAGCTTTAGTTATAGATGGTTGTGAGCTGCCATATGGGTGGAGTGCTTTGCCTACTGAGTCATTGCTCCAGCTCCCTCAATAGTGCTTTAAAATACATATATTTGTTTGAGTGTTTGCTTTGTATACTGTTTCTTTGTATTTTTATGATATTCTATAGTTACATGAAAATAGATTGCTAGTCATATAAATATTTTTACTTTATTCAAGGTGATATATTTCTGTATAGGTGACTGTTATTCTGATCTGTATGTCTTGAGTTTTCATGTCATGTTTATCCCAACCAAAAAATCCAGCCAAATTATTTTGGTACTCATCAATTTAATTTTAAATAATATTTTAGTACTTGACCAACCATCAGTCCATGCAGTTATGGAGATTGAACCTATATATATATATATGCATGCATACGTATACACACACACACATTCACACATATACATATATGTGCATATATAAACACATGTATATATACATATATACATACATATACATATATGTGCATTTATCTTTTAAATTTTTTATTTGAATGTTTTGCCTGGATATATTTTTGTACATTATGTGCATGCCTGGTGCCCACAGAGTCTAGAAGAGGGCATCAGATCTCCGAAATTTGCAGTTACAGATGGCTGTGAGCCACAGTTTGGTTGCTGGAACCAAACCTAGGTACCTTCACAAGCAACAAATGTTCTCAACTGCTGAGTAATCATGTATGTTTTCAGGTTTGTGATAATATATTTAGTTTTGGATGTTTGTTTGGACTGTAATTTGTTTTCCTATTACAAAATTCATTTTCAGCAGTACAATAAGCAGGCCAGAGGTCATTGGGTAAGGGTTCCTGTCCCCAATCCTGACCACCTGAATTCAATCCATATGGTAGAAAGGGAGAACCAACTCCTGCAAGCTGTCCTGTACACATGTACAGTGTGGTGCAGTATACACACACACTACGTATAAATAATGTAAAAAAGAAAAGAAAAGAAAAGAAAAATTTAAGAAACAAGTCCTAAGGTTCATTCACAGTTCTTGTCTCCATTCTAGTTTGATTTCTTTGGCTTCCTCATTCTTTGTATCACATTTTGCCTTAGAATTCTGTAGTTTTGTCATTTACCAACTATCTGAATCGTTGTGGAGAAATCTGAGGCAAACTTGATTCTTCTGCCTACATATTTTTTTTTTACTTGATTTCGTTCTCTTTCCTGGATGCCCATGTTATTGCTTTAAGTTAGTACTTCTTGCTCAAGTATGTTTTATTCCATATTTTTATTTTCTTGTAGATTAGTTTAGGCTGTATTTATTACAGAAAGCTTATATATGACTTTTAACCACTGAGACATCTCTCTAGCTTCAACTTTTTGTTTTTGTATTTTTGGCTTTTTGAGACTGGGTTTCTCTGTGTAGCCCTGGCTGTCCTGGAACTCACTCTGTAGACCAGGCTGGCCTCGAACTCAGAAATCCGCCTGCCTCTGCCTCCCAAGTGCTGGGATTAAAGGCATGCGCCACCACTGCCTGGCCTTAATTTTAGTTTTTTAAACTACATTTTAAAAGTAAACGTATACAGAGTCTTATTGTCAGCATTTTGAGATACAGGTAAAGGAGGCAGTTTCACACCATCAACCTCAGCAGCCTAATATGTTCCCAAAGAGTTTTAGGAAAATTGATTCAAGCCAAACCAGCATTTACAGATTTGACATCGAAAAGAATTAGGACTAGACAGCTTATTATGAAGCAGAGTTCAGTAAACATTTTAATATAGGTCTAAGCTGTATTAATAAATGCCTTGTAGGTTTACAAAATGGTAAGGGAAAAAGTCTTCCCTTAGGAATATTGGAAGTTAGGATATTTTTACTGTAAACAAGGAGTCAGAGAAGGAGGGCTCATAGCAACTCTCATTAGAAACATAGTTTGGATGATGTTTGGAGCTGGCTAGTTAGTATTTTTCTTAAAAGGTGATAGAGAAGGTATAGGCTTGTTCTTGAGATTCCAAAGAACATTGTATTTCTTAGACTATAGAAAGACAATGGATAATTAACATTTTCTGTATCCTAAGATGGGACAGTATTTTGTGTCTTCTTATGGTGATGAGGAAACAGCTCAGTTAATTAATGGGAAGATCCCTGTTTGGATTCCCTGCAGGAACTAAAAGACTGAATTCATGTCTTTAAGTCTATGCTGGAAGGGTCAGGTGGAGTCCTGGAGCTTATTGGCTAACCAGCTTAGCCAAATCAGTGAGCTCAATGTTCAGTGAGAGACTGTCTCAAAACCGAAACCACCAGCTGTGGGCCTCTGGCTTCCAGACTCAACTTCCAGACTCAAGCACTTTTATGCACACACGTTCTGTTTTTTCTGTTTTCACAATCCTACTATGGGTTTTATCCTACTTTATGGATAAGAAAAATGAAACTTGGGAAAAAAATGAGATGACTTAATTTGACAAGTCTAAGGAGAATTGAAATGCAAACCCAGTCCTGACATATATAATACCATATACTGCATATGGCATCTTAAACTGGCCCACATTTTCTGTCGTGAAGTGAAAATTCAGACTTTCCCAAATGTCCTATTTAAAAAGTACTGGGGTCGGGGAGAATGTTGCTGGAGAGATGGCTGATCAGTTAAGAACACTGGCTGCTATTTCAGACATCCTGAGTTTGATTCCCAGCAACCACATGGTAGCTTACAACAACCATTTATACTGGGATCTGATCTCCTCTTCTGGTATGCAGGTGAACATGCAAATAGAACACTCATATACATAATCTAAATAAATAAATCTTTTTAAAAAACAGTGGGATCAAAGTAGGTTCATCTTTATGTAAGATTATAGTGTTAGCAATTTTGTTCCCAGGAATTCCTGCTGCATCAAATCTCAGCAGAGAAGTATGCTGATGCTGTTGCATTTAAGCACAAGCTACAAAGATACAAGGGCATCAGCATATGTCAGACAAACTCATCGGCATATACTTAGAGTATAAGAGTCATTTAAGTTTGTAGGGAGAGATAAAGAATGAGAATTTAGATGACTTCAACAACAGAAAAGCTTTATTTAACCTGAGAATGATATATCAGGGCCTGGTACACCATGGTCAGATGTAATACTGTAGGTGATACAATATCTTTTGTTTTTGTTTTTGTTTTTCGAGACAGGGTTTAGAATGTCATTGTTAATTCTAAGGAAGGAAATTCTTTTGGCAGAATATTGGAAAGCCTTTACAGATATAGTATGACTGTTTTTTTGCCTGTCTGCCCCATGTTCCAAATATTTTTTGGTTAAGAAGTCAGCTCACTGTAGCCTATGACTCAATGTAAAGAAAAATATTGTAATTATAAGCAGTTTTAATGTTGATTGTAAATCTATAAAGATTATTAGTTTGATGGATCTTTAAAAAAATCTATAGTAGAAATATAATAAAATCTTTGCAGTTGCTTGTTGGTAGATCACTTTATTAGTTACTTTTCTAAAACTGTGAAAAAACACTATGACCAAGGCTTTATAAAAGAAAGTGTTTAATTGGGTTCCAGTGGATGAGAGTTCATGATGAGTAAAGGCACGGTGGCAGGAACACCTGAGAATTTAAATCTTAAAAACAAGCAGGAGACACAGTGCTAATCTCAAAGTCCACTGCTGGTGACACACCTCCTCCAGCAAGGCCATACTTCCTAATCTTTCCCAGACAGTTCCACAAACTGGGAACCAAGTATTCTAACATGAGCCTATGAGGGCTGTTCTCGTTCAGACCACCACTGGTATTTTTCCAACCTTGATTTATTAATGAAGGTTGAGGAAATGATTGGTTTTTGTAGTTACAGTAATTGCAAAACACCTTTTCTGGTTTTCAAGACTACTATAGTAAAAAAAAAAAAAGACTACTATAGTAGATGTGTAGCAATTCCTGTGCTAGAGTGGTAAAAATATTTTGATAAATCATATTTTATTTAAGACAATCTACATAATATTTAGATAAAGATTTTATCTGTTACCTTAATAGTTTAAAGAATCAGTCATGATGGTACACTTCTGTAATTCCAAGTCTAAATTGAGGCAGGATTATAAAATCCAGGCTAGCCTGAACTACATAGACTCTCAGAAAACCAGAAACATGCAAAAATGGAGGAAAAAAAAATTCTGGGGGTTATGATGCATGCCTTTAACCCTATCGCCGGGGCACTAGGTAGGCAGAGGCAGCCTAGCCAGGGACATATAGTGAGACCTTGTCTAAAAAATAAAATTATTATCATCATTGTTATTTTGTTTGTTTGTTTGTTTGTTTTTATTGAGACAGGTTTTTTTCTGCATGGCCCTGGCTGTTCTAGAACTCATTCTGAAGACCAGGCTGGCCTTGATCTCAGAGATTCAATTCGCTCGCTTACCTCTGCCTCCCAAGTGCTGAGATAAAAGGCATGTGCCACCACTGCCTGGCAAATATTTCTTAATATCTGTTATCTAGTCAGGTTTCATATATTCAGTTGAGTCATAAACATCTCTCCCCTCTTTAATGTTTAGATTCACTTCTTTCTATTGTCTATAGAAAATTGGCTTACAGTTCCAGGTCTTGTCCTTATAATTTCTCACATGTAGCTTCTGCTAGTTATATTTATTACAGGGATTCTCTTAACATGTTTCTCTGTGTGTTTTATATTTGACTCTTACTATGAGTTTGAACAGGTTCAGTTTTGCTAGGTGAAAATACCTCAAAAATAATGACTTTTATCTTTTAAAGATTTGTTTGGCTTATTCACTTTACATAGAGACTTTAAGAATGTAGACAAAGTGGTAAAGTGACATTCCCGAAACTTTTCAGCTGATGTATTTTTATTTTTTAAGCCAGAGGACAAGCAAAAAAAAAAAAAAAAAAACAAAACCAAACCCAAAAACCCAGAGAAGGCAAAATTTAAATTTCTGCAGCTTCTTAAAGTAGGAAGATAGAGAAGAGATAGCCTTTTGAACTAGGAAAAGTTAAATTGGGCATACTCAACCTAACTAACCATACCACAGGGGCTCCATAAACAACTGCCTAACTGGAGTTTTTTAGAGAGAGGTGTTATTTTATAACATAATTATTATTTCAGTATTTGGTAATACAATGCAAGGAAAACCAAATATTGATTCTTTTACTTTCTTTGGTTTTCAAAATAATGTATTGCTTACGCAGAGTGGGCAAAGAATGAGATGATGAGATGGCTCTGTAGAAAGATGTTGTTACCAAGCCTGATGACCTGAGATTGATTCTTTACATGGTGGAAGAAGTATATTCCCCCACCTCTACCCCCCCCCCCCCCAATTTCTCTGTAGCTTTGGCTGTTCCGGAACTCACTCTGTAGACCAGACTAGCCTTGAGCTCACAGATATCTGTCAGCCTCTGCCTCCTGAGTGCTGGGATTAAAGGCTGTGGGAAAAAACCCAAATCAAAATGACAAAAATGGTTACTAGTACTTAATAATAACAACCAGGTTTGGTTGTTTTTTTTGTTTTTATGTTACTCATGTATTTAAACACTTTGGTCTATCCTTTATGGTTATTATTCATACTAACATTCAACTCATAACATTTTTAGCCAGTGGGGCCTCTGTTAAGTTGGCTGTTGAGTTCTTTAAACAAGACCACAGTACCATCTGATAGCTTTTGTTTTACTGAGTATTGAGAAGAGCCTAATACATTTTTTTTCATTATGCCTTAGACTTAGAATTTGTCATTTCTTCACAAAGCCCTGCTTCCCTGTTAGCTGTAAATTTGTATTAGAAGACCATATTGTGGATGCTAGGACTGCTCATCATACTGAGGTGTCTGTTTCTCTGAATCTTTTCAGTGTACAAGCCTATTTTTTAAAAAATGTTTTATGAATTTATATTGATCCTAATAATTCACATTTGTTCACTTTTCATATGCTCTCATCTTTTTTGAGACCGGTCTTAAAGGTGTCTGGACCTCTTGGATCTTCTTGTCCCACCCTCCAAATCAGAGAGTGTACACTATTATGCTTACTCTTTTAGTTTTTGTGGGTTCGTGCCTCCCCCAAATTAGATGATTATTTTTCAGAATGAGGTCTGACTCTATAGCCTAGACTATAAGAGAAGATCCTATTTAAAACAACAGCAGCAATAACCACAACTATTATAGTGGTATATGTCTGTAGTCTTAGCAAAGAAGTTAGAGAGTAAGGCCAGCCAGTCTACATACAAGTTTCAGGCCAACTAAGATGAGATCATGTGTAAAAAAAACTGAAAAATCAATCAAATAGAAGTACTTGCTTGAATTTCATTTGCCTGTGGCTACTGTACTTTCCTGTCTGCCGCAGCCTTAGAGAAACACCTCCACTGACACTTTTCCACCTAGTCAGTGTTGTTCATATAGATTTATCTTTACTGCTTATGCTGAGGACAGTTGTGGCTTTCATCTTTGAACCTAAATGGCCTTAATTTAGATATCTTTTCCATTCTGTAGAAGTGTGTGCTTATCATTGTTGGCTATTTACTCTGTTATACATATTAGCTTCTTTGTTTTCCTGCTTTCTTTCCTTTTTAGATTAAACTCTGATATATTCTGAGGCTATCTCTCAGTGGTAGAATACTTGCCTAGCATATGCAAGGTCCAGAGTACAGTCTATAACTCTGCAAAGACAGCTCCTCTCCCAACATACACAACATATGTGTGCTGTAGGAGTTTAAAATTAAATGTTTCCCCTTATCGTTCAAACAGGAATCTCCCCTTTGTGTTTTTTTATTTTAATACATTTGTGTCATTTTAAGAACTAAGACAAGATTTTCTATGTTCAAATGTAATAAACATAAATATATATATATACACATATATAATAGTATACAAACATATCTATGTTCACAGTATTATACAACCACTAACCTTTTCTAGTTTCAAAACCATTTCATCACCTCATCAAATACCTTATACCCACTAAATATTCATACCTACCTTAGATATCAGGGTCTTGGTAGTGTAGCCAAGAGCTGGTCTCATACTTACTTGTCTTGCCGTGGCCTCTTGAGTGCTAGTGTTATTGTAAGTATGTACCAACATGCCCAGCATGGTTTTTAAAGTATGACTATTTTCTTTTTAACTATGTATACATTTATGTGTCTGATATGGGTTTGTGCACTTGAGGCCAGAAGATAGCATTGACTCCCCTAGAGCTGGAATTTACACCTGATGTGGGTGTTGGGAATCAAATTCAAGTCTTCTGAAACTGCTATATCATCTTTTGTTTGTTTGTTTGTTTTCTTTTAAAGATTAATTTATTTATTTTATGTATGTGAGTACACCGTAGTTGTCTTTAGACACTCCAGAAGAGGGCACCAGATCCCATTACAGATACTTGTAAGCCACCATGTGGTTGCTGGGAATTGAACTCAGGACCTCTGGAAGAGCAGTCAGTGCTCTTAACCACTGAGCCATCTATCCAACTTCTAAGGCTGGTTTTTGAACATTTAAATCTCCCAAGCTCACCATGTTTTCTTGAAAATGTATTAAGAACAAACACTGTCTAATTCTTCCAAGGATTATCATTGCCTCATGTATGATAGCTAGCAAGGAGCCTTTACTTTCTAGCTTTTGCCATGTTGTCTTGTTTCAATTGTGCCTCTTTGTTCAGTCATAGGCCTAGTTCTTCATTGTAGATATTTTATAAGTCTTTTTCTCTTCCCCATTTCCCTTCCTCCCTCCAAGGCAGGGTCTCGCTATTAGTCATGGTCATTTTGCAACTCAAGATATCTACCCACCTCTGCTTCCCATGTTCTGGGATAAAATGTGTGTGCCCCTCTGTGCTAGGCTCCTTTTTTTAAAAACACAAAACAAAAAAAACAAAAAAAGTTTGAGACTAGATGTCATAATACAGACTTAGCTGGCCTCAGAGTTGTGGTGCTCTTCCTGCCCTTTTTAGCTATTAAAGATTGTTAAATGCCCTTCTTTTGTACTTCTTTTACCCCTATTCCTTGTACTACTTCTAGATTACCTATTACACATTGTCCTTACTTATGTTTTTTTCTGGAACAATGAAGCCATGATTGTCAAGTGCTAAGTAATACAATACAGGCTGCAACTATAATGAATAGGATTTTTAACAGAAGTCAAAGGTCATTTAGTAAATATTTAAGAAAGGTCTCAGAGATGGGAGGGTCGTACTTGAGCTAGACCTCAAAGAAATCATTCATGAAAACATGATGATGGTCTTAAAACTACTGGTAAGTATTCATGCATCCAGCCCTAGCAATCCTTACACCAAGGGCAAATCTTGTTAAAAAGTGATATAGTGGCCATTTTTCTAACTTTCTTTTACATTACTTACATGAAATAAGCAATAGACGCAATGCAGTATCGTGCTCACTGAAGAAAAGCATGTGCAGCTGTTTCAGAATTTAGGATAAATTTTAAAAAGTCAGAAGCAGTGCTACATTTTCAAGGATAATTTTGTACCTATATGCTAATTTCTGAGTTTACCTATGTACCAAAATTTAGCTAGACTTCTGCTAAAAAATGCAACAATGAGATAATTGGGATGGCTCAGTAAAGTGCTCAAAGTGAAAGCTTGAGACCTACGTTTAGAGCCCTATACTCTCATAAAAACTTGGTACAGAAACACATGTTTATAGCCCCAGGATTGGAGGGCACAGGTTGATATTAGTGGCTCACTAACCAGACAGTGTAATTGAAAAGGTTGGAAATGAGTTAACTCATGTAGAAACCTATTACCCATAATTCTTAAGCCTTTATCACACCAAATTCCCATCAACACTAAAGTGTTTATGTGTATTCTTTTCTAGTAGCCAGCAGCATAGTTGGGAATCAGTGAAAGGTATATGTGTATAAACATATTAAGATTAAAATACAAATCATATCTTAAGTATCTTAAAATCTATTCAAAAGAAAAACAAGCCTGATATTTTAAAATATAGTACTGATTTTGTTTGCTTTGCCTATTAGATTTATATCTCTGTTCAAAATCTAAGAAAAGAAGTTCTTTGTGTTAAAATACAATTTAATTCTTTATTTTTACTATTTTTTTTTTGTTGTTGGCATGTTGGGGTGTACATTAATTACTTTATTGTTACTTTGACAAAATAATTCATCAAGACCTCTTCAGGAAGAAGTGTTTATTTTAGTGTACGGTTCATTAACTATGTAGTTTGTCATTGCCTGGGAAGGTGTGATAGCTGCAGTGTGACAGCAGTAAATGATGGAAGGGGGTATGAGTCTTGGTACAATGCTTCACAATCCTTATAGAATGGTTCCAACCACATTCCAAGTTAAACTGTTTTGGAAACACCCTCAGACATGCACAAGAGGTGTGTCTCCCAAGTAATTTCAAATTCAAGAAGATTGACAAATGAAGATGTACCTGATAGCAGTATATGAAGTTGTAGTTGTTGAACTAAACCCACCTTTGATTGCTCAAACAGTTAATGCCGCCACAGTTACCAGCACACTCTGGTGGGCATTTTATAGTACTCTGTGTTGCATTACACTTGCTTTCGTGATTGATGGCCCATCTTGAGGATGAAGACAAGTACTGTATGAGAATCATATACTCATCTAGATTTCTGGCAAATCCTTTCTTTCATCATCTTTGTTGTTGTTGTTGTTTTTCAAGACTGGGTTTCTCCGTGTAGCCCTGGCAGTCCTGGAACTCACTCTGTAGACCAGGCTGGCCTCGAACTCAGAAATCCGCTTGCCTCTGCCTCCCGAGTGCTGGGATTAAAGGGATGCGCCACCACTGCCCGTGGCAAGTTCTTTCTTAACTGCTCTTAAACATGTTTTGTCCTCACTCAGTGCCCAATTTGAGTGCCCAGTCAGCCCTCAGCTCTCTTGACAAAATAATTGATGGTTTTTCTGGTGATTGTTGTGTATACTCACCATCATGATTCTTAATGCTGACTTCAAAGGTGATAGTATATTAAAATTATCAACTTATATAGTATATATAGATACCTCTAATGTCAGTTATGCTTCCTTAAAGCTGTTTGAAAAACTCATCTGATCTGCCCATTACAAAGACATCCTTATTTTTATTAAGCCCATCTCTGTAAACTCTTAAGGCTATACTCTTCCTAACCTGTTGTTTGATGATCCTTTGTTGGCCTTTGTTTTGCTACCCTATTAGTTCCATGTCTCTATTCTTATTTTCTGCCATCATCATCCATTCTCCTTGGCAGAACACTGTTTAGAAGAGAAAAATCTTGTGATACCATCACTATTTCTGTAGGCACCAGCTATTCTTAGAAAGCTATTCCTGTTGAAAGCTGTGATAGACAGGGGTCAACACACATAAGCAGAAGAGATGGAGCCTCTTCTCTCTTCCTGCTCAGAGACTTATAGTTCACACAGCAACTGTACCTGGAGATGTTTGTACCTCAAGGCATCATGGCAAATAGACAGATGTTAGTGTAAGTAAGAGTTGATAAAAACTTAGCAATTCCAATGCGAAAGTGCTTGTGGGTGTTTATAAAGGAATTGTCCTAAAGGCTATAGAAATACCTGCCATTTCTGATTTGATTTGACTTTTGGTTTTCTTTCAACTAAAATCTCTTGTGAGAATGGGCCTTTTTTGCATTTTGATATCCTCTCATCAAACCTGCCTTGGATGCTAAGAGCTTGGTTGGATCCTAGGGTAGGTGTAGGAAGACAGAACAATCCTATCTGCATAGGTTGATGTACCCATGGCTTCCTTTGTTGTATGGCAGCATTTTAATAGTTTTCATAGTTTATGACATTTATTGTGATTCTGTAATTTACCTGTTGGAGAAAAATTGTTTTAAAGTTTTTATTGAAATTTTCTTTTTCCACAGAACTCAACAAAAATCCAGTGGAAGGCTTTTCAGCAGGTTTAATAGACGACAATGATCTCTATCGTTGGGAAGTCCTTATTATTGGTCCTCCAGATACGCTTTAGTAAGTATACTGGAATTGACATCTTCAAATAGTTATTCCTTCAACTAAAATTAAAACAATTTTGAAAATTGAAAAAAATTTAAAGGAGCAAGCAAAATGGTTGTATCTAGTATTTCAATTTGATCATGTGTGGAGCCTTTGTGTTTTGTTTGTTTTTTTGTTTGTTTTTGTTGTTGTTGTTGTGTTCGAGACAGGGTTCCTCTGTGTAGCCCTGGCTGTCCTGGAACTCACTCTGTAGACCAGGCCTCGAACTAAGAAATCCTCCTGCCTCTGCCTTCTAAGTGCTGGGATTAAAGGCGTGTGCCACCACTGCCCTGCTAAAGGCGTGTGCCACCGCTGCCCTGCTAGAGCCTCTGTGTTATGCTTGAAGCTCTAATGTCTAAAACCTGTTTTTAAAAAGATAGCTTCAGAAATTTAGGCAATCTTGCTGCTGGAATAAGTCTGTTATGAAAAAGCTTTTTCTATTGAGGTTATATGTAAACAACTCTCCCCCCTCCCAATCCCCAGGGTTTTTCTGGCTATCTGTAGAGTTTCTGTAGCCCTGGCTATCCCTAAACTCTATAGACCAGGTGGGCCTCAAACTCTGAGATCTGCCTGCTTCTGCACCCTGAGTCCTGAGATTAAAGATGTGTGCTACTATTGCCTGACTGTAAATAATTTACACACACACACATATATATATATATATATTATATATATATATTCATTCTAGAAATTAGGAGATTAATTTTTGCAAGCTTGGAGAAGAGAAAATTTCATCTCTGATTATGTGTCTATGTGAGCTTTTGTGGTATTATGTTCATGCAAATGAAGATGCTCTTAAGAGGCCATAGGTGTTGGATCCCCTGGAGCTGGAATAACACCTGATTATAAGCTGTTTGATAATGAGTATTAAGAATCAAATTCAAGTCCTTTAGAGACTTTTAACCGCTGAGTCATTGCTCTAGTCAAAAAAGAAAAAAATTCTATGGAATTTAGAGAGATGTCTCAGCAGTTAGGAGTACTGAGGCCCTAGGTTCAATTCCCTATGGAAATGAGTTTCCTTCTCATGTTTACCATGCCTTGACCCCAAAGGAAACACCATAAAGAAGGAAGAAAAGTTTACCTTTTTTTTTTTTAAACACCACTTTTTAAAAACAATTTTTATTTGATGTTCATTGGTGTTTTGACCTTATCTAGTTCTTTATGAGGGTGTTAACCCTGGAACTGGAGGTACAGACAGGTGTGAGCTGCCATGTGGGTGCTGGGAATTGAACCCAGGTCCCCTGGAAGAGCAGCCAGTGCTCTTAACTGCTGAGTCCTCTCTCCAGTCCCAGTTTTATTGTTCTTAATGCCTTATTATTTATTACAGAATAAGACTGCAAAATTTTTCTTTTTTAAAAGAGTTCTTTTTTATTTAATTAAATCAGTCAATGTCTATGTGTGTGGATGGTTTGCGTGCATGTATGTGCACTGGGTTTGTCTGGTACCTGAGGAGGTGGATAGCTTGGCAGAAATAGTAGTCATTATGGCAGAAATGAGAGAAGCTGCCTCAAAAACAAGACAGAAAGAGGAAAAAAGTTAAAACAGAGCAATGTGAGAGTTCATGTTTTACATTGTGGGAAAAGGATTGGTTCATGCTTTGTTATAGTTTTTAGCAATCATGATTTTGTTGCTCATATGTTTCTTTAAAGTATATTTGCATTCATCAGTTTTGCAAGTTGATTTAGGTGAATTTGGTCATGTCATGGCATTAGGATTCTTCGGTAGCTGCCATTAGCCACTGGAAACCAATTGAGAAATATTCCCTCACAGTCACGTTTTTATTTGAGGTAAATTTCTTAAATTTTGCAAACCGTACTATATAAGTAACCTGGTCTATGAACCTAACACAATTCTGGTCTGTTCTTCATGTTTATTCTTCTGGGTTTAAAATAGTGTTTGTTTTTTTCCCCAGGCACAGTGCCTCAAGGGGATACATAGGAACATTCTGATGATAGGATTCTATTTTTACCCTTAATGTAGCTATAAAATAATGAGAGTTACCCTCCTACACCAAGTTCTTATGGAGCTTTGTTTAGGAATCCAGGCTTAAGCTTCAACTCCTAAGGGCTCACTGAATTCTTTATCCTTTCGTGCATTTGTGTCAAGTATTAAAAGATTGCTACTCAAGCATGTGGTGCAAGCTTTTAATCCCAGCACCAGGCATCGGGCTACATAGTAAGACCCCGTCTCAAAATAAAGTCCAGTTTGTAAGACTGTTTTAGTTAACAACAGGTCATTCTTTTTACTAACAAACCCCCTCTTCCCCCCCCCCCCCCGTTGTGTATGTTTGTGTGTGTGTCCATGTGTCCCCATGTCACAACCTCAGCTGTTCTGTTGTTTCTTTTTCTTTCTTTCTTTCTTTTTTTTTTTTGTTTTTTTTTTGTTTTTCGAGACAGGGTTTCTCTGAGTAGCCCTGGCTGTCCTGGAACTCAACTCTCTAGACCAGGCTAGCCTCGAACTCAGAAATCCGCCTGCCTCTGCCTCCTAAGTGCTGGGATTAAAGGCATGCGCCACCACTGCCCTACCTGTTGTTTCTTTTTAAAGGATATTTGTTTGTTTTTAGTTTTTTTGTAGTTTTAGTTTGTTTGTAGTTTTTTGAGACAGGATGAGTGAGTGAGTGAGTGAGTGTGTGTGTGTGTGTGTGTGTGTGTGTGTGTGTGTGTGTCCCTGGCTGTCCTGGAACTCACTCTCTAGACCAGGCTGGCTTCAAATTCAGAAATTTGCTCACTTCTGCCTCCTGAGTGCTCGGATTAGAGGCGTGTGCCACCACTGCCCAACTTGTTTTTTATTGTCTTTAATTATGTGTTCATGTTGTAGAAATTTTAAATCCCAATCCAGGGATTCTACCCCACCTTTGACCATTCAGTTCCTGGATAAAAGACCTTTATATTTGTAATAAGGCTTAATCAACGTTAAGAGCTGGGCAGATATCTATTCTATGCTATTATTTCTATTTCCCAGTCAAAAGTACCATTATATAATTTGCCGTGTTTTGTCTGGGCTGCTCTTAACTCTAACTAGCCAACCAACATGGCCATTATTTCATGACTCTTCTAACCCGTGGCAGCTTCTCCTCCATTCACTTTATTCTCCCTTTCTGGCGGTTCTCCTCTGACTTCCAGCCCAGGAATCCTAATCCCTGGCTATGTCTCTTGGCCATAGGCATCTTTATTTATCAATCAAAAATAACTTGGGGCCAAGGTCACATGGCATCAATCAAGTCTACTGTAGGACTCTCTGGTCTTTGGGCAACCAGGTCTTGAGGAGCCAGTATTAGCATTAGAATACAAGCAGCATCAGGGCAACCCACTACATATACAGATCTGTGTGTAGGTATGTGTATGTGAGGGGAGTTGCTTCTCAAAGGCTGAACTTGTAATTTCCCCCTGGAACTGTGCCTGTAGGTGGTTGTGAGCCACCTGTCCCCTCTAAGAGGATCAGTGTTGTTAACTGCTAAACGATCTCTCCAGCTCTGGTTGTGGGGTTATAAAATGTATTTCTCACTATATGTTTCTAAAAGTGTTGGCTGCTGATTTGTGATGTGAATAGCAGACACATTTGTGGCAACTTTGAACTTGCTAATGTAATGAGACACTGGCCACATTATGTATCCAGTGCTTTTCTGAAATCTATAACCTTTGTTTAGGGAAGAAGAGAACATGTGCCTGGGACAGATCCTGAGAAAATAGGTCCTGGAAAGGTATCAGGACAAAGGGCAGAGAAGAGACTTTGTAAATAGAAGATTTAAAAAATGTTATTTTCAGGGGAGGTAGACACTTGGACAATTTTATTAGAGTTTGAAAGAAAAACCCCAGATCTGGCAAACTAAATCTTAGTAGCTTCTTAGTGGAAGACAATGGAGGAGAGAAGGAAAAAAGCCATTCAAGCTGGCTACATAAGCAGTTAGTTTACATGGCTGGGGTGGGGGCAGCTTAGAAAAAAAGTAAGGAAACAAAGTGTTGGGAAGGCCAGTGTGTTAAGGCAATGGGTCTCACTGGGGGCACAACCCTTTGGGGTTGTTGAATAACCCTTTCATAGAGATCACATATCAGATATCTTCCTGCATATCATATTTACAATTATGATTCATAACAATAGCAAAATTACAGTTATGAAGTAGCAGCAAAAATAATCTTATGGTTGAAGGTCACCACAACACAAGGATTGCAACATTAGGAAGGTTGAGAACTACTGTGTTAAGGAAAGCATGCTTAGAAAAGAAAGATAAAGAAGACAAGGAAAAGCAGACAGATTTAAATGACGTTTACAAGGCTGCTAATTCTAATTAGGTGCTTTATAGAATGTTTTATTAAGTTCTTAAAAAGCATTTACTGGCTTAAGTGCGAGGAAGTGAACTTGTAGTTGTTTCGACAGTGTGAAAAGGATAGAGGGATTGAAAATAAGCATGGATTTGAATGATATTTAAATTTCAGTGATCAGTTCATCCCCATATAATGAATGGCCTGAGGTGTTAGCTCAGAGAAAGTATTATGCCAAAATGCTGTAAAAATATTAGGTATGCTGTTTTGTGATATTATCACTAACCTTCACTTAGTCACTAAAGGACGTTCCACACTATTTACAGTCTGTGTAACCAGTGCCTAGTCCATTTAGGTGTTTAAGACTGATAGTTGCCAGGGCTGTTACACAGAGAAACATCTTGAAAAACAAAACAAAAAGACTGATAGTTACTGAGTATTTATGTAGTTATTTTACCCATGTTTACCTAGCATATTTTTTTTTATTAATCCTGTATCCAATATTGAATTTTTCTAGTGTTGCCAAGAACAGATTTTCTTAGCCAGGTATGGTGGTACATGGCTTTAATCCCAGCATTTGGGAGGCAGAAACAAGGTGATCTCTAAATTTGAGGCCAGCCTGTTCTATAGAGAGAATTCTAGGACAGCCAGTGCTACACAGAAAACCCTATCTTGACCCAAACCCCTTCCTACAAGTAACTTTTCTTGTGCGTGCAATGTTTGGAAAGAAAGAAGGACCAAGATCTCTAGGCAAGGGCTGGAGAGATGGCTCAGCAGTTAGGAGCACTAACTGCTCTTCCAAAGGTCCTGAGTTCAAATCCCAGCAACCACATGGTGGCTCACAACCATCCTTAATGAGGTCTGATACCCTCTTCTGGGGTGTCTGAAGACAGCTACAGCGAGGGGGGCCGGAGCAAGAAGAAAAAAAAGTGTCTGAAGACAGCTACAGTGTACCTACATATAATAAATAAATCTTTTAAAAAAAAAAAAAAAGAGAGATCTTTAGGCAAGTGCTGGACCACTGATGGATTTGGGGCCCCAGAATAAAGTTTTAAAAAAAAAAAGAAACGAAAGAAAGGGGTCTTGATATGTAGTTTGGGTTACTTTAAATTCAGTAGGCCTCCTGCCTCACACTCTCCAGTGCTAGATTATAGGCATTTGCCATACCCAGTGATTTAATTTACAAAAATAGTAAAAGGAGGTTTTGTGGCAGAGATATGACCTTGGTTTCTCAAATGTTCAGCAGTTGGTCATATAAATCTTTAACATCATGTTAATTGTTCTCATACTTTCTGTATTGAGAAATATTTTTGTTTCACTGCTGCTTTAATGTTCTTTTCCTCCCCACGGTCACATCCTTTTTATGTTTGACCAATAATAAATACATTCTATCTACTTTGTTCTTTTTATCCTATGAGGTTTTGTTAGTTCCTCTGTGCTAACTTGACTCCCTAAGTTTGTATACTCCCAGATTGTCTGCCACTAAGCAAGGCATGGGTTGGTTTTTTGGGGTGGGGGAGGTAAAATGGGGTGGGAAAGGAACAGGTAGACAGTCCTTAGATGAAGTAGAGTATAAGTGACTCCATTTAAAAAAATATTTGGGAACTAACAGTTGTTTTGGGAACTTTTAGAAAAATAGAAAAACATGTGCTTTACAATTTTAGGGCAACACTATTAAGTAAATTTGACAATTATAAATAATTTAGAGGGGTAGTGGCAGCTTTTTAGGGTGAGAATTCAAGTCAGATATTGTGAAGCTATTGAATGAATTAAATCAACCCTGAAGTGACCTGGGAGAAATGAAGTGCAGGGATTTTGTGGAGCTGTTCTAATGACCTTTTACATATGTTCTTGGCTCTTTTCTGCATTTGTAGCTTTCCCAAATCCTCTGTCTGTCTACTTATTTTCTACTCTAATTATAAAATGCTTATCTTTAAAACTCATTAATTTCTTTTTAATTCTTGATATCTGTGCTCCATTTTATGTTCATCCCTCCATGGGAAAGAAAAGGCAACTTAAAAAAAAAAAGACTTAAAAAAAGTTGTGTCCGTGTGTCTGAATGAGTTACATGAACATCGTGTGGGTGCAGGTGCCCTGGAGGCTAGAAGAAGGCATTGGATCCCCCGAAACTGGAGGAACAGGCAGCTGTGAGCTGCCACATGCGGATGCTGAAAACTGAACCTTTGCAAGAGCAGTAAGTGCTCTTAACCTCTGTGTCATTTCTCCAGCCTTACTTCATTCCTTCTTCATGGTTATGCTTTCTACTAGCTTTATTTTTTCCACTTCTAGCTAATTTCTGATGACTTATTATTTGGAGGCAGGGTCTCATGTGTCCCAGGCTAGCCTTCAGTACCTTGCTATGTTTTAGAGGAGGACCTCTATTCCTAGTTGTCTTTCTGCTAGTGTTCTCCCATTGCCTCAGTAACTAGTTTTCTTCCTCTTTTAAAGCCCTTAATTTGTATTATGTACAATCCTTTTTTAATCCCTCCGCCCCTAAAAACAAGAGAAAAGATTTATCTTTCTATCTTTCTCTGGCTGATATGTTCTTTATTATGTGGCTTAGGCTGGCCTTGAACTTACGGGAATCACCTTGAGTTGACTGGCTTGCACAACCACGTATTTAAATGTTAATTTTCTCATGCAAATTATCCCGTCCATTGTGCTTTCTTTACCATTTTTCCATTTAATCTTTTATGGACTTTTTCTTACTGCTTTTATCAAGTGTGATTTTCTTTTTCTTTTTAAATATTATTTATTTATATGAGTACACTGTAGCTGTCTTCAGACACTCACCAGAAGAGGGCATCAGATCCCATTACAGATGGTTGTGAGCCACCATGTGGTTGCTGGGAATTGAACTCAGGACCTCTGGAAGAGCAGTCAGTGCTCTTAACCGCTGAGCCATCTCTCCAGCCCCTGTTTTTTGTTTTTTTTTAAAGTATACATACATAACAATATCTCCACTCATGATCCCTCATCACAACCCTCCAAACTCATAACCACAGTGACTAGAGACTACCCAAACTTGAGGGATGAAGAGCAGTGTTCTGTTGAGTGTTAACATTATGCATAGGCTTAAACAGACCAGCACATGGTCAGCAGGATTCGAACTTGTGCATGGAGAAAAGGATTTCTAGTCCATTGCCTTAACCACTTGGCCATGACCACAGCTGTGTTTCTATTTTTATGTCAGTATACAAACATCTGTCCCCATCCTTTAAAAATTACTCGTTAGTATGAGTGTGCATAATGTGAATGTGGGTATGTGCTCCACAGCACAGATAAAGAGGCCAGAAGGCAAATCTGTAGAGTTCGTCCTTCCATCCAACTTTAAGTGGGTTTTGGTGGTAGAGCTCAGGTGTCAGGTTTGTGTCTCAAGTGCCTTTATTTCCTGAACCATCATATCAGTTCAGTACACACCGTTTTGAGATTGGGTCTTGCTGTGTAGCCCAGGATGACTGGCTAGATATCAGGTGTTAGATAGAATTCATCATGTGAATATCACCATTTAATCATTTTTGCTTCCTAACGCTGACTTGGTCTCTTTTAGCTGTGTAGACAATTGTGAACTACCCTTTTGGTAATGGGAATCAAACCTATGTTCTCTGCAAGAAAAAGTGCTCTTAGCAACCGAACAATCTCTGTAGTCTCTAGCTAGCATTCATATATTCATCTGCTCAGGGATTGCTATCCATAATGGACTGGGTCCTCCCGTGTCAATCATGACAATCTTTCACAGACATTATCACAGGCAATTATGACCTGGAAAATTCTTTAATTGAAGTGTTCTTCTTTCAAGTGGTTCTAGGGTCAAATAGATAATAAAAAGTGACCTAGACAAAAAACATTTTCAGAGTGTTACTGGGTAATATATTAGACAGTACAGACAGAGAATCACTAGTATAAAGCCTCTTTGGGAGAACTTTTTATTTACTCTTGTCCTTATAGTGAATGAAGTTTTAATATATGATGAAATGAACAAACAAGTAGCTATAAAGAAATGTTGCAATCTGATCCCAGATAGGAAAATCACAAAATACATGCCTAAACTTTAAGATGGGAAAGAGGTTGATGAGTATGGCCAGAGCAGAGAAGAAAGATCATTTGAAACCAATACAGAAAATTCGGCAATTTGAATCATGTAGACAAGATTAAACTTCCTGAATTTCATTTGAAGACATATACTGAAAAGACTTGGACCATATCACTAATGATCTGACCTGGACACCTCTGTTTCCAAGTGTTCCTTTTATTTTTACTAACTACCTGAGAGTTTAATTTAACAATGCAGTATTTATGATGGTTTATTAAACCGTGTATTTGTATTCAGGAAACTAATTTTTTTGTCTACCTTTTTGTTGTTTTATCTTCTGTACCCTTTTATTTGTCTGATTGAGTACTTGTAAAGAATAACTTAAATGCGTGAACTTGGTTTTTCTTTTTCTTTTTTTAGTGAAGGTGGTGTTTTTAAGGCTCATCTCACTTTCCCAAAAGATTATCCCCTCCGGCCTCCTAAAATGAAATTCATTACAGAGATTTGGCACCCAAATGGTAAGTTTTCTAATTTTATTTTCACATTTGCAAATATAATTAATGATTTGTCACTAAAGATTTCACAACTACCTTAGTAAAAGTACTCAGTGATTTTATGGTTTATGTGCATATGGTCTTGTAACTGACTCTAAATACAAAGGCTTTTCTTTCTTTCTTTTCGTTAGTTTTCTGCTTTTTTGGAGATAAGGAGTAGCTGGTTTGAGTTCCAGGTCAGCCTGGACCTCACTATGTAGCTAATGCTGGTCTTGAACTTTCAGTAATCTTCATGTCTTAGGTTGCCAATTGGTCAGGTTGCAGGCAAGAACCGCTACCACACTATGATTTTAAAATACCTTTTAAGACATGGTCTCTGGGTTGGGAATCTAGCTCAGTTGGTAGAGTGCTTCCTTAGCATGCACAAAACCTTGGATTTGATCTCCAACGTTGCATAAAATGTGTGTGGTGATGCAAACATGTAATCTTCTAGCTACATAGCAAATTGTAAAGGTATATCCCCAAATCTTATAGATAGCAGCACTATTCATGTTATCTAAAAAGTGGCAATAATACTAGTGCCTATCAGTTGATGAAAGTAAAAGCAAAATATTGTATATACATATAATGAAACATGGTTTGATTAAAAAAAAAAGTCTTTGGTATGATCTGGTAACAAAAACAGTGAAACCCGATACCTTTGGTATCTGTCGGCATCTGCCCTCACATGCTTAGCCACACACAGGCATATAATTCATACATGGAAAAGAAATAATTTTTTCAAAGAAACGAACAGATGGGGGCAATCATTTAATACGTCCACTTATGAAATGTCTAGAATATGCAACTCTGAAGACTCAGAGTATATTCATGGTTGCTTAGCACTGCTGGAGAGTTTGAAGGAGAAGAGTCAATATAGATTAGATTTTGTGTGTGTGTGTGGGGGGGTGGTGGTGACAAAAGTTCCTAAAAATGTGTGTGCTTTGGTTGCATAACTGAGAAATGTGCTGTGTAGAAACAGTTGGGTCGTATGCTTCAAATAGTTGAATAATGTGGTGGGTGTTAAAGTTATTGTGGGGTATCGGGTAAGATTGTTCAGTGAGGAGAAGTTCTTGCCATGTAAGTCTAGTAATCGGAGTTTGATTCCTGGAAACCATATAGAGGTTGAGAGATTACATTCAACTAAGTTATGCTTTGGCCTCTACACATGGTCTGTGGCATGTATATTCATAGATATCAATATAATAATAATAATAATAATAATAATAATAATAATAATAATAATAATAATAATAATAAAAAAACTTCAAAAATACTACATGGCAAATAATAATTTGGGTAGCTTAGATATATTCCAGTTTAGACTTCTCTCTCTCTCTCTCTCTCTCTCGCTCTCTTTCTTTTTTAATTGTTGGTTTTATTTGTTCGTTTTTTTTGGTTTGGTTCTTTCTTTTATGAGACAGGTTATCACTGTGTATGTAACCTTAGCTGGCCTGAAATTATGTATGTAGATCAAGCTGGCATTAAACTCAGAAATTATCCTGCCTTTGACTTTCATATGCTGGGATTAAAGATGTGTACTACCATGCCTAGCCATCATACAGGGTTTTCAGGTGGATTTAGTATTAGGAATAAAGCCATTTGTAAAGAACATTGAGATGAAAGGGGGGGGAAAAAAAACAGACAAAACATTGTATGGGGAAATAGAGCATTTTGGCAAAATAAGTGTAAATATTAAGTGTATAGCTAGCTATAGAGTTAACAATAAACATCTCATAGAGAACATAGTTGTCATCCAACATACTTTTGGAAAACTTACTTAAATCAGAGATCACTAGAATTTAAACAGTATCAGTATAGAAGAATTTTAGTCTTGAGTAAGACAGCCATTATAGCATCAGTGTGTATTTCTGATAGCTATGTAGATGACATATTTCTTTAAAAGTGTGGTTTGGCATGATTCTAATTTTGGTCATTTAACCTGGAATGCATTCTGCCAACATTTAATGATGAACCTTGAAGACATGCTAATTGAAATATGACAAATTTAAAAGAACAAAACTGTGATTATGTGACTCTGTTTCTATGAAATACTTCAGTAGTTTAAATAGTGAGAAGAGGGCAATTTTAGATACTGAAGAGTTAGGGAAAATTCAGAGTTTGTTTGTATACACAGTTTGATCTGAGGAAGATGAATAATGGTTGTAATTGTGTATCATTGTAATTATTTTTAATTCTTAAGTGAGAAATGGTAGAAATTGTAATTTTATTCTATGCATATATTACAATAAAAATGAAATTCATGTCAACAAATAAAAATCTTAAGAGATGTTCTCATTTTTGAAGTGGTGTGAGAAATTAAAATATTTTAAGATTCTATAGCTTTAAATCTAAAATGATTAGTGACTGTTTTTGTTTCTCGAGACAGAGTTTCTCTTTGTAGCGCTGGAGCTCACTCTGTAGACTAGACTGCCCTCTAACTCTTAGAGATCCTTCTTCCTCTGCCTCCTGAGTGCTGGGACTAAAATCATGTACCATCACTGCTCTGCCAAATGATTGGGGGTTTTTTTGTTTGTTTTGTTTTTTTATGCATATGAGTACACTGTCGTTATCTTCAGATACCCCAGAAAAGGGCATCGGATCCCATTACAGATGGTTATGAGCCACCGTGTGGTTGCTGGGACTTGAACTCAGAACCTCTGGAAGAGCAGCCAGTGCTCTTAACCACTGAGCCATCCCTCCAGCCCCAAATGATTGTTTTTTAAAAGATGGTGTTTGCTCGCTTATCTATCTATCTATCTATCTATCTATCTATCTATCTATCTAGGTCCCACCATCTCCTTTTGGCTGGCATGGAACTCAAAGAGGTCTACCTGCTCCTGCCTCTTATATTCTAGGATTAAAGGTGTGGGCCACCATACTTTATTATTAGTAATTTGTTCTGTGTGTGTGGGCTCTTTGCTTGCATGTAGATGGGTCCTTGTAGTATATGTGTACCTGGTACCCAAAGAGCCCAAAAGTCGGTGTTGTATACCCTAGGACTACAATTACAGAAGGTTGTGCTGCCATGTAGGTGCTGGGAATCAAACTCAAGTCCTCTGGAAGACCAGCCAATACTCTTTTAACAATGGAGTAATATTACCAGCCCAATTAATGATTTGGGGGGTGAGGGTGGGGATACAAGGTTTCATGTATTCCAGGCTGGCCTTAATCTTGTAGCTAAGGATGTCCTTGAACTAGTAATCTTTCTATCTATTTTCACCTATTGAGCACATATTATAAATATGTGCTGTCATGACTGGTTTATGGGATGCTGGGTGTGGCGCCAAGGCTCTGTATTCTGGGCAAGTCCTCTTCTCTCTGAGCTACATATACCCTTCAGTTCCTACCCTCCAAATCTTGATCTGAAATAAATCCTTCTGATGGAATTACATACAATTGTTCAATCTCATCTTTTCAAAGAAAGTTCCTTATTTTGTAAAAAGTAGGGAAAAGCAAAACAAAGTTTTGTGCTGAATGTCACAATGTTTAATACTGTTCTTCCTTTTTTATTTATTAATTCCATTTTGTTGGATTTCACAAGCCATGGGAGTGGGTTAGGAAGAGAACCATGTCAGGAGTAATTCTGCTTTATAGTGGGGCTTCCAAAAGTACTTGTTGGACTCATTGAGTGATTTTCCACCCTTCACACACACAAACGCCGCCCTCTCTCCTCTTCCCTCGCTCCCTTCCTCTCTGTCTCTCCTTATTCCCTCCCTCTCCTTATGATCTTTGACCATGCGTTGGGGTAGGAAGATGGCTAACAGGGACAGTTAAAACTTTCAAAACAACCAACCAAACAAGCATACATATGTTATTACTGATTGGAAATTTTTTATACTAAGAAAATTTATTTACTCTTACTTGTTTTCTAAACTTCAAGAAATAATAGTATTTTTTGACAGAAGAAATATTCTGTGAAAGGTTACTTTTATTAACAGCTGTTACAATTGTTTGAACATGTTTATAGATTAACACTGTAGGATTTTTTGAGAATATTTACTTTTGGATAAAATAGTACAAAATGAGATATGGTTGTGTCTTTATTTATCCCTTATAAAATTTAAGAATATTTTTGTGTTTCTACTCCAGTGACTGTTACTATTGGAACTTGCATTTAAAATGAATTTATGAAGTAGACTATGAGTATTATTTTTTTATTTATTTTAAATTTTTTAAATTATTTTAAAAATAATTTTATGTTTATGAGTATTCTGCCTGCATGTATGTATGGGTACCATGTACCCATGGATGTCAGAAAAAGGTGTTGGCTCCCCCTGGAACCAGAGTTATAGATGGCTGTGAATTGCCTTGTGGGTGCTGGGAATTGAACTTAGGTCCTCTGCAAGAGCGCTAGTGTATTAACCACTGCAACATCTCTCCAGCTCCATTTTTATTATTTTTAGTATATGGATATTTAGCTTACATGTATGTCTGTATACCATACGCATGCATGCCTGGTGTCCACAGAGACCAGAAGAGGGTGTCAGATTCTTTGGACTATAGGTTGAGAACTGCTGTGTGAGTACTTAGATTCAAACCCTGAGTAGCCAGTGCTTCTAATCACTGAGATATCTCTCCAATGTGTGTCTTTCTGTGAGTTTTTAATTTTCATTCCTATATCAATGCCTGCCCCCATTTAAAATTTTTATTTGCTGAATCTTGAGGATCATCTTACTAGAATTTGAGAGGAAACCAACAGGACAGGACAGCTGTAAATGCTGGGAATAAAGATTTGGAGAAGCAGAAGAGAGAAGGCAAGGGACAATTAGGGACAGCAATGGAGGTCTGCAATCAGTTGTAATTTTAAAGAATTGTAATGTAGTTATATTCCTATAATTATAATATAGCTTATATTCCTACTTAGTTTTTGAGGTGGCTCTTGTGCATTTGGTAAAATCTGTAACATTGTCAAAAGTTAGTAGATTATATTTAGGAAATTTCCATAAGTAATGTGTGAAATACACACACACACCATTTGTAATAGGTTATGTGTAACCAAATCTAAACAATTCTTATTCTGTGATTTTACAGTTGATAAAAATGGTGATGTTTGCATTTCTATTCTTCATGAGCCTGGGGAGGATAAATATGGTTATGAGAAGCCGGAGGAACGCTGGCTACCTATCCACACTGTGGAAACCATCATGATCAGTGTCATTTCTATGCTGGCAGATCCTAATGGAGACTCACCTGCAAATGTAGACGCTGCGGTAAGGTATTTGCCTGGCAGCTGCTGCTTCTATCCTCCACCCCTCATTCTCTCTCTCAATAAATTTAATACACATATGCATCTCTTTGCCCATATTTTTATACAAATAGAGTTTTATAATGTATAATGGGTTATTTTGAAATATGTAGGATAAGTATGGTTATGAGAAGCCAGATACTGTGCAGTGTGCAGCCGCTGTGCCATAGCAAGTCTGAACCAGTTGGCATGGATTAATGCCCTCACTAATCTTTGTAGTAAGAACAATTAAAATCTACTCTTTCATTAGTATTCAAAATAATGGGTTTCATTATGATATCACATGCTCATAAAATTATATCTTGTTGTAGTTGTCTTGGTTTGAGGACTTTTTTTTTACTTTGAAAAAATAAGAATTAAAAATTGCTATTGTCTCTGTGTTCTTTGAATGGTTATTATAAGAAAGAGAAATACAGGCTAAGTATTTTGTGAGCATTTCCTGGTATCTACTTGTTTGTTAAAGATTGATTTTGTTGTAATTGAACTGTGTTGTTGCTCATGTTGGTACTGGTGCCATTCAAGGAGAGTGATATGACAACCATTGCTCCAACTTTTGCTCTGTGTGTGTGTGTGTGTGTGTGTGAGAGAGAGAGAGAGAGAGAGAGAGAGAGAGATTTTTGATTTTTTTTTTTTTTTTTGGCTTGTTTGGGGGAAGGTGCATTACTTGTCCTGGCTCTTTCAAGGGCAGAAGACAACCTCGGGAGTAGATTCTTTCCTAGCATGTGCATCTTCAGGTCATCAAGCCCTTTAGCTACTTAGCCATTTCACTACCCACCCTTTTTCTATTTTAAAAAAGAATTTTTCCAGTAGCTGTTGTTAGCATAAGAGCTTTCTATTTGTAGTTCCCAGCCTAGTGCTTTACAAAAACTTGCTTTTGTATCTCGTCAACTTTTTTTCAGGGATGGTATTGGGCTTTGAACCTAGGTCCTCATACGTCCTAGGCAAATGGCTCAGCACCTGAGCTGTATTGAAAATACTATGCCTTGAAAAAAAATTGTGGCATGTTTAGGGTTGATTTAAAACCAGGTTTAGAACAAGCTAGGCAAGCTTGCTACTGTTCAGTTACAACCCTATCACAGCATGTTAAGATATATAATCAGAAAAGGATAATATTTACAGTTAAAATAGGTAGATTATAATAAGTTTACATAAAATAATTTGGTTTTATTTTTGTATCTACAGAAAGAATGGAGGGAAGACAGAAATGGAGAATTTAAAAGGAAAGTTGCCCGCTGTGTAAGAAAAAGCCAAGAAACTGCTTTTGAGTGATGTTTATTCAATAGCTAGTAACTTCACTTACTTCAGGGTAAGTTCATTTTAAAACTGTGCAACGCTTTTTATCTTTATTGCTCAAATGCTATGTTAATTTTTACAGATCATTTGATTTTGCTATTTGGCTTCATTTTATTCCTCCAGTTCCATATACTGTAGTTTGCTGCTTCTCAGAGCTATAGTATAGTCACCCCGCCCACCCCATGGGGCATTCGAGTGTTGTTAAGTAGATGTTCTGTGTTGAAATAGTTTTATGATGTCTCCATATTTTCACTGGTAGTAATGAAAAATTTTAACTTTTTTGTTTGTTTTTTAATGTTGCTGGCAGTTAAACCCAGTGCCTTGGCACTTCTTGGAAAAGGGTACCCTATCATTGAGCTAAAACCCTACCCTGTGTTGGTGGTAAAATTTCTGGTAATGAAGATGTCAGTTGGTTTCATTTCACACTTTTTATTTACTTTCTTCATTTACTTTCTTAAATGGGAACTGAAGTCCCTCAGACCCTCTTACGCTGAATATTATGTATGTGCACTCTCTCTCTAAAAAAATAAAATAAAATGAAAAAAATAAAGATCAGAAAGCTAGGAATGAGCCCACTTGTTAGAGTATATGCCTAGTGTTCAGGGAGCCCTGAGTTCAGTCCTGTTCTAGTTAGCTTTTTTTGTTGCTATGATAAAATAACCAACTTGTTGAGTTCTTAATTAGGCTTTTTATTGCTGCAATAAAGCACTTTGATCAAAAACAACTTGGGATGGAAAAGGCGTAATTCATTCTAAAAACTCTTAAGGTCACAATCCATCACTGAGGGAGATCAGTACAGATCAAGGTAGGGAACTTGGAAGCAGAAATTGAAGCAGAGCCATGGGGAAATTGCTCACTGACTTGCTCCCCATAGCTTGCTCAGTCTGCTTTCTTATTTATACAGCTTGAAGCCACATGTCCAGGGGTGGGCACCACCTCCTTCCCCCACCCACCTACATCAATCATTATTCAAGAAAATACCATACAGAGCTGGAGAGATGGCTCAGATGTTCAGAGGTCCCTAGTTCAATTCCCAGCAACCATATGGTGGCTCACAACCATCTGATGCCCTTTTCTGGTGTGTCTGAAGATAGCTACAGTGTTACTCATACATAAAATAAATAAATCTTAAAAATAAAAATTAAAAGAAAGAAAAAGAAAATACCGTAGAAACTTGCCTACATGCACATGCAATCTAATGGCGGCATTTTCCCAATTGAGGTTTCTCTTACCAAATAACTCTAGCTTCTGTTGACAAAAAAACAATGAAAATACCAAAACAGTTAGAAGAGGGTTTATTTCAGTTTACAGATTATAATCCATTATAGAAGGAAGCCAGGCACACAGAGGGAATCGGGAGGCAGAAACTTAAAGCAGAAACAATTAGGAATGCCAGTTCTGGATTGCTTACCATAATTGGCTCATTCTGCTTTCTAATATAACCCAGAACTACATGCCAAGAGGTAGCGCCATCTACATTGGACTGGGCCCTCCCTTATCAATCATTAATCAAGAAATGTCTCAGATCAATCTGTTTGAAGATGGTCCCTTAATTCTCAGGTGACTCTAGCACAGTGGTTTTTAACCTTCCTAATGCTGTGACACTTTAAATACAGTTCCTCATGTTGTGGTGATTCCCCACCATGAAGTTATTTTTGTTTCTACTTCATAACTGTAATTTTGCTATTGTTATGAATTGTATCTGATATGTGACCCCTGTGAAAGGGTCTTTTGACCCTTAGGTTGAGAACTGCTGCTTTCATTTATGATATATTGACAAAAGCTGTCACAGAGATCCCCAGCCACACATAAAACTAGGTGTTGAGGCACGTGCTTGTATCCACCATGGCAAGAGAACCAGAAGCTCAAGATTACCTTTGTCTATGTAGCAGATTCAAGACATGCATGAGACACTCTCAAAAACATCATCACATCAAAAGAAAGATTTCATATTATATTGCTAGCACCATTGAACATTTTTTTCTTTAACTATTCTTTATTTCTTGGTAGGGCAGTGAGGTAAAGTTCTCTTTTATTATATAATCTGTAGCCACAAGTATCTTATATCTAGTAGGGAGTCAAGATGAAGGACCCCCCCCCCCCCCCCACCAAAAAAAGGAAATAAATTAAAATAGGTGAAAACATTTTTTTTTAATGTTTTTAAATTTTTTTTTTTTTTTTTTAAGATTGATTTATTTTATTTATATGAGTACACTGTCACTGTCTTCAGACATGCCTCAAGAGGGCCATTACAGATGGTTGTGAGTTGCCATGTGGTCGCTGGGAATTGAACTCAGGACCTCTGGAAGAGAGCAGTCAGTGCTCTTAACATCTGAGCCATCTCTCCAGCCCTGATCACACTTTTTATTTGAGATATGTTGAGATGATTAAAAACTGAAATGTGTGCTAGTTGTGGTGATATATGCTTTTAACCCCAGCTCTTAGATGCTAATGCTGGAAGAGCAGGGCTAAGATTGAACTCAGGGTCTTGTGTGTGTCACTGTACCAGTGAGCTACATCTCTAGCCTATAACTTCCTCTCTTCTTCCTTGATTCTTTTCATCTCTCTTCTTTTGCCTTCCTTTGCAGTTCTTTGCTCCTTTTGTGTGATCCATTCTGAGCTAAGGTTTCTTCTACTTTAGGCTCCCAAGGGTTGGTATTATAGGTGTATACCACTTTACCTAGCTTCTTAACTGCATTTTTGGTTAGAATTCCAAAGTTAATCAAAATGAGAGGATTTGACAAAATACCATACTAGAAGTACTGACAAAATTTATTCCAAATTGGAGTGCAGTTAGGGGGAAAAAAACCCAATAATTTAAAAACACATGTCCTATGATGTAGTTGTAGAAGCTGGAAACACTGTAGCACACAGCTACAGAGAGACATATAAGCTTGCAGCACCATATGCAAAATGGTTTTTTTGGTTTTTAAATGCAAGTACACTGTATCTGTCTTCAGACACTTTTTCTTCTCACTGTGGCCTCCGCTCGCTGTAGTTGTCCTCAGACACCCCAGAAGAGGGCATCAGATCTCATTATGGATGGTTGTGAGCCATCATGTGGTTGCTGGTTGAACTCAGGATCTTTAGAATGGCAGTCAGTGCTCTTAATCCCTGAGCCATCTCTCCAGCCCCAATATGCAAGTTTTAAAGACACCTCAGTAGAATTTATAAATTATAACTGATACAATGAAATATGTCATCCAGCAGCTAGAATATATAGTATATTTAGCCACATAGTTAATAATTTCATCTACTCATCTAGCCACTTGTACATGTTGCATGCATGGGTGCTTGCATTTGTGGGAATGTTTTAATTTTGTTTTAAAGAGAGAGAAGTGGAGTCAGACTATAGCCTTTAGTCTCAGCATTTGGGAAGCAGAGGCAGGCAGATATCTTGAATCTGAGGACAGCCTGGTCTACAAAGCTAGTTGCAGGACAGCCAGGGCTACACAGAGAAACCCTCGTTCAAAAAAAGGGAGAGTGGGGTAGGTGTGTTTGCGGGGAGGGGGGGGGAGATGGAGATAGTAGCTATTCCTCAGATTGTTTTTACTTGAATGATCAGCTTACTTACTGTAACAAATTATGTGAGTGAGAAGCTACCTATACTATTGTGCTTAAGAGCAAAGGTTTTTCTATTTGGGAAAAAATTGATCTGCCTTTTTCTGTTGTTGATCCTTTCAAAATGTTGTATAAACCTATAGAAAATTAACATTTTAGTTTTAGTAATAAAGTAAGCAGGATACTTAAGATTTTTGAATATAAACTTCTCCAGATATGTAGATTAAGAAACAAGAATAGGAACTGGGGAGATCACTTAGTTAATAGAGTGCTTGGTGTGTTCAAGCATGAACACCTAAGTTCTGATAGCTAGCAGCCAGAACGTGGTGGCACTCACTCACCTGTTTATTCTGGTGCTGAGATGACCAAAAGCAGATCATCCTGGAGGTTATTGGCCAGCCTGCCTAGTGAAATTGATGAACTCCAGGTTCAATCAGAGACCCTGTATCAAAAAGATGAGGTAGAGAAGTTGATACCATGATTGGGTAAGGAACTGCTGCTAAGCCTGACTACCAGAAATTTATTCACTTAACCAACATGTTTTTAGAACCCTTTTCTGAAAGTTCCTAGTTCCCTGACTTCTACATGCACACATTCTTTTACGTATACACACAATAATAAGTGTTTGTAAAAATTGGGAAAACTTGGAGAATGACTGAGGAAGACACCTGATGGCAAATTATGATTTTCATGTACATGAATGTGTGTGTACGAACCTATAAACCCTTACTTCCTCTCTCCTCACATACATCGAGCAGAAGTAGAAATAAGGAAGTGGTTGGTTGAGGTAAACAGCAAGTGGATTTGATATATTCATAGTTTTGTAAAGTGTGGATGTTTAAGAATAGACAAGTTATAATTCGGACATGGTTACATGGCTTTTAGGTTGGCACCATTACTTGAAGTGATATACAGTAATTACATTTCCACATTTATCTTTTGTAGGAAAAAATTTAAGATTTTTGGAGTGAAGCTATTCTTTGGACATAATTTGGCCAAATGGAGTTTGGCTAGATTATCCAGAATGAACGTTAGAATGTGACTGTAAAGATTAAATTTATGTCTGTTGCCTCTCATGTCATTCTTTGCAGGAGTAGCGTGGGCAACTGATACAGTTCTATTATCACAAAACTTAGATATAGTTCTATGTTTTAGACTTTTTCCTAGGAACTCTTTAATTTTTGAATCAGGTATGTATAAGACAGATTGTCTCACACATTTCTTCCTCCAGTAGAGCTTTTGAATTTTGAGATTATTATAAGATAAAGTTTAGTTTTGGCTTTATAAGATTTACCAAACTTCATATTTTGTGTGACTTGGCTTTTCCATTTAAATTTTATGACTTGAATCCCTAGAGAAAATTTTCTGGTTGCATTTACCCAAAATTTTGCTTGGCATTTTTAGGTTTCTGGGGACATTTGTTGTGGTGATTTAAATGAGAATGACCCCCACTCCCACAACTTCCTCCACGGTTGAATGCTTGGTCCCAGTTAGTCAGGCTATTTTGGAAGGATTAGGAGTTGTAGCCTTGGAGGGGGTATGCCACTGGAGGAGGGTTCTGAGGTTTCAAAAGCTCCCACATTCCCAGTTATCTTTCTCTCTACCTCCTACTTATGGATCAGGATGTAATCTCTCAGGTATTGCTTCAGCACCGTGCCTGCCTGCCTGCTGCCGCCATGTTTCCCTCAGTGACAGTCATGAACTTACCCTCTGAAACTGCAAGCCACAAATAAAACTCTTTCATCTATCTAGAACTTGCCTTGATCATGGTGTCTTATCATGTAGAAAAGCAGCTAAGACATATGGAGTGGTAATGGAAGTTCTCTTTGTGTTCCGTCTCTGTAATGTGTACTCTGCTAGTACACATTTTAGAGTAAATGTCCACTCATAAAGAGTCCACTCATAAATGGGATTTTAAAAATCCTTGAACCTTATGTTTTGTCTTTGTTTTTACTAGAAACTTATTGTTAGATGTGTAATATATCCTACTTCTCTGCAAGGGGGGGAGGGGGAACTTCATGTGATGATTTCGTTTACCCCAATTTGTAAAGCACTTAACACTACTTTGCACACCATAAGCATTTGATAAGATGGTAGTTTTTTTTTTGGTTGTTGTTTTAAACACGTGTTTCTTAAATTTTTTTATTAATATAAATAATAGTTCTAATCAGTTATTTGTTGTTTATAACTATTACATAATGCTGTTTGTTTTGTTGTAGGTCTCCAATTGAGAAACATGGCACTGTTTTCCTGCACTCTACCCACCTATTGCTGGACTTCTGTTGTAACAAGTTGGCAAACTCTGGCTGGAACTGGGCTGCAATAAAACATGCCAGTCGTTAATGCTGACAAGAGCCTAACAAGTGCCAACTTACAGATGATTACGCATTTGAATTCTAATGAACTGTTTTAACCTTCAGGAAGAATTGTAAAGACCTGTACATAGCACAACATGATCCGGATAATATATATACTGTTCATGTACATCCACAAACACACCTTGTACCAAATAATGCTTTCTTGTAGTAGAATAAGAATCGTGTAAATTCTAAAAGACTGTAGCAGGTTTTCTTTTCCCATTCATCTTTTTTTATCAGTTCAAAAAGATTCCTTAAAGCATGTCAGGTGAAAACCAATAAGGATTACAAGTTTCCATATAGTTTCCTTTAAACCATGGAGTCTTTCATTACACTCTTTCCATTTACTAATCTTTTATATTTTCTTTGTTTTGGCACACTCCCCTTTCCTTTTATCTCTTCTATCTGCCAGAAAGTTCTCAAATCATTTAGTTAAAATACTGAAATACTAGTAAATTACTTGATTTCTTCATGATGACTTCAGAGGTGGGGTCGTCACTAGGTGCTTTGTCCTTTTTGTATCTGATTCACCCATCTCTTGGATTGGATGTAGCAATAACATTTTCTGGCTGTTGAGAGCTCTTGATCCTAGTCATTATCTCCTGAGAACTTTAAAGAAAAAAATGTAAAGTCTGTTCTAAGTTCATCTTAGTGAAATTTATTCCAAACGATCCAGAAATCCAGGTTTGGTTTTATTTTTGTCCTTAAGTTGTCTAATATTAGGTTGGATGAATATAGCATGCGCAGCGACAGGCTTCCTACACCTGGGATTGCTATTAAAATGCTATTAAAATGCTATTTGTCCTATTACCCTTCTCCTTAGTCCATATTTGTTTCTTCTTACAGCAGACTTTCCTCACCTATTGTACAAAGAAATTGCGATGTATATTTTCATGTAATTTGATTTTGGAATTTTGTCACCTTATGTAGTGAGTTCTTCCAAAATATAATTTTTTTTCCAATAATTGTCAAGTTGTTGGCTTTTATTGTATTAAATGGTTATAGTACTGAATACCAGAGAAGTGCAGTTTAGAAAAATCTCAGGTTGATTCCTTATGCAAACAAACTTAATACTTGAAAATCTCATGGCCATGGCAGTATACTATTGGGTTCTGTCTAGATTCTTTATCTGAATCTGAAAGTATCACGGGGAAAGTCCTTTGTGAACCGACGCACAGAATTTGTCACTGACATCGTGCACTTAGGTTTGATTTTTGTTTGAGTGTAAGTATGTTTCCCAAGCAGTTTTATAGAACAACTTTGGTGATGGGTAAAATTAGTACATTAAATGGTAAAGACAGGCAGGTCTAAGCTCCTGTCTGGTTTTAGCTGAGAATGGGAAGTCAGTTTGGTATAAAAGCTAGAGCATAAACCAGTATCTGTTAATTGATGCTGTTTGAGTGTGAGAACAGGTGTACCTCTGCCCTTGGGGTTTGTGGAAATCTTTTGGCAAAAGAGGGAATGAAAGGATTCCTGTCTGTGTCAGACCTTGCAACTTCTCATGTCTTTTTAAAGCAGAGGGGACATGGATCAAGATGTGGCTATGATAAAGCAACATTGTAAAATCAGTTTTCTCAAAAGCATTGTACAGTCCTATAAACATGAAAACCCATAATGTGTAGCAACTGTAAACACCTTGGTTTCATTGGAGCCCAATAATCTTCAAGAACTTTTAGACACCTGTTCCCCACACCAGACTAGAAGAGTTATTCTACAGTGCTATTGTCCTCCTATAAGGGACAATCAGAAATTGTTCCCACGATGGTTGCTTTTGCAAATGTGGAGTTGGATTTTTAGTCTCCTATTGCTGTGATTGTAGCAGTCTGTTGAATTAAAATCCAGGGTTTGACTGCTCAGCAAGTAGTAAATTTACCTAGTAACTCAGGGACAGCTATTTCTGAACTTTTAAGTGGCACTGTAATGTATTTACCTTTGGATAGCTATGTGTTTCTTTGGGCTATATCAAGGACTACTGGAAAGGTAGGAGTGATTGCCTTTCTCCTAAAGCTCTTTTGCCTCATGATGCTATGACCATTCTCTACACGTGAAACAGAAGCCTAAGTGTTAGAGCTTGCTTTTCTGTCAGAGGTGTCATCTGTGCCTTTCCTAGTGTTCATCTGACAATGTGGATTTCAATGCCTCTACATTTGACTTAAACTCACACTCAGGTGTGGCACTAAACCAAGTGGCATTCGTCCCATTAATCATCATTAGTGTGAGGCAATTCTGTTTTAGAAAAAGTCCCATCACTACCCCAAAACCCTGCCACCTATGCCACCCATCAGCTACTCCCACAGAATCCTTTAGATTATAGAATTGTTGGCTGTTAACTAATTTGTTCAAAGTTCTTGTAGAGGATTGCAAATTTTAGTCTGTTTTTGTAATGGGATAATATTGATGGCTTTATGACCCGAGTTCAAAATTCACATGGAGTAGATTTCCTTGTCATTAGAAGGTAATGCTTAAACATCTGATTTTTCTATTCTGTGATACCTGGGTGTCATACTATCTTTTAATGGCCTTTGGTCCCAGTTGTGAAATTTTATTTATATGCTCATTCATCCTTTACAAACCTGCCCCCCTTGGGTCTTGGTGCCTGTGTATCATTGTCTGGTCTCTAGTTGGTGGGACTCCCTGTTTTGTACTGCCACTTCTCAGCAGTTTTGAAGTTTGACATAATGTTGCTTCATTCTAGTTTTAGTTCTGTAATTTGTTGACTGTATTTAACTATGTGAGCTTTTTTTTTTTTTTTTTGTGATGTTTACTGTATTGTAAAGCACCTTAATCATGTGATGGGTGCTCTATAAATCAATAAATGATGACTTAGAGGCTGTATTATGAGCTAATTTGGTTGGTTTTAGGTTGCAGGTCTCAAGCAAGTTGTAGAATGCTTTGTATATAAACAGCATATAATACCAAATGATACACACATGGAAACTTTGATGGATTCATAAGCTTTATTTAAAGAAAGAATTTGAAAGCAGGAGTTAACTTGACTTCCAGTCTGATAAAATGCTCTTTAAATTTCCAGTGCATGGTCAAACATTGTTTTATCAGAGTTTCTGTTCATGGTGACTTAGAGGCTTGAAGTAAACATTTGGCAGAAAAATATTGGGGCTCTGTCTTGCTTAAACTAGGCTAGTTTTACCTTAGAGATCAGATTTATGAGGAACCTAGACTCAAATGTGAACTAGATGAAACCACCTCCCCTCTAAACAACTTACCATCCCTGCCAGGTCTGATTTAGTGAGTGGCAAAAGAGATAAGACTGAACACTTTCTCTTAAGATAATAGTATCTACTCGTCTTTAAGACCTCAGTTTATATGAATTTAGTGGTAGAAACTGATAACTAAATGTACTGATGATTATGCTCATTTATAAGCTTCTAGTAGCTGTTTGGCCTCTTATAAACTGGAAGAATACAGAGCCAGATATCTTAGAGCTAAATTAGAAACAAGAAAATTTAACCCTGATGAATATATTTGGAAGGAAATTGCTATAAAAAGAATTAGATGTTGCCCCTGAACTCTCTGTATAAATCATTAGGTAGATAGCAAGTAGTTCTATTTGCTGCTTCAAATGCAAATAAACAGATTGTTGACTCTAGTAGTATGTTCTTTGTGCTAGGCACTAGGCTCCCAAGGAACTTTTCTCCTTAGTCCTCAAGAAGATAAAAGAGTAACTACTTCATTCAATTTAAACTTCATTTTTCTGGAATTCTGCAGAACTTGCCAGAATTTAGTTTGCAGAGAAAATTACTTTCTGGGTATGGTATTTCTGGTTGGTTGTTTGGTTTCAGGTTTGCAGTCCAGCGGCCAAGATAGGATTAGATTTGCTGAATTGGTACCTATACATTGACCATTAATGACATAATCATAGACTTTTGAATCTTAATCACATAAAGGAAATAAATCAAACAGCTTTCATTAGTGTCTAGGAATTTTTGAAAAGAAAGTCCTAGGCAAGAAAAATGTCCTGCAGTAGTATCCACTTGAAATGAACGGCTGAGGGTGTTAGCCCAGTGTCAAAGGATTTGCCTAATGTTTAAAGCCACAAACACAGAAAGGGCTGGGGAGATCGCTAAATTTGGTAAAGTGTTTACCATGCAAGCATTAGGACCTGTGTTCAGATCTCTAGCACAGCAATGCTTACCTAAATTTCCAGTGCTTGGGAGGCAAATTCAGGAGGCATTTCTTGGTTTGTCAGTCCAAACATATATGTGAGTTCCAGTTTTAGTGAAAGATTATTTTAAAAAAAAGTGAGCTGGGTATGTTGGGGTTCATTCCACCACCTTTAATCCCAGCACTCTGGAGGCAAAGGTAAGTGAATCTCTTGTGTTTAAGGCCAGCTGGGGCTACACAGACACACCCAAAAGAACCACAAATGAGCAAGAAACCTTGACCTCTGGCCTCCACAAACATGCTACACCTTCACACCCTATAAAATAAATACAGTACTTGAATGCTTACAAAATCTCATTCCTAACAAGACTAGAAACCATGTTTTTATTAAGCAAGCCTCTTGATAGCAGCAGATTTTGCTATCTGTGTATCATGAAGGATCTGGTCAAATTCTTAGAAGGATAATTTACCAGGGCAATAGTATCTCAACTAGAAACTAGTTTAAGCCAGATGTGATAGATACCTCTGATCTTAGTTCTTGGGAAGGGAAAGCAGAAGGATCAGGACCAGTCTACATTCCATGAGACCTGTCAAAAAAAGTGAAAACAACAAAAGAAAACAACCTGGCTCAGATTAATTTTACCGGGGTTGCAAAGTAAGGCAAAGAGAAAACATGCTGTAAAACAGATGTCAGCTATGATAGCACTTTCCAACCAGTTAAGTCATTTCAGTGTTAGGAGCTTGAGTACTTTTAGGAGCTTTAATGTTTTAGAGTCTGCTTATGCTCGAAGCTGGTTTATCTAGCCACCTGAAGATCTCAAAAACTCACATTTGGCACACCTATGAACCATCCTCAGCAAGACAGTGAGTGAAGCTTTGAGCTCTGGCACTTCTATTGAAACTAATATTGTTTCTTTAATCACATGTTGCTTACCCAAGGCCTCTACTCTAAACACTGCCCTGTTATTTTCTTCACTCCTGTAGTCTGCTACAATTGAACATCAGCTTTTAGTATATGATTGTTCTTAATATATTTCAGTGTCCTTCTCTCTTCCATTTTCTAAGTGTTTTTCAGCCAGGGTCGTCCCTTTTCAAAATTTTAACCATTACATTTTTATAATCTGAATTCAATTCCTTCATTATTCCATTTCATCAGCCACTAATGCTTTAATTGTGGCAGATCTTCCTAAAATCTTACCTGTTCTCTAAGGCACTACTGAACTGTTGATACATTTTTATTCTCCTGAATTAAACCCTTTGTTGACCTGGAGGACTCAGGTGTGCTAACTACACATGTTAGTTATACAGGCCAAGAAAAAGTATTTATGGCAAGTGTGGTGGCACTTGCTTTTAATCGAAGTACTCCAGGCAGAGGCACTAGGATCTCTTTATCAGTTTCAGGCCAGCCTGGTATACATAGTAAGTTCCAGAACAGATAGGGTTATGTAAAGAAATCCTGTCTCAACTAGACAAGGCTGCCCTCTTGATATCTATTGAATATAATACTTGAAGTTCTAGCTAGAGCAACTAGACAACAAAAGGAAGTCAAAGGGATACAAATTGGAAAGGAAGAAATCAAAAATCACTATTTGCAGATGATATGATTGTACGCTTAATTGACCAAAAAACTCCACCAGAGAACTGCTACAGCTGATAAACAACTTCAGCAAAGTGGCCAGATATAAAATTAAATCAGTAGCCTTCCTATATTTGAAGGATAAACAGGCTGAGAAAGAAATTAGGGAAATGATACTCTTCACAATTGTCACAAACAATATAAAGTATCTTGGTGTGACTCTAACCAAACAAGTGAAAGATCTGTACGACAAGAACTTGAAGTCTCTGAAGAAAGAAATCGAAGACCTCAGAAGACGGAAAGATCTCCCATGCTCATGGATTGGCAGGATTAATATAGTAAAAGTGGCCATCCTGCTGACAGCAATCTACAGATTCAATGCAATCTCCATCAAAATCCCAACTCAATTCTTCATAGACTTAAAAAGAGCAATTCTCAAATTCATATGGAATAACAAAAAAACCAGGATGGCTAAAACTATTCTCAACAATAAAAGAACTTATGTGGGGATCAGCCTCCCTGACCTGAAGCTGTACTAAAGAGCACTAGTGATAAAAACTGCATGGTATTGGTACAGTGACAGGCAGGTAGATCAATGGAATAGAACTGAAGACCCAGAAATGAACCCACACACTTACAGTCACTTGATTTTTGACAAAGGAGCTAAAACTACCCAATGGAAAAAAGACAGCATTTTCAAAAAATGGTGCTGGTTCAACTGGCGGTTGACACGTAGAACATTGCCTATCTTCCTGTACAAAGCTCAAGTCCAAGTGGATCAAGGACCTCCACATAAAACCAGATACACTGAATCTAATAGAAGAGAAAGTGGGGAAAAGTCTCGAACACATGGGCACAGGGGAAAAGTTCCTGAACAGAACACCAATGGCTTGTGCTCTAAGATCAAGAATCGACAAATGGGACCTCATAAAATTACAAAGCTTCTATAAGACAAAGGGCACTGTCAATAGGACAAAACGGCAACCAACAGATTTGGGAAAGATCTTTACCAATCCTACATCCGATAGAGGGCTAATATCCAATATATACAAAGAACTCAAGAAGTTAGACTCCGGGGAACCAAATAACCCTATCAAAAAATGGGGAACAGAGCTAAACAGAGAATTCTCAACTGAGGAAACTTGAAGGGCTGAGGAGCACCTAAAGAAATGTTCAACATCCTCAGTCATCAGGGAAATGCAAATCAAAACAACCCTGAGATTCCACCTCACACCAGTCAGAACGGCTAA
>JADRCH010000272.1:623806-639369 GCA_019843965.1 Rhynchomys soricoides | reverse complement strand
TTAGCCGTTCTGACTGGTGTGAGGTGGAATCTCAGGGTTGTTTTGATTTGCATTTCCCTGATGACTGAGGATGTTGAACATTTCTTTAGGTGCTCCTCAGCCCTTCAAGTTTCCTCAGTTGAGAATTCTCTGTTTAGCTCTGTTCCCCATTTTTTGATAGGGTTATTTGGTTCCCCGGAGTCTAACTTCTTGAATTCTTTGTATATATTGGATATTAGCCCTCTATCGGATGTAGGATTGGTAAAGATCTTTCCCAAATCTGTTGGTTGCCGTTTTGTCCTATTGACAGTGCCCTTTGTCTTACAGAAGCTTTGTAATTTTATGAGGTCCCATTTGTCGATTCTTGATCTTAGAGCACAAGCCATTGGTGTTCTGTTCAGGAACTTTTCCCCTGTGCCCATGTGTTCGAGACTTTTCCCCACTTTCTCTTCTATTAGATTCAGTGTATCTGGTTTTATGTGGAGGTCCTTGATCCACTTGGACTTGAGCTTTGTACAGGAAGATAGGCAATGTTCTACGTGTCAACCGCCAGTTGAACCAGCACCATTTTTTGAAAATGCTGTCTTTTTTCCATTGGGTAGTTTTAGCTCCTTTGTCAAAAATCAAGTGACTATAAGTGTGTGGGTTCATTTCTGGGTCTTCAATTCTATTCCATTGATCTACCTGCCTGTCACTGTACCAATACCATGCAATTTTTATCACTACTGCTCTGTAGTACAGCTTGAGGTTAGGGAGGCTGATTCCCCCTTTTATTGTTGAGAATAGTTTTTGCTATCCTGGGTTTTTTGTTATTCCATATGAATTTGAGAATTGCTCTTTCTACGTCTATGAAGAATTGAGTTGGGATTTTGATGGAGACTGCATTGATTCTGTAGATTGCTTTGGGCAGGATGGCCATTTTAACTATGTTAATCCTGCCAATCCATGAGCATGGGAGATCTTTCCATCTTCCGAGGTCTTCTTTGATTTCCTTCCTCAGAGACTTTAAGTTCTTGTCATAAAGATCTTTCACTTGTTTGGTTAGAGTCACACCAAGATATTTTATATTGTTTGTGACAATTGTGAAGGGTGTCATTTCCCTAATTTCTTTCTCAGCCTGTTTATCCTTTGAGTATTGAAAGGCTACTGATTTGGCGGACCCTCAGAAAAATGAACATAATACAACCTGAGGACCCAGCTATTCCACTCCTGGGCATATACCCAGAGGATGCTCCAACATGTAATAAAGACACATGTTCCACTATGTTCATAGCAGCCATATTTATAATAGCCAGAAACTGGAAACAACCCAGATGCCCCTTAACAGAGGAATGGATACAGAAAATGTGGCCCCTTTTCACAATGGAATACTACTCAGCTTTTAAAAACAATGACTTCATGAAATTCGCAGACAAATGGATGGAACTTGAAAATATCATCCTGAGTGAGGTAATGCAGTTACAAAAGAACGAACATGGTATGTACTCACTGTTAAGTGGTTATTAGCCCAAAATTTTGAAATACCCAAGAGTCACTTCGCAGCAACAGTAGGGCTGAGTGTGAGGACCCAGATGGAAGACTTGTAGAAGGAACTGAAGGAGCTGAGAGAGTTTGCAGCCCCAGGGAGGGAGCAACAGTGGCAACTGGCCTGACCCCTCGATACTCCGGGAGACTGGATCACCAACCAAAGAATACACATGGAGGGACCCATGGTACTGGCCACATATGTGGCAGAGGAGGATCTTGTTAGACAACAGGGGGAGGAGAGGCCCTTGGGCCTGAGGGTGTTAGATCCCTCAGTATAGGAGAATGCCACGGAGGAAAGATGAGAGTGGGTGGGTGGGTGGGGGAATACCCCCATAGTGGCAGGGGGAGGGGGGAGGGAATGGGTGAGGTTCCAAAGGGGAGATCTGGAAAGGGGGAAACATTTGAAATGTAAATAAAGTATGAAAAAAAAAAGAATAGTCCACGTTCGCTCTGCCCTGACGACCGCCTGGAATAAGAGAGAGACCGGTCAGCGCTTGTCAAACCTTCCAAAACAATGAAGGGGGCTCGACTCTCAGGCCTAGAGCAGCTTCCAGCTCCACTTTCATTCACCCCGTCTCTCCTCCGGCTCCTCCTTTTGCCACGCCTCCACAAGTTCTCGCGAGACTTGTTGACTCCATTCTGCTGGCATGTATCGCGAGGCTGTAGGCAGGGCCGGGCCCGACATGGCGGAAGGTAGGTTTTTTGTGGAGCGGCGCGGCAAGACGCGGGATTGTAGGGTCTCCACTGGCCGGGCACCGAAGCCCGAGGAGGTGTTGTCCGGGTGTGATCGCACGGGGCATCAGTTGTCTCGGGAGCCTTCCTATATAGCATTTCGGGGCTCCCCTGTCTGGGGTTCTCAGCGCCGTTCCTATGGCAACGCCCCTCCCGCAGTCTGTCTCCCACCCACCCCCCTCCCCCAACCCCATTGATCCTGGTAGGCTCCGAACGGGAGAGGGGTCCGGTGCTGGGTGCGAATGCACCCGCGGGGCTCGAGAAAGCTATAGAGGAGGCTCCTTGAGCCAGCGATGCTGGAATGGCGAGGGAAGTGCCCCTCTCCTTAGGAAATCGAAACTGCTGTTATGGCAGGTCCTGCATCCGGAAGGGTGCATCTCTTGCCTACGGAAGAGCTTAGGACTCTTCCTTGGAAGAGGCCAGGAAGAGCTGGGACTGCTACTGGCGACGGGCTTTTTGGGCGTGCGCCGTTGTAGACTCCAGGCTTTTTGGCAACCCCCGGCTTATGAGCACACCAAGATTCTCTGAGATATACAAAGGGGGCCAGAGGAGAGGTTTCCTCAGTAAGGGAGTTGACCAAGGTCACAGTGCTTGAAAGAGGTGTGCTAAAGCCAGGCTCCCGTTCTTTCACCTCCTACTTCAGTTCTTACACACACTCTTTTTTTAGGCTACTTTATGACACTGCAAGTAAAGGCATCTGGTTTCTCAGGTGCAGCCTCCCTTGAGGAATAATGTTAGGATCTTTGCTTGTCATAGCTTTACTGTACAAGTGGGGAAGAAAGCCCTAAGATGGTGAATTAGTTAACTAGTAGTGATCAGACAATGATATTAGACCCGGCCTGTGTGCATCTCCTGTGTACCCCATTATTGGAGAAAAATTCTTCTTGTTGAACTTTATTGAGTGGCTGAAGATTACTTGGTCTAGACCTGCCCTATTTTGTTTTTTGTCTTTTGTTTGTATTTTTTGGTAAGCTTTGATTAAACCCATCACTTCTTGATCTGAGATTTGGTTAGTGTGACAGTTTGTGTAGTCTTCTCAGATTTGAATTAGGTTTAAGAGTAACATGAAGTAGGCCTGCCAAGTATGTTATCTACTAAGTCAACTGAGGCCAGAGTCCTGGCTGGGACTGGATCCAGTTTTCATTTTTATTTTTTCTACCATGTTAAATACCTTGGAGGTGGAATCTCAGGTGAGCACTGTCTCAAAGAAGAGGAGGAAGCAAAGGGACCGAAAGGGCTGGGTGTGGTGATGCTTGCATACTTGTAGTTCTTGCAGCACTTGGGAGGTTGGAGTCAGAAGGATCAGGAATTTAAGGTCATTCACAGCCTACCTGGAGTGCATGAAATCCTGTCCAAAAAAGGAACTAGATGATCTTGCAAACCACAGAATTTTGTGTACTTGTTGCAATAAGGTTTGGGAGGAAGGTTCCCGAAAGCATGATGTGAGATGCTGGGCATCGTAGAGCTTTTGTGAAGGAATCTGATTTCTGGGGAAGTACACGACCAAGTTTCAGGTCATGGAGGGGTAGTTTTTCATTCAGTAGTTTTATTGGGATTTAACTGTGTGTGTGCTCAGGTTCCGGTTGCGGGACTGATACAGGCCAAGGTCAGTACACTGATTGTTAACTTCTAACCAGAGGACCATACAACTGAAGGACAAACCAAACATCCTTCCAGGATTGAAGGCTGGAGGGAGGAGGTGATAGGGAGCTGATAGTCCCTGACCTCACAGTCTGTCCACCCTGCTACAGTTCGGGCTCCTGAGTCCCAGTGAAGACTGTTGGAACTGATGTTGCAGAATTCAACTAGGAACGTTTGAGGAATGCAAAGGAAAACAAAATTACTAAAGATATTTTGTTTCTTATGCTGCCTGTGTTTTTGTTTTGTTTGGTTCTGCTGCTGCTTGTCAGAGCCAGCTGATGTTCAGAGATATTCATAAACACAAATAGCAAATTTTTGTGGGATAAAAAACTTAAGATTATTTGTCAGCATTCTCTAGAAACTTTCTTGATAATTGGTTATTTGGTGGTGGTTCAAGTTTGGGAATCAGTACTCAGGAGCAGTAAGCAGAACCTGAGAAGCCATGTGTTCAGTAAGTTATCTGACTTGTGTAGAAAACTTTCTTTTTCCCATGCCTGCTCTCATGACTGAATAAACATACGTAAGTCTACTAGAAAAGCTTTATCCCTCCCCCTTTTTACATTTTTTGACACAGGGTCTCACTTTTAGCCCTAGTGAGCCTGGAACTTGCTGGGTAAATGGGGCTGGTTTGGGACTCGCAGAGACACTGCCTACCGATGTCTCCTGAATTTGGGATTAACAAAAGGGGTGTGCTACCATCCCAGCCTCTAAAAGAGATTTCTCTTTCCATTTTGTATGCTATTTTGTACAATCTCATCTGTGTTTTCTTCAAACTCCACTGAACCATTTAAGTTTCCATGTGGTCTTGTTGTTTCAGTTTTTCTCCTTAGTTCACTCACCAACAGCCTCTTTTCAGTTTATCACATTCTCTTTAAGGCAAACCTGATCTGTGCCAGATGTGGTGGCTCCCACACTTGGGAGATAAAACAGTAGGATCAATAGTTCAAGGACATGGCAGGTTCAAGGCCAGCCAGGGATACATGAAACATTGTCTCAAAAAGAATAAAAATCATGGCCTGGTCACTAGCTCAGTGGCTACAGGCTTGCTACCAAGCCTGACCACCTGCATTGGTCACAGAGAAGGTGGGAACTGACTCCACAGATTGTCACAATAGTGCCACTTCCAGTGCTCAACAGCCATGAACAATCCCCCTCCAAAGAAATGAGTAAATGTAATAAAGCCTTAAACACAAAATCAAGTTTTACCTCTCCTGTTCTTTCAAAGAGTTTATATTTATTTTTATCTTACATGTATGGGTGTTTTGTTTGCATGTATGTTTTGTACACCACATGTGTGCCTGATGCCTGAGCAGGCCAGAAGAGGGCATCAGATCCTCTGAGCTGGACTTACAGATGGTTGTGAGCCACCCTGTGGTTGTTGAGAAATGAACCTAGGTCCTCCGGAAGAGCAACCAGTCAGTGTTCTTAATCACTGAGCCATCTTTCCAGCCCCTCCTCCTGTTCTTAGAATCTCAATTGAGTTGCCTCCATGCCTATTGACTTGTAGGCTTGTCAGTGGTTCATTATCTTGATTAATGATTGATTTGGGAGGGCCCAGACTATTGGGAGTGGTGCCACCTCTGAGCAGGTAGTCGAGGTTGTATTAGAAAGCAGGCTGAAAAAGCCATGGGGTAAGGCAGAAAGTAGCTGCTCCTGGCCTCTGTCTCAGTTCCTCCCTCCAGGTGCCTGCTTTGACTTCCCTCAGTAAATACTGATGGGGGATAAAGTTGCTTTCTGTCTTGTTTTATCACAGCAATAGAAAGTAAACCAAAACATGTAAGCTGGTATATTCAACTTTATTACTTTGAAAAACATCAGTTTGCTAGGAGTGCCCTAACCAACACCTGGTACTTGATTTTGGGATGTTGTCTCTCTTTGTGACCCATTACTTGAAGTCATGATCTTCCCGACTTATAGATATGCAAACCATACCTGGCTTCCTTAAACTACTGTCTTAGTTGCTGTTCTATTGCAGTGAAGAGTCAGCATAACCAAAGCATTTAATTGTCGTGGGTTGAAGTTGCTCATAGGTTCAGAGGCTTAGTTGGTTACCATCGTGGGGAGGACATGGTGGCATGCAGGCAAGTGCAGGAGCAGGAGCTGAGAATACTACAACCTGACCCACAGGCAGAGACAGACGGAGGGCGGGGGGAGAGTTCGAGAGCATGTGTGTCACCCCCAGTGGCACACTTCCTCCAATAAGGCCACCTTCCTAATCCTTGTAACCCTTTCAAGGTTACCAGTTCCATTCCCTGGTAATCAAGCATTCAAATATATGAACCTATAGGGCCATTTTTTTTTTAAAAAATGATTTCTAAAAGTGCTTTTTTTAAAAAAAAATGTATTTACATTGGTGTTCTGCCTCTATGTATGCCTGTTTGAGAGTGTCAAATGCCCTGTAACTGGAACTGCATACAGTTATGAACTGCCATGCATGTGCTAGGATTTGAACCTGGGTCCTCTGGAAGAGCAACCAGTGCTTTTAACCTCTGAGCCATCTCTCCAGCCCCTATAGGGCCAGTCTTAATTCAAATCACCATAACTACTTTTTTTCCTAGCATATTTAAGTCTCAATAAAGCTTAACTTTAAAAAGATTTTTATTTATAGAATTTGTATATATAATGCTTTATTTGCTTATGTGCCTGCCTGACGGAAATGGACATCGTATCCCATCACAGAGGGTTGTAAGCCCTTGTGTGGGTGCTGGGGATTGAACTCAGGACCTCTGGAAGAACATCCAGTGCTCTTAACTGTGGAGCCATCTCTCCAGTTCCAATAAAGTGTAATTTTTGAGGTGGAGATATAGAGTACTTACTTTGGGTCTATTCCCAGCATATCAAAAAAAATTTTTTTGAAGCCTGGCAGTGGTGGCGCACGCCTTTAATGCCAGCACTTGGGAGGCAGAGGCAGGTGGATTTCTGAGTTCGAGGCCAGTCTAGTCTACAGAGGGAGTTCCAGGACAGCCAGGGCTACACAGAGAAACCTTGTCTTGGAAAAAAAACAAAAAACAAAAAACAAATAAAACAAAAAAAAAAAACCAACAACAACAAAATTGAGATTATATGATTACACTATTTCTCTTCTTTCTCCCTCTACCCTTCTTATACTCCTCTCTACTCTCCTTCAAATACAAGACCTATTTTTTCACTAATTGTTGTTGCGTGCGTGCGTGCGTGTGTGTGTGTCTGTGTGTGTGTGTGTGTGTGTGCATTTATACACACAGATACATATTCATAAGTATGACCTGTTCAGTTTGTATAATGTTACTTGTATGTGTATTTTCTGGGTTGACTATTGGGCACTGGATAACCAATTGGTGTGCTTTTCCCTGGAGAAGACCATCTTTCAGCTCTCCTCAGTTGCCTGCAGTTTTTTGTGTAGGTTGAGGCCTTGTGGGCTTTTCCCAGTTCACTGTGGCATGCCCATTGATGTCATTCTTGTTCAGCTCACATTTGAGCAGTCTATTTGTGAGACTTTATGGGTGTAACTTCTGATAATTACTAGGGACACAATCTCTCATCAAACTTGTCGTCTGACTCTTACAATCTTTCTGCTTTCCTCTTCCAGAATATTCCCTGAGCCTTAGATGCAGGAGTGTTTTATATAGCTGTATCCATTAGGACTGGGCGTCACAACTCTGCATTTTGATTGTTTTTGATTTTCCTTAGTGATCTCCATATATTGCAAAGAGAAGTTTCCTTGGTGAGGGGTGAAAACTACACTTACTTGTGGGTATAAGGACAAATGCTTATAGATTCTTAGGGATTATGCAGGTTTAGTAAGTTAGTGGTTATTGATTCTTCTGCAATAACCATGCCTTCATTAGCACTGAGTGGTTAGCTAGGTTCCAGTAACAGGCATGATTTCCCTCTTACTGAGTGAGTCTCAAATCCAATCAGAGAGCTGTTGGGTCCTGCCAAGGTATCCATACCTCTGCTGCACCCACTGCTGCACCCTTGACGTTGTCTTGCCATGGTGGTTGCTGATGTGACTTAGAGATGTCATAGTGGGAAGGCATTTTTATTTTTTTGTTTTGTTTTTAAGACAGGATTTTTCTTTGTTGCCCTGGCTACTCTGGAACTGTCTCTGTAGATCAGGCTGGCTTCGAACTCAGAGATCCACCTGCCTCTGCCTTCCTAGTGCTGGGATTAAAGGCGTGCGCCATCACTGCCTGTGAGAATTTTTTCTTTTTATGTCTATAGTATTTTGCCTGCATGTGTCTGTTTACCGTGCACATGTCTGGTGTCCAAGAAGGTAGGAAGAGGACATTGGATCTCCTGCAACTGGAATTACAGATATTTGTGAGCCATCATGTGAGTGCTAGGATTGAATCTGGATTCTCTGTAAGACTAGCCAATGTTCTTAATCATTGAGTCATTGCTCCAGACCCCAGTTTAAATTTAAGTGAAATTTAAAAAACAAACAAAAAATACATGGTTTGTTACATAGTTGATTGTAGACTTTTACTAATTTAGTAGAATTAGATCAGGAGAATAATTCTTGGGGTGACTGAATAAGGGGAGACATCCCTTACACTGGCCACCACTGGTCAGTGCTATAGCCTCCAGCCAGTATGGCCACTTGAACTTAAAATTGAGTGCTAGTAAACACTTAATTCCCAGCCTCATTAGTCTCATTCCACGTACTCAGCAGCAGTGTGGCTAGTGGCTTCTTGAGATAAGTAGATCAGGAGAACATTGTGCCACAAAGAAAGTTCCCTTGGAGAGCACTGTTCCAAAAACTAATTCCTTAGCATAGACCGGTAAAATGGGAGCAAAGAAACTCTCCAGGTTTGAAATAACGAAAGTTGCAGGCCATTGCTAATTCACCCAGTCTGTTGATGTTTGGGCATTGTCTCTTCAATACAATCCTTCCTTATCTCTACTTTTTTCTTTCACTATGCCATGAATTGTGCCTGTTAATTTTATTTTTGTGGATATTTTCATTTGTAACTTTTGACCATGCTTGTCTTGAAGTCAAATGATCCTTCCAGGTTACCTCCTGAGTAGCCTGGATTTTATAGGTAGGTTGTTCTTGGGAAATTTTCTTTACACAAAAAGCAGAGATTCACTAGTAACTAACTATGTCAAGAGTAGAACTAATGAATCACGCTGAGACAGGCTTTAGTTATAGCCAAAGTGACTAGAGAGATCATGACTGACAGTCTTGCCAAACAACAGGAGAGACTGCTGTCTCTAGACTTTGTTGAGTCTGTGTAGATGTGGTATTTGTTAAGCTCCACCTAGTAGGCACTGTAGGGAGGAAGATGAGATTAACTTGGAGTTGGGGATGGAGCCTGGAGTCAATGGTTTAAAAGAGAGTAGCCATAGTTAAAGTTTACTCACAGAGAACTCTGAAGTCTAAGAAGCATCAATAAAAACTTGCTAAAGTAAAACGTAAAAAAGTGCTTATGGTTTTCTTTGAAAATTCAGAATAGGAAGAGTCTTTTTCCTAGGGAAGTAGTGGGAAATGTGTTGTAAGTAGTTATTATTTGAGGAGTTAGTGTTTAAGCCAGGCTTTGAAAAATGGTGTCTTTTAAAATGTAGGGCTGTGAGAACTGGGAAAGGTCAATGTTTTCAGTGGAAGGAGTAGTGGGATTCATGAGGTTGAGAAGGTATGTCAAGGGCCAGCTTATGAAGGCCATTGGCCTCTAAGCATTGGAAGTTGTATCCTACAGACCAGAGAGTAACATAGCTGAGCCAGGGAGTAACCAGCACTGTCTAATGAATGTCTTAAGTAACCGCAGTGTAGGACGTAGATTTGGGAAGCCAGAGAACAGGTTGTAATAACCAGTGTGTCATTTGGTTAGGGACATCGGAGCCTCTGTGACTGATGTGAGAGAGACCATGGAAGGAAATAAAAGGACTTTTGAAACTTGCTTGAATGTTGGAAAGATGTCTAGAGGGTTCTGGATGACTCTGATGATGGCTAGGCTGCTAACAGGGAATCGGATTTGAGAACAAATAAATACCTTTTATTTTTAGATGTTGGAATCATTTACTAAGGTCACTGTTTCAGAGGATTCTGTTTATGTCCCTTAGCCCCATGGCCATCAGCAGAATGGCACAGGAATATATAGTAGAAGAGTGTTGTTCACTTTTTGGTTTACCAGGAAGCAGAGAAAAAGAAGCACATGCTCCCAGTGAGCTTCCTTCCTTCATCTAAGTTCTGCCTCCTAAAGGTTCCACATTCTCTCCAGATGGTGCCAGCATCTGGAGGTCAAGCTAAGAGCAAATGTTTGGACCTCACTTGTGGGGCTGTCTTCATTTTTATTTATTTTTATATTGCTGTGAAGATACCATGCCAGGGCAACTTATAGAAGAGTTTATTGGGGGCTTACAGTTCCAGAAGGTTAGACACCATGACCATCATGGCAGGAAGCATGATAGCAGGAAGGTAGCAGGAAGGTACTGCACTGGAGCAGTAGCCAAGAGTTCACATCTCCGTCACATACAAACTGAAGGCAGAGAGCTAACTGGGAATGGTGCTTTCTTTTGAAACCTCAACACACACACACACCCCAACAAGACCACACTTCTGAATCCTTCCCAAACAGTTCCACCAACTATGGACCACACTATATATATGAGCCAATAGGGTCATTCTTATTAGGTCAACCAGAGGGACATACTTCGCTGCTCCTAGTAAACCACGAGGTAATTATATCTAGCAGGGAATGTTTCTAGGTTGCAGCAGTTCCAGGGGGGAAAAAGCTACTTAGGTAGTAATCATTGATTAATTAATCTATGAAACTAGCTATATCAGTGCTTTGCAGTTTTGAAAAATATGTTTAGTTTACATGCCACTCATGTCAACTAAAGACAGATTAAACAGCTGGAATTCATAGTCAGTACAAACTGATAAGTTAGGGGTGAGAAAATGAGTTAAGACTGAAGCTTTTGTTTTGTTTTGGCTTGTTTTGGTTTAGTTTTTGAGTCAGGATTTTACTATGTGGCTCTGGCTGCCCTGGAACTTACTGTGTAGATCAGGCTGGCCTGGAACTCACAGAGATCCACCTACTTTTGCCTCACAAGTGCTGGGATTCAAGGTGTGGATCACCATACCTACCTTTGTAGTTTCATTTTTAATGTAACTTTGAGAAGAGAATGTGTGTGCTGGCTAATCTCAGTTGTCAGCTTGATGAGATCTAGAATCACCTGGGAGATAGGCCTCTGGGAAGTTAATTGAAATGAGAAAACCTGCCTTCTGTGGGTGGCACCATTCCCTGGGCTGGGGTTCTGAGTTGTTTAAAAAGGAGAAAGTGAGGTGAGCACAAGCATTCATTGCTTTCTGCTTCTTCATTGTGAATGCAAAGTTACCATCTGCCTCACTCTCCTGCTGCTGTGACTTCTCCACTCTAATGGATGGTGAGTAACCTCACACTGTGAGCCAGAATAAAATCTTTCCCTCGTAGTTGCTTTTGCAAGGAATTTTTATCACAGTAACAAGGAAAGTAGCAGGACACTAGGGAAGGCAGAATTCTCAGCTGACTAGTGTACTGTGCTGTTCTTTCTTGCACTGATCCAGATTGAGTCAGTAGCCAGGAATCATCCAGAGGCCCTGCTTTCTGCTGTGAGTAACTGCATCCTCTGGTTCCTATCAGCTCTTACAAAGGTCTCAACATTAGACTCATGGAGAAGCTTTGAAAAGCTCGGACTGATGCCTTCTGTTGAATCAGATTTTAAGCAAATAACCCCAGTCTATGTTTGTTATGCTGTAACTTAAACTTTTTTTTTTTTTTTTGAGATTTTATTTCTGTTTCATGTGAATGAGGGTCTTGCCTGAATGTCTGCTGTGTGCTGGTGCTTGTGGAGGCCGGAGGACTGGATTCCCTGAGACTGGAGTTACACTCAGTAGTAACTTTTGTCTGTGACTGGAGTGAAATCCATTTTTTAAAGCAAACTTAATAGTTTTTAGAATTTGTCAAAGCATCCAAGGCTTGAATCTACAATGGATCCTCTTGGTTTCCTGCATGTTGAAATGATGAACATGAGCCACAGTGCTTGGCTTACTAGATTATTTTTTTAAGGGTATAAACCTAGAGTATTAAATATCTATTAATACTCTCTTAATTAGGGTTACTGTTGCTGTTATAAAACATGACCAAAAGCAGCTTGGGGAGGAGAGGGCTTATTTCCATCACCTTCCATACAACAGTCTGTCATTAAAAGCAGTGAGGAGAATAACTTAAGCAGACCGGAAACCTGGAGGCGGAAGCTGATGTAGAGGCCATGGAGGAGTGCTGTTTACTACCTTGCTCCTGTTAGCTTGCTCAGCCTGCTTTTTCTTATAGCACCCAGGACCACCAGACCAGGGTTGGCACCTCCCTTATCAATCACTAATTAAGAAAATGCCCTACAGGCTTGCCAATAGCCTGATTTTATGGATGCGTTGAGGCTCTCTCCTTTCTGATGACTATAGTTTGTCTCAAGTTGACCAGCATAGTACCACTATATATATTTATTAACAGCTGGGCTTTTTTTTTTTTTTTTTTTTTTTTTTTTAAATGAAAGGGCAGGATACAGAATGACAGGGATGCTAGGACCCTGAGTTTCCTCTGTACTATTATCCTTCCAACAATATTGTAGTCTTTTGTCTGCTGCTTCCCTCAGATGATGCCAGCTTGCATTTCCAGTCATAAATACATTGTTATTTTCTTGCTCTCTGTTGAACAGATGTTTACTACCTTTGATTCATGAATACCTCATTATTACACTGATTGAATAATTCAGCCTGCGCTCGCACAGGTCTAGGTGAGGGGCAGTTAGTAACTCAGTCCCAGTGAGGAAAGAATGATGTGTGTTCTGGGTACACACTGTATGTAGTGAAATGAAGTGATGTGTGTCAGGAACAAAAATTATTCTTGTAACTCTTAAAATACTATTTTTAACATAGCCTTTAGAGTAATTTCTCTTTTATGTAATTGACATTGAAACAGATTAAGGATAAAGTAATTTACTCAATAAATTGTACAGAAAAGTTCACTGCTAAAATTATGAGTACTGTGTTAAGAATGATAAGACTGTAGAGAAAGGAAATGTCTGTGTTTTGTTAATCTTGAAAGACTAGTTAGCCTAGCAAAAGTAAACTTAGATAGGCTCAGCTTCTTGGGAGGCTGTGTTGGATCTCTTAAGTCCATGAATTCTGGATCGGTTTGGGTAACATAGTGAGACTTCATCTCAATTTTAAAAGGCGAGAGAAAAATGAACTAGGGATATAGGTTAGTCATAGAACAGTTGACTGGCATTTGTGAGGCCCTGGGATTCAGTCCTTGTTATACACACAGACTTTTAAACTAGTATGGGTTGGAACTGGAGTAACAGGAAGAGGGTAGACCACGTCTAAAAAGGAGGATATAGAAAGAATATATATTTCCTAGACTAGTAGGCCAGTTAATGACAGTTTAAATCTTTGATATTCTGACATAAGATCTTGTATCAGGCACTATGGTATAATGAAGATGGGCTTAGACGTAGAAATCTTCTAGCTGGATTGGCAAGATGTCTCAATGGTTAGTGGAGGTGCCTACTGCCCCAAGTATGACACATGTGCTCCATTCCTGGGAGTCTCATGATAGAAGGAGAGAACCCTTTTTTGAAAGTTGTCCTCTGATCTACTAATGTACATGTGAACCCACACAAATGCACATACAAAGTAAAAATTAAGATAAAGAACCTTTCTCTGTAATTGCAACAGGTAACTTAGAGAATGTATAGAAGGAAGGACTGGCCTAGGGCTGTAGTTCATTAGAGTATTTGCCTGCTTTGAATAAATCCAGTTAGATCCTTAGCACTGCATTAACCTGGGAGGAAGGGACAAGAGGATCCTTGGCTGCATAGCAAAACAACATCGACAAAGGATTTCTTTTGGCTCAGGGAATCAGAAGTTATAGTCCATGGTTGACTTCTTATTTCTGGGTCTGTGGTGAGGAAAATCATAGAGGAAGGGTATGGTAGAACAAAGTTGCCTGTCTATCTCCCTGTGGCCGGGAAGAATACAGATTTGACAGGTGATAAGAGGCCAGGGACATACTATATATATCTTCTTTATGTCTCTAGTAACCTGCTTCCTTCAACAAGGCCCCATCTCCAAAGGTTTTCACCAGCTTCCAGTAATGCCATAAAGTTATAAACTCATCATCAGAGCCATCATAATCTGCTCATCTTTCATAACACCACCAGCTGCACCATGCCTTCAACATATGAGCCTCTTAGGGGGCCACTTTATATCCAACTATAACAAATCTGTCTTTACTCTCCTGCAATGGTGTGATTTTAGACAATCTTTAACTTAAGTGGGTTTTAACTGTTAAGTAGCATACTTAAATATGGCTAGAATTTGAGATAATGAATGTGAAATACTTAACTACCATAGAAAATATTAAAAGCAATTAGGTGCCTGGGGAAATGTTTTGTGGTAAAAGTGCTTGCCGTACAAGCCTCATGGCCTGAGTTTGGATTTCCAAAACCCATGGAACTGGATGCACGAGCTGGAGAGATGGTGTAGCAGTTAGCTCTTCTGCTCTTCCAGAGGACCTGAGTTTGGTTCTTCACATTCATGTCAGGTGGCTCAATACTGCCTAAGACTCCAGTTCCAGAGGATCTTTTGTCTCTGGCCTCTGTAGGAACCTGCACTCACATGCACATTCTCATATGCAGACACACACACCTACACATAATTAAAAATAGTAAAAATATGTCTTTTGAAAAAGCTGCATGTAACACTGCAGGTTTTAGTAATCTCACCAATTGGTGTAGGGATAAAAAGCACACATGCACACACAAAAATATTGGTTTTGTGACTGAAAATTTGCTTTTTGGCTGAGAGTAACCTTGAGCTTCTGGTCCTCCTACTTCAATCTTCCAAATGTTAGAATTATAGACATGTGCCATCCCCCCCCTCCCCCCGTGTGTGCATGTTTATACATATGCGTGGATGCATGGTGTGCTTATTTGCATGCACTATGGATTTTTTTTCTAGAGCCTAGCTCCCTGTTAGGCAAGCATCCCTCTGATGTAGTCTCTTCTGTCCATCCTCAGCTCTTCTTGAAGACGGTCTTGTGAGCTGCCCAGGCAAGCCTTCAACCCCATATTTACTATCTTGGTTTCCTTAGTAGCTGGATTTTCTTTCCCCTTTTTATTTTGGAAAACTATGTTCTATGAAACTGTTGATAGTTATTCAGCAAGAAATTATTAGAAGGGCTAGAGAAATGGCTCAGCAGCTGCGAACACTTGCCTTTCTTCCAGAAGATCCAAATTTGGTTCCCAGGACCCACATCAGGGGGCTCACAACCAACTCTACTCCAGTTCTGGGGTATCTGACAGCTCTGGCCGCCGCCTCAGACAGCTCTAGACATACCTGCGTGTAACTTAAAATAATAAAAAAGCTTTTTAAAAAGTTATTAGAGGTTTAAATTTTTGTTTACTATCCAATTTGGTTTTTGTAAGGATAGGTATATCAGTTCCAGTAGCAGCTGTAACAATTTTACAAAAACCGGTGGCTTACAACATAGGTGAGCAAAGCCAGGCATGGGGGTGCATGTCTTTAGTCCTTACTCTTGGAATCCAGTTGAGAGAACCAATTTTTGAAAGCTGTCCTCTGATCACACATGTGCTATGGAACCCTAGTGCATACACACCCTAAATAAATGCCTTTATTTATTTATTTATTTATTTATTTATTT